>JAMPIV010021815.1:0-36489 GCA_024509875.1 Oreohelix idahoensis | reverse complement strand
CTGCCATTACTGCTTTCGTAAGTGCTATATGAAGATAAAGAATAAATGGACTGAATTGGTCACTTATAACCTTTCTGTGTGTGTGTGTGTGTGTGTAGGCTTATCTAACTACACATTAAGACTTCTGCTCCTTCAGGTGATGTCATACATGAGGGAGGGGCTGGCTACTTTATTATCTACAGCAAATAGCTGGAGAAACCATCATTACAAGAGCACATCAATGCTCTCAGCAGGCTTCCTGCAAGGTGATCATCTGTAGTTGTGGCTCCATAAGGAGCGAATAGGATAAGTCATGATGATAATCTGTTTCACTTTTGGCAATATCAATAAACAGATCTGTTTCACTTTTGGCAATATCAATAAACAGATCTGTTTCACTTTTGGCAATATCAATAAACAGATCTGTTTCAGTTGGCAATATCAATAAACAGATCTGTTTCACTTTTGGCAATATCAATAAACAGATCTGTAACCTTTCATCCAAAATCCCACGGGACACCTTTGTTTTGGAAAATTTGATTTTTTTTTTGGTTTTCAGATGTCGCCCTTATTACTTTAAAAAAGTAGCCCAAATTGCCAAAATAGCCCAAGCACACAAACTGTGTTCGAAAAATGGTCCACAATTGTCAGAAATGCCAAAATTGTGATAGAAAAGTAGCCAAAAGTCGGCCAAAGAAACTTTTGATTTTCAGAATATTTCTTCAGTTTTCGGATAAAAGGCTACAGACATATGTGTGTGTGTGTGTGTGTGTATATATATATATACTGAGCGACTTTAATTACGCATCACTATATGAATTACTCACCAAGATGTCTGAGAATAAAATAATGGTAACATGTTTGATATCACTGGAAACAGTATCCATTGACCGACCGATTCCCGCAATCCGTGTAGCAGTGCATGCTGTGTTAAAAAAAACTAGTCACAAATGTAAGGTAGGGGTCAAATTGAAAAGTCACAAATATCGTTGTTGTCATTGTAACGCGCTCAGTAGCACGTTTGGCCACCGCTGGCATCAAGGCAAGCCTGGCAGCGTCTCCGTATGGAGTTAACCAGTGTGCGTAGAAAATCCTGGGGGAGTCGATCCCATACTTCGGTTATATCGCGTCGCAAATGATCCAGGGTCTGCTGTCGTCTGTGCCGGTAGAGTTGGCGTCCAATTACGTCCCAGACGTGTTCAATGGGTGCCATATCTGGGGACAATGAAGGCCATGGTATGACAGCGATGTTATTGGCCTGAAGGAACGCTGTGGTGGCTCTAGCTGTATGTGGTCGTGCGTTATCATGCTGGTACGGCTGGAGCTCGGGATGATACTGGAAGAGGGGCACAACGTGGTCCTGAAGCACATCCCTATAGGTGGCAGCATTTACAGTATGGTTAAAGATGTGGAGACGGGTTCGGTGATTGTAACTAAATGCGCCCCATACCATGACGCTTCCTCCTCCCCATCGGTGGGCTTCCAAAATGCAACAGTTGGCTTGCCTCTCACCACTTCGTTGCCACTCCCTTAGTCGCCCGTCAGCATGCGACAGACAAAAACGACTTTCGTCTGAAAAGACGACATTTTGCCACTGACGTCTCGTCCATCGTCGGTGCCTCTCTGCCCACTGGTATCGTTGCTGTCGGTGTTGTAAGGTCAGGATTGGGCCGACTCGAGGACGTCTGGCATTGAGTCCTGCCGCCTGCAGTCGACGTCGCACGGTGTGCTCTGATATGGTTCCACGTCTCCCAACAACATCTCTTGCTGTTACAGCTGCCGCCAAAAACCGATTCCGCAAATGAAGCTGCCGTATATACGCGTCCTGTTGAGGTGTCGTAACTCTGGGTTGACCTTGACGGGGTCGATCTGCAATGGATCCAGTGGCCATTAAATGTTGTTGCAGTCAAACGATGGTGGACTGGTTGCAATTCAAGTGTCTGGATGCTTCTCTGGTGGACATCCCGCCTGTTATCATTCCTATCGCTCTTTCTCTCTCTGCAGCGCTCAGTCTAGGCATGGTTTGACGACGTGTTTGTGGTTGTGGACTAAAATATTGACTGTTTTCAAGTCCGTAGTGCTCTAGGCTGAGCTCTGGGTGAAAAGAAATTAATGTTTTCCGTGCAGAATTTTTACCAGGCACCTAAATCATGTTTTACGTGTTTCACGTGCTACTCTTGTCTCCAGCTTTGCTGGCGCAAAATGACTATGCTGGCCTCTAGGCGGTGACCTTGTGAACCTGTGTGCTAATTTCGGGAACAATTGCATGACCATAAGATACTTTGCCAGGCACTCGTATAGTGATGCGTAATTAAAGTC
Organism: Oreohelix idahoensis; assembly: GCA_024509875.1. Taxonomy (NCBI): domain Eukaryota; kingdom Metazoa; phylum Mollusca; class Gastropoda; order Stylommatophora; family Oreohelicidae; genus Oreohelix; species Oreohelix idahoensis. The sequence goes on along the minus strand of JAMPIV010021815.1, from coordinate 34,191 downwards.
GCTCAGTATATATATATATATATATATATATATATATATATATATATATATATATAAATATATATATATATATATATATATATATATATATATATATATATATATATTCTTCTTCTCTTCTTCCGTCCTTAGCCAACGACCGTCAAAGCAGTCAGTGGCCATTACGCCTAGTGGCGTCTTAAGGGCAACAACGAATAGATTTTCTTAGCCGTTGTTCCCATCACGCCTAATGGCGTCTTTAGGGCAACGACAAATCAATCCGTTTGTTGTTGTTTCCGTAATCAAAGTGACTGGCAAACGGGTGATCAGCCCGTTGTATATATATATATATATATATATATATATATGGGTCACTATGGGAGCCGCGCTGGTGTAATGGCTTCGGCGTTGTACTGGCGACCAGGTGTTCATGGTTCAAACCCGGGCGTCAGCGTTTGAAGAAATGTTTACGGCCGGAAATTTGACTGAATAGCCTGAACGGCTCCTGTGATAAACCCTCTGTGGATGGGAAGGAGCTTCGCTCTTGACCGGGTTGGAAGGAAAGTCCTCAGGTTCCCCAGCCTCGCAATGACATGTCATTGGGCCGAAGGGCTGAAAGCCCAAGTGCCGCTGGTTAAGAAAAAAAAAAAATATGGGTCACTCCAAAAGTAATGTACCATGTTCTTTTTAAAACACAGCTTTTATTCCAGAAATCTGGATCTTTCACAGTTTATAGGTATATCATTCCAACTTCTAATTGTAAATGGTCCATTCACTTGCTGAGGGAATTGTTTAACAGTATGTTTTCCAAAATGGGGCTGCACCTGACATTTACCAGAAGAAATGTGCTGCAACAGAATTCTTTGTAGGTAAGAACAAGACTGAAGAACACTCACAAATCACTGCAGAAGGCGTAGGAAGATGGTGTTGTTGATTGCAGCATAGTTAATCACTGGGCTAAGCAATTATCTAACAAATGTGGACCTGTCTATATCCAGAACTTGCCATGCAGCGGCAGTAAGCATAGACAACTACCACTGCTGATAGAACAAACAACATGGTTATGGCAGATGTGTAAGTGAAACATTTCTCATTCCAGCTGGACCACTGAGAAATCAGGTGTATGTAGAATATTGGGGAATTTAGGCTACAATAAGAGATATCCATGGTGGGTCTCATATCTTGGTAGCAATATAGACTAAGTTGTTGGGACAGACAATGATGTCAAAATAAGAATACAAAAAGCAAGAGGAGCTTTCATTGAATTGTGAAACATGGAGATCAAGAGAAATCAAGTCCAACACAAAAATAAGAATCTTCAACTCAAATGTCAAGTCAGTCTTATTGTATGGCTCTGAGACATGGAGAACAACAAAAACAACAACCTAATTTCATAAATGGATGCTTGCATAGAATAGAAGGATTAAAGTGGTATGACAGTCACAAATGTAGAATTGATAACAAGAACCAGACAAGTGCCAGTGGAACAAGTGATGAAAAGAAGATGATGGCGATGGATAGGACACACATTGAAGAAACCTGTTGATAGCATTACAAGGCAGTCCATGTTCTGGAATCCCCAGGGAAAGAGAGGCAGAGGTAGACCCAAAAAAAAACACATGGAGAAGAGAACTAGATACAGAAGTGAAAATGATGAGAAAAACATAGAAAGAACTTTAGCTGATGGCATACTTACCTTTCCCAAGAGATTGAGGATGCGTTCCAAGATAAGAAACTGGTACTAGCAGCATGGATAGATCTAAGAAAAGCATTTGACAAGGTTTGGAAAGAAGGGCTTCTGAAGAAACTGAGAAATTGTAGAGTGAATGGTAAGATGTACAAATGGGTGAAAGCATACTTGCATAACAGAAGAGCCCGAGTACAACTAGATGGCCTCAAGAGTAAGAAAATTCTACTGCGTCATGGCGTCCCTCAGGGAGGGGTTCTGTCCCCCACACTTTTCCTAGTCTACATCAATGACCTGGTTGCTGAACTACCACATGGAATGAAAGTGGCAATGTACGCTGATGACCTGGTAATATGGTGCACAGATGAGCATGCAACAGTGGCCACCAAACTGCTACAAAGAGCTATAGATGAGCCCGCTAAAGTCTGTGCCAGAACAAACCCCTTGGAGAGAGGAGCATGGACTACCAGTACACATCCACACAAAAGTGAAAGGAATATTCGACAGGGATGAACAGAACAGCGTGCAACGTAGGACAGTCACTCTCAGTTTCCTGGATGATAAATACCCACAGGACCTCTGGGTCCGAGTATACACGGATGGGTCAGCACAGAATGCAGTAAAGAATGGAGGAGCAGGAGTGTACATAGAATACCCAAACAACACTAGGGATACGGTCAGAGTACCAACGGGGAAATTCTGTAACAACTATGATGCAGAAGTCCAGGCAATCAAGGTGGCAACTGAGAAACTACTGAACACCAATCTCGGTCCACAGCCTGTAGTATTCCTGACAGATGCAAGATCAGCACTCCAAGCACTTCAGTCCAGAAAATTGCCAGTTATACAGGCCCTACTTTCTGAACTGTGCAACCAGCGCAGGGTCGCCATGCAGTGGATATCGTCTCATTGTGGAATACCAGGAAACGAGAGAGCAGACGGACTGGCTAAAGAAGGTGCTGCAGACGAACAACCGGATGTACCAGTAACGTACCATCAGAAGAAAAAGATGATCAAATCTATCAGAAAGCCACCAACATCAACGCAGGATGACTACCAAGCTATGAACAGATCAGAACAAATAGTCATTCTGCGCCTCAGAACAGGACACAACCGCCTCCGCGGCCACATGTATACAAAATTCAAGATTGGCAATTCAGCCATGTGTACATGTGGACAGGCACCCCAGACAGCGGAGCACGTACTGCAAGATTGCCCCGAATATGATATATTGAGGCAAACCCACTGGCCCAGAGAAACAACACTGGAAGCAAAACTATATGGACCCCTGTATGAACTACAAAAGACAGTGAAGTTTATACAAGAAACAACATTGCAGATATAGACAATATATTTCAAGCGAACGAAAGAAGAAGAAGAAGAAGCTGATGGCATGTGACAGGAGGACTAGGCTTGTGTTTGTCGAAGGCCTATGCTCCTTGGGGAGCTAAGTGGTACTCATTGATGGTGGGTCCCACCAAGAATTTAATTACATTATATTGTTTCTCACAGATGCCAATTGCAGCCCCTATTTATTACACACTGTATAACATTTGCCACTTGTGGCAAGTGAATGTACTAAAAAGGAAAAGAAATACAAAGAAGATACATAGAAACTGAAATAAAAACAAAACTGAAATAAATGTTTTAAAAAAAACATTGTGTATTACTTTTGTCTCGTAAGAATGTGGATTAAAAAATAAATACACATTTAAAAAAATATGAATTCATGACCCTTCAGCTCAGCAAGGATCCTTCAACTAATTCATGCCATGTCAACTGGTCCTGTGCCATCTGCTCAAAATGTTTCCATGTCCTCTTTATCTCTCTCATTTCTGTCAAGTATTGAACATGCTCTAATATAAACATACATTTTTCCTAAATGTCCTTCATTAACAGGCACGTAGTTTAACTTCGGTCAACAAATGTCTAAAATATGGCCATAATGGTCAGAACGTGGTGCACAACAAGCAAAGATGAACACAATTACAGCATTTTGAAATGGAAGAATTTATAAGCCCATAACAGATACTAGCTAAAATGAATGTAGAAATTAGAATAATTTTGAAAATTTAACCAACCAGGCATATCATCACTAAAACATCATGAGCTCATATAAACTGAGACGGCCGGAGCATACAAAATAAAGAGAGGCCAAGAAGAGAAAATAAAGGGGCATGCCGAGTCAGTTCACCCCGTATATTTCCTCAGGGTCTCTGATGAGATATAAGAAGTAATAGGACATCTGCTCCCTCAGGGATGTTGAAATCTGTGACTAACATCAGATACATCATGGGGTTAGGGATGTTGAAATCTGTGACTAACATCAGATACATCATGGGGTTAGGGATGTTGAAATCTGTGACTAACATCAGATACATCATGGGGTTAGGGATGTTGAAATCTGTGACTAACATCAGAATTCTGGGTACATCAAGTAATCAAATTCTTAGCACACAACTAGCAACCCAATTATTAGCAGATAACAAGCAGTCAAATTCTGATCAGACAACAAGTGATAAAATTCTTACCAGACAACAAGTAATCAAATTCTTACTAGACAACACATAATCAAATTCTTACCAGACAACATATAATCAAACTGTTACCAGACAACAAACGATCAAACTCTTATCAGACAACAAGTAATCTAATTCTCACCAGACAACATCCCTCAGCGACTTTGGAACAGCAGCAGCATAAATCGCCAAGTCACCATATAAATAAATGATGATACACAGGTGAAAGAAGATCATGCCAACTGTAAAAATGGATATCTATTATTAAGTACTAATACCATCTTATATAAGATTAAGCAAAATATTCAGGATAATATTAAATACAGTGGCAGCATGACATCAATTATAACCATTGTTTTCTTAGGGTCAACCAGACGATACGTCAAGGCCTAAAATCCCACCCGCTGCAGACCCAAATAGAACAGTCCCAACTAAGATGGTTTGGCCATGTCTGCAGAATGGGAGAAGATCGGCTACCACGACAAGCATGGGAAACAAAGAGCCAGGGATCCAGACCTCCAGGACGACTCAGAGTCCGCTGGGAGGACAACATTAGACAATCTTTGAAGGACCGAGGACTAGAATGGAACCAGGCCAGGAAGAAGACAGCCGATAGGATAGTCTGGCGCTCTCTCTTCCAAACCTCTAAACCTCACGGTAGAAGAGGAACGACTAAGTAAGTAAGTTTTCTTAGTGGCAGTAAGACTTTCATAATTGCATATTCTGTAGTCAGGCTACCAATAGTGATAGTTACTTTCCAACAGTTCATGAGACATTTCTTTTATTCTTCTGTTTCCCATCTGCATAGTTTTTATGTGGCTCATTTCCAAATCCAAAGCCTATTGACCGAAAGATAAGTTACTGGTGTTTGTCCAGTATGTTATACTGTTCCTTATTCTTACACGTAATTTTTTTATGTTGGCTATGTGCTTGCCCTTCCTATGTGGCTCCCTCAGATCTTCTTTTCTGGTCTGTGGCCACAGACTGTGATCATCAAGCCTGGTCACCACAGTTATAGTTATAATCTGATCTGACTTCTGTTATAAAGTTATTGATTTTCTGGTGCATGTTACAAAACTAACACAAACATCACCATGTTATGAATGCTGTGATAACTTCAAGGGATGTAACGCACATTTTAAATTATTTTTACTCACAGCATTTCCAATTCACATAAAGAACAGCATGAGACTTTATTAGTACATTTTATATCGCACTATTTCAAATGTTAATTAATTAGCATATGTCATATATCATTTTAAAACCATATTGCGTACAATATATTAATATATTTTTTTGCGTAAGGTTTTTTGGGGCGTTTGTACAGGTTTTTACTGGTCTAGTGTACAGGTTTTCATCTCAGGAGGTTGGCCTGATATTTTAATTTGAACAATCCTCCTCTCTACAATTGTTATTGTATACCCCAGGAAGTTCCTAGGGGTCTCTGAAGAGACACAGACACAATAGGACTACTACATCTAACAAGAAGTTGTGCATGTGGCTGGCAACATTATGTCAAACAAACTGCTACACAAACAAACTGCTACACAAACAAACTGCTACACAAACAAACTGCTACACAAACAACTGCTGTAAAGAGAATGTGACTGCTTGGTACAGGCTTCCTGAGGGAACTAGCTGCAGTGCTGGCTCATAAACAGCACCAAGGAAATGATACTAATATATATATATGTTTTCATTGTTGTTCTTTTCCTGTTTCTCTTTGGCCTTCCCACTACTCTCTTCCTGACAGGGTTCTAGTCAAGGGCATAGTTCTTTAAAAATAGAGTCTGAAGTGATGTATCATTACCATCAAATAGGTGTACTGATGTTGATGGTAATGATCAATCACTTAAGACTTTTTTTTTGGGGGGGGGGGGCTTTTCAATTGGCATTGTTTTTTTCTGTGTCTTGCTCCCTGATGAAAGCCTGCTGATTGTGTTATGGGTACTTTTAATATTATGTGATACCATTTCTTACTATCTGTTGTTAATTATAGACAAACTATACAGATGTAAATATCTGTGCATCTAAATGGCTCACTTAATTAATTCAGACTTCTTTCAGACATCATTTTTGCATAAGACTAACAGAAACAACAATAAAAAGTAATCACCTTTGTTGAAGTACATGAAAGCCATGGTTCCCTTGAGAAGAAAGATTACAACGTATTAAATATACACCATTAATGGCAAATAAACCAGACTACATAACAATATGAGATTTATACATACAGAAAGTTACATTTCTTTAAAGACACTTGGTGGCTTGGATTTTATACATATATAATAATAGTATTATCTGGTCAAGTATTTTTGGTTAAAGTAATAATTACAGAGCCCCATGAAGAGACAAAAAGAAATAATAAGCATACGGCAGCCTCAGTTGACTAATATGAGGTTGTTGTTGTTTAACTAGAGCTGTTGAGCTTCTCACTCTTTAACAGCCAACACCAAGTTGAAGACTCCTTGGTATTATCTGTAGATCTAGGCTTTTCCTGTGGCTTTTCTGCCATTCTGAAATGTGTTGAGTTGAAGTCATGAGCTCCAGTTTCTCCAGTATGGCTTGCATTTAAAGGATTGTCACATCTGGTCCCAAGCTAGGAGTAAGAAGTGCATGGCATACTGTGCATTCCCCGCCATCCAAGGGGGCTCTCCAACTATGCAGAGCTAAAATACTGTGCTCTGGTTCTGGGCTCTCCCAAGGAATTGTCACATCCTGCACAGAGCCACTTCTCAGCTTCTCCTGCCCTAACAGTCAACCAAGTCAAAGAATTATGCCTGGGGCTCAAGTGACTTCTCCAAGCTTAGTGTGCAATGCTTGATTCTCAACAAGTTTCACCACAGAGGGAATCCCTGGAACTGTGTGGATGATTTCAAGAGTCAATGAGGATGTAATTAGCCTCACAGGCACAGGTTCACTTCCACGTACATATAGTATAGCACTGTGCATAGCTGGTGGTCATATAAGGATGACTCCAGATATGCCTCTAAGCATACTAATATGATCAGTACTAATATGGCTCTGAAACATGGAGAACAACAAAGACAACAACCAAAAAGCTACAGACTTTCATAAATGGGTGCTTGCGTAGAATAGAAGGATTAAAATGGTATGACAAGGTTACCAACGTGGAACTGAGGACAAGAACTAGACAAGTGCCAGTGGAACAAGAGATGAGAAGATGGCGATGGATAGGACACACACTGAGGAAACCTGTTGATAGCATTACAAGGCAGTCCTTGTTCTGAAACCCCCAGGGCAAGAGAGGCAGAGGCAGACCAAGAAGCACATGGAGAAGAGAGCTGGAAACAGAGGTGAAAATGATGAGGAGAACGTGGAAAGAACTTGAGATGATGGCACGTGACAGGAGGACCTGGCATGTGTTTGTTGAAGGCCTATGCTCCTTTGGGAGTGGAGGGTTATGAATGAATGATGAATATGAGGTAAAGCATTAGGCTGGCAACCTCATCAGGTCAAACAATCTGCCATAAGAATCACCACCACAAGAACATATGAATAATTGGTGCAGGCTTCCTGCAAGGAGACCAGATGCACAGGTAGTTGCATGCTCCATAAGGAGGGCAAAGAATAATTATGATGATGATTTTGATGAATAATTATGATGATGATTTTGATGAATAATTATGATGATGAGTATGATGATTTTGATGAATAATTATGATGATGATTTTGATGAATAATTATGATGATGAGTATGATGATTTTGATGAATAATTATGATGATGAGTATGATGATTTTGATGAATAATTATGATGTATGATGATTTTGATGAATAATTACAGAACGAGACATGTTGATACGCAAGCCCATTTGTCTTACCATTTCAACCCTTTGAGTTATCTCAAAACTTGGCTTGATATCAGAATCTATTGAGGGAAATAAGAAAAATGGCAAGAAATATATTAAATTAGAAGTATTAAGCTTATTTCATTAAAATAAAAACAAGACATTCTAGCAAAACGTAAGTATTTAAGCAATGAAAAAATTTTAAAATCTTGACAAAATATTCTGGATATATAATGATATTTTGTATTCAGAACTATGCCCTTGACTAGAACCCTGTCAGGAAGAGAGTAGTGGGAAGGCCAAAGAGAAACAGGAGAACAACAATGAAAACATTTAAATTTGTTACAACAATGAACAAGTTAAAAACTGTGACCGTATTTGATTTACATTTCTATTCCTTTTCTTTACACCTACTTTCCTGCATTCAAGGAAATACAAGAAACTAGCCAATAAACTAAATGTATATATTAGAAAACACATGACAAATTAAATGTATATATTCAAAAACAAAAGACAAACTAAATGTATGTATTAGAAAACAAATTACAAACCAAACATAACACGAAAACAAGTGGCAAGCCAAATATATGTATATGCAAAAGAAAAAAGTTATTCTGGACAAGTTTTTCCAAAGATGCTAGGCTGCTGTTTACAGTCCAAATGATTCCCAAGCCAGCACCTGGCTTCTTTTCATTGGTGACAGAAGATCCGTTGTTGAGGTAAAAAAGGTAACGGTAGTGACAGAAGATCCGTTGTTGAGGTAAAAAAGGTAACGGTAGTGACAGAAGATCCGTTGTTGAGGTAAAAAAGGTAACGGTAGTGACAGAAGATCCGTTGTTGAGGTAAAAAAGGTAACGGTAGTCTCATGCAGAAACTATCACAGGGGAGTAAAGTGTTACAGCCTTCATTATACTAGGTCCAGCTTCCAGAGGTGGGGTGACCAGTTCCCTTCCTTGCTGCCTTTTCTTTCCCTAACTTATGAGCAGTCAGGTGCCCATTTACAGCTGGGTAGACTGGAGTGCGATGCCACCATGTTTTGAACCTTGTAACTTTGCCACTAGAGACCAGCGCTCTAACCATTCTGTCAATCAGACTGTGGAAACTTTCAATTGCTGGTTTTTATCTCTATCCATGCCAGGTCCAACTGCTTGACAGACCTTTGTTGTTGTTGATCATAATCAATATCACTGCACTCTGGGCAAACTCATAGGTGCTCAGTTTCCCTCAGAAAATGTCGAAGGGTATGAATGCTAATTGTTCCTGCTGCGCGTTGGTTGTATATTCGCTGGATGCATCTTCTCATACGTCCATCCCTGCAGGTCTTACACTTGAACCAAATTCCAGCAATCTTAGCCCTGATGATTCATCGACTGCAGTGTTATTCTCTAATCAGCAATCATTAACTGCTCTCAGTATCTCTCCCATATCCATATCCATATCAAATGCACCTTCTATGGGTGGCTCTTGAAGCGTGTCTGTCAACTCTTTTATTGCAGTGCACCCCTGCGTGACCAAGACAGTAGACCCACACCAGTTCCTGAAGATATGAGGCTTCTATGGAGGTTTTCCATTCATGCTGGAGCCATCCACTTTGGCCCTTCCGAAGCATAGATTGTGAGTTTGATACAATAGCTGCCCTTGTTAATGAGGTCTCAGACAGCCTACTTAAGGTTGCAGAAGCTGCCTCTACCTCCAATCTCATGCTGGAGGTTATCATGTAAGCCCCGCTATGTTCAGCGACGATTCTGCCCTTTACTCTAGCAGAGAAGCCCCACCCTGATTTCTCACCATGAATTACTGACCCATCAGTGTACGCAATGGCACCATTATCCCCAGCATGATCATTTATCAGTTGATCAATTTCCAGCTCTGCCCTCTCATTGGCCCAAGTTCTGCACTCTCTACCAAGGTTGATGATGACTTGCTGGTAGTTAATCCAGTTCTCATCTGACTTACTCCACTCTTCCCTTTTGAATAAATTTTCAACTGTGTCACTTGCTTAATCGTTGCCTCTGTCTGTGCCATCCATGACATCCCCCGTTTTATTCTCGCTCCCTTAATGTCAGCTATGTTTCCATGCAGGGTGTGCCTTTTGTCTGTGGTTACTCGCATATAAGCTTTTGACTGGGCCAGCGCATATCTAGATCTAATCGACAGTAATCCAAGCATGTACAACATCATCATGATGGTGGTATCTTGCGTAGAGCCCCAGACTACATGCATTCCATGGTTTTGAATGTGTTCCAGTCTACAGATTTCTTTGTATATACTTCTGTGGCTGTTTGAAACTTCTACCCACCAGCATGCTACAGGTACAATTAGAATTCATACTCTTCTACATTTGCTGAGGGAGACTGAGCACCTATGGGTTTGCCCGGAGTGCACTGAGGTCAATTCTGATTAACAATAACAATATCTACCCAATGAAAAGCCTGCCCTGTGTGCATTCCTGTTTAGTTGACAATTATGATACTGTACAGCTGACTAGTTCCAAAGAGCACCCAGCGATCCATGAAAATAAAGCAAAGGACAAACTACTATACACTTAATGAAACCAGGGTTGTGGAGTCGGCCAAACAATTTTCTGATTCAGATTCATGAAATTTTAGAAGTCCAACTCTGACTCCGACTACAGTTTTTTTCTAGTCATAAAGCATAAGAGTTGGAAATTTTTTTACCAAATCCGATTCCACTAAAAAACCACAGACTCCACGACTCCAACTCCACAGCCCTGAATGAAACACTTAAAAAATGTTATGTATGCCAATGTTTCCCAGCCATGGTTCCATAGTACCTGGGTTCAGCGGCACATCATCAGGAGCTCTGCAAGAAACCATGCTTTTAAAAAATGGGAAATACAGGTTGGTAACCCAGAATCCGAAATGCTCGCAGAAAGCCGTGTTTCGATTTTGGGACATTTTCGTTTGAAGGATTTCACCCAAAGAAGCCCAAAAATCATTTTAAAAGTAGCCCAAGCTGCACAAACTTTGTTCAAAAGTCGGCCGAAAAAACGTTCAATTTTTGGAATATTTAGGTTTCTGGGTTACCACCATGTACTGTAAATTTATTGTAAATATCCCTAAATATACTGCATTAATTGTTGCCTGTAATTGGCTCTGCTTCTCACACTTGTGAACAAGCTTATCGTGTCTGGCAAAGAATAAAATGATATGCTGTCTGTACAGGAAGAACTCAGTGTGTCTATGTCAAAGATTCAGACAAGAATTGTAACAAGTCACATGATACACACATGATATCAACTTTATATTGACTATCTTCTTCTTCATGTTCAATCCTTAGCCCCTGACTGACAAATCACTCAGTGGCCATCACGCCTAGTGGAGTCTCGTAGGGCAGAAACAAACTGTCCCCATTTTGCTTGGTCGGTGGCCATCCTTCGTGCCGTGCCCCAACTCTGGTTCATGATAAGCATCTCAGCCTCCGCTGTTCTCCGCCTGGTTGTCTTTAGTCTGTCTCTCTTTTGCCGTCCTTCTGGGGTCCATAGTATAGCAGTTCTGGTGATGGTGTCAGGGTCCCTTCCAAGGACATGGCCAACCCAGTTCCAGCGTCTGCCCACAATGTACATTGATCGTATGTGGAATTTATTTTGATTTCACTTTGATCTGATATTTTGATAATTTAAGAGAAAAGAAGTTTAAATTGAAAAAAAAAAAACAGAAACTGTGCTTAATTTTTTTCCTTACAACATATATAGGCTTTAAATACATGCATTCACTCTCTAGCTTGCAAGTGCAATCATAACAAAGAGAGAGAGACCTACTTTCATTTAAAATACATTTTCTTGTCAATGAGTTTGCAGTAATACACTTTTAAAAATGTCAGCATTTTATGATCAGTAAACATGTTCATGGTCTGGAGCTCTGCAGGTTATAAACAATAATTTCAGGAATTCCTTCATGGAAACAAGATGGGGGAAACACTGATATATGTACACAAAAAATGTTTGGGGAAAAAAACCACTAATATCTTTTAAAAGACACAACAGCAGAAACTAACTTACAGGGAACTTTTGGCTGAAGTAATGGTTGCCTTTCATCCGGATTCACTGAAACATCCAAGGACTCTTCTTTCTGAAAAATAATGGTATCCTTTTGTTTTACGCATTATATGAAATAACAGAGAATTATATCAATTTTACAGACACAAAAAAGCAAAACCTAAAAGATAGCCAACATATCAGTCATCAGTGCTTCTCCAGGGCAAAACAAACATAAAACATATAAAAGAATAAATAATACTTCATGAAAATTAAAGTAATAAGTCATGAAATTTATAAGAGTAATAACAAATAGTAATAACCTGGACTGTAGTGTGTGTTATGAACAGCAGTTATGGTCATCTTAAAGACAACTACTTCTCCTGAGAGCACTATCAAAGTAAATGGAACAGTTTTAAAACAGGTCAAGAGATTCAAATACCTGGGCTTGTTAACTCTTTGACTCCAGACCAACGCTCTGAGCGTTGCAAAATTCAACACGCCGTGCCAGAGCAACGCTCAGAGCGTGGTTTTTAGTTTATCACGAATAAACCCCAAAAATCGTCCGCTTAATGCAGTTTATATATTAAAACTCGTAGAATGACTTCCGCTACTATTTAAACAACTAATTTGACTTTAGTTAATCAGCACATGTGCGTGTTTTGATGTTATTATCACAATTTTTGTGAAGATTCGCGTGTTTACGTTTTTCGTTGTTTTTTGCTAGAGAAATATGTCACGCTTTATATTTACATTTTCTAAGTCTCCTAAGCAAATAATTGTGTCAAACTACTTTGAAACATTGCTGACATTGATGAGGATTGTTTGGTAGTCACAGTTTGTTGTCAAAATACGGAATATATGCAGAAAAGCTAGACACACTAGATTTAGTTGATGAGTGGGCGTAGTCATATTCTGGCCGATCAAAAAGCAACAAAACTAGACCTACCGTAACATCTAATCACTAGTTCTTGGTAGAAGATGAAGCTAGGGATACTATTAAAACATTAAACAAGAGTAAAAAAGTATTTATATGACGTTATTCTTATTTTTTTGTTTGAAAATTACGTAATTCACGATTGCATAATTTATTTTTTTCTTACAAAGAACCACGGAAAAACTGGTGCGAATAACACTAAATGTACTAATTTTGGCGATAAGCTTGTTTTTTTTACTTTGTATATGGATTAACTTGACGTTTGAAGACTAAAAAGAAAGTTTTATTGTCTACGACAGTAATTTGTCTTTGGTAAGATCGTATTCTACAGTCAACTTTTTAGCGTTTTTCAATTTTACATGCAAAATGATTAAATTATACCGAACATACTTTTGTTAATACTTCCACAGACATTATATATTTGAATTTTCTATCCATTTCCCTACAGTTTGGTATATAATAAGTACATGTTCAAAGGAAAATTCACAAACAAATTTAGACTGAAAGATGAACACTTCACTCTATAAAATTCTGCCACAAAAAAAGTCTGGCACAGCGTGCAAAATAACTCTGGAATGAATGAGTTAATAACATCAGATGGAAGATGCATCTCAGAAGTGAAGAGCAGAATAGCTCAAGAAAAAATTGCATTCTATAAAATGAAAAGTATTTTATGCAACATCTCTTTGTCAACGGAAGTAAGAAAGAGAGTTCTCCAGTGTTAACAGTCCTGACATATGGAAGTGAGTCATGGACAACTAGTAAACAAGTAGGGAAAGCACTAGAAGCCACAGAGATGTGGTTTGACAGAAGAATGTTAACAATACCATGCACAGCTAACTTGTATAATGAGTATGGCCTGAAAGAGGCCAATGTGCCAATGAAGCATATTACCTAGGTTAGAAGGAAGCAATCTACTTTCTTTGGGGCATGTTATGAGAAGAATGAAGCTAGAGTTTACTGTGACAACAGCAAAGTTTGAAGGAAAAGACGTAGAGGTTGACAATGAGAGAAGATTCTGGATAGTTTGACATCGTGGCATGGACAGCAGTCAAGAATAGAATTGATCAATAGTACTGTAGACGGGAAGTTGTGCAGCGACATGATCATCTATGCCACGGATGTGTCAGGCCGAAAGGCACAAATATCGCAGCTTTGCTGTAAACGGCGACACAACGTAACAAACGTCTTTTTCAGGACGAACGCAGAAGAAGAATAACCTGGAGAAAGTTTCTATTTTGTCAATTCTTACCCGCAGTAACATTGCAGTTCTTAGTTTTTAATTCTGTCAATTCTTACCCACAGTAACAGTGTAGAGAAGTGTTTATTATGTCAATTCTTACCCGCAGTAACATTGCAGTTCTTAGTTTTTAATTCTGTCAATTCTTACCCACAGTAACAGTGTAGAGAAGTGTTTATTATGTCAATTCTTACCCGCAGTAACATTGCAGTTCTTAGTTTTTAATTCTGTCAATTCTTACCCACAGTAACAGTGTAGAGAAGCGTTTATTATGTCAATTCTTACCCACAGTAACATTGCAGTTCTTAGTTTTTAATTCTGTCAATTCTTACCCACAGTAACAGTGTAGAGAAGTGTTTATTATGTCAATTCTTACCCACAGTAACAGTGTAGAGAAGTGTTTATTATGTCAATTCTTACCCGCAGTAACATTGCAGTTCTTAGTTTTTAATTCTGTCAATTCTTACCCACAGTAACAGTGTAGAGAAGCGTTTATTATGTCAATTCTTACCCACAGTAACATTGCAGTTCTTAGTTTTTAATTCTGTCAATTCTTACCCACAGTAACAGTGTAGAGAAGTGTTTATTATGTCAATTCTTACCCACAGTAACATTGCAGTTCTTAGTTTTTAATTCTGTCAATTCTTACCCACAGTAACAGTGTAGAGAAGCGTTTATTATGTCAATTCTTACCCGCAGTAACATTGCAGTTCTTAGTTTTTAATTCTGTCAATTCTTACCCACAGTAACAGTGTAGAGAAGTGTTTATTATGTCAATTCTTACCCACAGTAACAGTGTAGAGAAGTGTTTATTATGTCAATTCTTACCACAGTAACAGTGTAGAGAAGTGTTTATTATGTCAATTCTTACCCACAGTAACAGTGTAGAGAAGTGTTTATTATGTCAATTCTTACCACAGTAACAATGTAGAGAAGTGTTTATTATGTCAATTCTTACCCACAGTAACAGTGTAGAGAAGTGTTTATTATGTCAATTCTTACCCACAGTAACAGTGTAGAGAAGTGTTTATTATGTCAATTCTTACCCACAGTAACAGTGTAGAGAAGTGTTTATTATGTCAATTCTTACCACAGTAACAATGTAGAGAAGTGTTTATTATGTCAATTCTTACCACAGTAACAGTGTAGAGAAGTGTTTATTATGTCAATTCTTACCCACAGTAACAGTGTAGAGAAGTGTTTATTATTATGTCAATTTTACCACAGTAACAATGTAGAGAAATGTTTTTTATGTCAATTCTTACCCACAGTAACAGTGTAGAGAAGTGTTTATTATGTCAATTCTTACCCACAGTAACAGTGTAGAGAAGTGTTTATTATGTCAATTCTTACCCACAGTAACAGTGTAGAGAAGTGTTTATTATGTCAATTCTTACCCACAGTAACAGTGTAGAGAAGTGTTTATTATGTCAATTCTTACCCACAGTAACAGTGTAGAGAAGTGTTTATTATGTCAATTCTTACCCACAGTAACAGTGTAGAGAAGTGTTTATTATGTCAATTCTTACCCACAGTAACAGTGTAGAGAAGTGTTTATTATGTCAATTCTTACCCACAGTAACAGTGTAGAGAAGTGTTTATTATGTCAATTTTTTACCCACAGTAACAGTGTAGAGAAGTGTTTATTATGTCAATTCTTACCCACAGTAACAGTGTAGAGAAGTGTTTATTATGTCAATTCTTACCCACAGTAACAGTGTAGAGAAGTGTGTTTATTATGTCAATTCTTACCCACAGTAACAGTGTTGAGAAGTGTTTATTATGTCAATTCTTACCCACAGTAACAGTGTAGAGAAGTGTTTATTATGTCAATTCTTACCCACAGTAAACAGTGTAGAGATGAAGTGTTTATTATTATGTCAATTCTTACCCACAGTAACAGTGTAGAGAAGTGTTTATTATGTCAATTCTTACCCACAGTAACAGTGTAGAGAAGTGTTTATATTATGTCAATTCTTACCCACAGTAACAGTGTAGAGAAGAGTGTTTATTATGTCAATTCTTACCCACAGTAACAGTGTAGAGAAGTGTTTATTATGTCAATTCTTACCCCCGTAACAATGGTGGGGAGTGTTTATTTATGTCAATTCTTACCCACAGTAACAGTGTAGAGAAGTGTTTATTATGTCAATTCTTACCCACAGTAACAGTGTAGAGAAGTGTTTATTATGTCAATTCTTACCCACAGTAACAGTGTAGAGAAGTGTTTATTATGTCAATTCTTACCCACAGTAACAGTGTAGAGAAGTGTTTATTATGTCAATTCTTACCCACAGTAACAGTGTAGAGAAGTGTTTATTATGTCAATTCTTACCCACAGTAACAGTGTAGAGAAGTGTTTATTATGTCAATTCTTACCCACAGTAACAGTGTAGAGAAGTGTTTATTATGTCAATTCTTACCCCACAGTAACAGTGTAGAGAAGTGTTTATTATGTCAATTCTTACCCACCAGTAAAACAGTGTAGAGAAGTGTTTATTATGTCAATTCTTTCCCACAGTAAAACAGTGTAGAGAAGTGTTTATTATGTCAATTCTTACCCACAGTAAACAGTGTAGAGAAAGTGTTTATTATGTCAATTCTTACCCACAGTAAACAGTGTAGAGAAGTGTTTATTATGTCAATTCTTACCCACAGTAACAAATGTAGAAAGTGTTTATTATGTCAATTCTTACCCACAGTAACATGTAGAGAAGTGTTTATTATGTCAATTCTTACCCCACAGTAACAGTGTAGAGAGAAGTGTTTTATTATGTCAATTCTTACCCACAGTAAGAATGTAGAGAAGTGTTTATTATGTCAATTCTTACCCACAGTAACAATGTAGAGAAGTGTTTATTATGTCAATTCTTACCCACAGTAACAGTGTAGAGAAGTGTTTATTATGTCAATTCTTACCCACAGTAAAAAGGTAGAGACGTGTTTATTATGTCAATTCTTACCCACAGTAACAATGTAGAGAAGTGTTTATTATGTCAATTCTTACCCACAGTAACATGTAGAGAAGTGTTTATTATGTCAATTCTTACCCCACAGTAACAATGTAGAGAAGTGTTTATTATGTCAATTCTTACCCACAGTAACAGTGTAGAGAAGTGTTTATTATGTCAATTCTTACCCACAGTAACAGTGTAGAGAAGTGTTTATTATGTCAATTCTTACCCACAGTAACAATGTAGAGAAGTGTTTATTATGTCAATTCTTACCCACAGTAACATTCAGTGTAGAGAATTGTTTATTATTCCAATTCTTACCCACAGTAACAATGTAGAGAAGTGTTTATTATGTCAATTCTTACCCCACAGTAACAGGGTAGAAGTGTTTTTTATGTCAATTCTTACCCACAGTAACAGTGTAGAGAAGTGTTTATTATGTCAATTCTTACCCACAGTAACAATGTAGAGAAGTGTTTATTATGTCAATTCTTACCCACAGTAACAATGTAGAGAAGTGTTTATTATGTCAATTCTTACCCACAGTAACAGTGTAGAGAAGTGTTTATTATGTCAATTCTTACCCACAGTAACAGTGTAGAGAAGTGTTTATTATGTCAATTCTTACCCACAGTAACAGTGTAGAGAAGTGTTTATTATGTCAATTCTTACCCACAGTAACAGTGTAGAGAAGTGTTTATTATGTCAATTTTTACCCACAGTAACAGTGTAGAGAAGTGTTTATTATGTCAATTCTTACCCACAGTAACAGTGTAGAGAAGTGTTTATTATTGTACGTCAATTTTTACCCACAGTAACAGTGTAGAGAAGTGTTTATTATGTCAATTCTTACCCACAGTAACAGTGTAGAGAAGTGTTTATTATGTCAATTCTTACCCACAGTAACAGTGTAGAGAAGTGTTTATTATGTCAATTCTTACCCACAGTAACAATGTAGAGAAGTGTTTATTATGTCAATTCTTACCCACAGTAACAGTGTAGAGAAGTGTTTATTATGTCAATTCTTACCCACAGTAACAGTGTAGAGAAGTGTTTATTATGTCAATTCTTACCCACAGTAGCAGTGTAGAGAAGTGTTTATTATGTCAATTCTTACCCACAGTAACAGTGTAGAGAAGTGTTTATTATTATGTCAATTCTTACCCACAGTAACAGTGTAGAGAAGTGTTTATTATGTCAATTCTTACCCACAGTAACAGTGTAGAGAAGTGTTTATTATGTCAATTCTTACCCACAGTAACAGTGTAGAGAAGTGTTTATTATGTCAATTCTTACCCACAGTAACAATGTAGAGAAGTGTTTATTATGTCAATTCTTACCCACAGTAACAGTGTAGAGAAGTGTTTATTATGTCAATTCTTACCCACAGTAACAGTGTAGAGAAGTGTTTATTATGTCAATTCTTACCCACAGTAACAGTGTAGAGAAGTGTTTATTATGTCAATTCTTACCCACAGTAACAGTGTAGAGAAGTGTTTATTATGTCAATTCTTACCCACAGTAACAGTGTAGAGAAGTGTTTATTATGTCAATTCTTACCACAGTAGTAACAGTGTAGAGAAGTGTTTATTTATGTCAATTTTTACCCACAGTAACAGTGTAGAGAAGTGTTTTATTATGTCAATTCTTACCCACAGTAACAGTGTAGAGAAGTGTTTATTATGTCAATTCTTACCCACAGTAACAGTGTAGAGAAGTGTTTATTATGTCAATTCTTACCCACAGTAACAATGTAGAGAAGTGTTTATTATGTCAATTCTTACCCACAGTAACAGTGTAGAGAAGTGTTTATTATGTCAATTCTTACCCACAGTAACAGTGTAGAGAAGTGTTTATTATGTCAATTCTTACCCACAGTAACAGTGTAGAGAAGTTTTTTTATTATGTCAATTCTTACCCACAGTAACAGTGTAGAGAGAAGTGTTTATTATGTCAATTCTTACCCACAGTAACAGTGTAGAGAAGTGTTTATTATGTCAATTCTTACCCACAGTAACAGTGTAGAGAAGTGTTTATTATGTCAATTCTTACCCACAGTAACAGTGTAGAGAAGTGTTTATTATGTCAATTCTTACCCACAGTAACAATGTAGAGAAGTGTTTATTATGTCAATTCTTACCCACAGTAACAGTGTAGAGAAGTGTTATTATGTCAATTCTTACCCACAGTAACAGTGTAGAGAAGTGTTTATTATGTCAATTCTACCCACAGTAACAGTGTAGAGAAGTGTTTATTATGTCAATTCTTACCCACAGTAACAGTGTAGAGAAGTGTTTATTATGTCAATTCTTACCCACAGTAACAGTGTAGAGAAGTGTTTATTATGTCAATTCTTACCCACAGTAACAGTGTAGAGAAGTGTTTATTATGTCAATTCTTACCCACAGTAACAATGTAGAGAAGTGTTTATTATGTCAATTCTTACCCACAGTAACAATGTAGAGAAGTGTTTATTATGTCAATTCTTACCCACAGTAACAGTGTAGAGAAGTGTTTATTATGTCAATTCTTACCACAGTAACAGTGTAGAGAAGTGTTTATTATGTCAATTCTTACCCACAGTAACAGTGTAGAGAAGTGTTTATTATGTCAATTCTTACCCACAGTAACAGTGTAGAGAAGTGTTTATTATGTCAATTCTTACCCACAGTAACAGTGTAGAGAAGTGTTTATTATGTCAATTCTTACCCACAGTAACAGTGTAGAGAAGTGTTTATTATGTCAATTCTTACCCACAGTAACAGTGTAGAGAAGTGTTTATTATGTCAATTCTTACCCACAGTAACAGTGTAGAGAAGTGTTTATTATGTCAATTCTTACCCACAGTAACAGTGTAGAGAAGTGTTTATTATGTCAATTCTTACCCACAGTAAACAGTGTAGAGTGTTTATTATGTCAAACCCACAGTAACAGTGTTTGTTAATTATGTCAATTCTTACCCACAGTAACAGTGTAGAGAAGTGTTTATTATGTCAATTCTTACCCACAGTAACAGTGTTGTAGAGAAGTGTTTATTATGTCAATTCTTACCCACAGTAACAGTGTAGAGAAGTGTTTATTATGTCAATTCTTACCCACAGTAACAGTGTAGAGAAGTGTTTATTATGTCAATTCTTACCCACAGTAACAGTGTAGAGAAGTGTTTATTATGTCAATTCTTACCCACAGTAACAGTGTAGAGAAGTGTTTATTATGTCAATTCTTACCCACAGTAACAGTGTAGAGAAGTGTTTATTATGTCAATTCTTACCCACAGTAACAGTGTAGAGAAGTGTTTATTATGTCAATTCTTACCCACAGTAACAGTGTAGAGAAGTGTTTATTATGTCAATTCTTACCCACAGTAACAGTGTAGAGAAGTGTTTATTATGTCAATTCTTACCCACAGTAACATTGCAGTTCTTAGTTTTTAATTCTGTCAATTCTTACCCACAGTAACAGTGTAGAGAAGTGTTTATTATGTCAATTCTTACCCACAGTAACAATGTAGAGAAGTGTTTATTATGTCAATTCTTACCCACAGTAACAGTGTAGAGAAGTGTTTATTATGTCAATTCTTACCCACAGTAACAGTGTAGAGAAGTGTTTATTATGTCAATTCTTACCCACAGTAACAGTGTAGAGAAGTGTTTATTATGTCAATTCTTACCCACAGTAACAGTGTAGAGAAGTGTTTATTATGTCAATTCTTACCCACAGTAACAGTGTGTAGAGAAGTGTTTATTATGTCAATTCTTACCCACAGTAACAGTGTAGAGAAGTGTTTATTATGTCAATTCTTACCCACAGTAACAGTGTAGAGAAGTGTTTATTATGTCAATTCTTACCCACAGTAAACATGTAGAGAAGTGTTTATTATGTCAATTCTTACCCACAGTAACAGTGTAGAGAAGTTTTTTATTATGTCAATTCTTACCCACAGTAACAGTGTAGAGAAGTGTTTATTATGTCAATTCTTACCCACAGTAACAGTGTAGAGAAGTGTTTATTATGTCAATTCTTACCCACAGTAACAATGTAGAGAAGTGTTTATTATGTCAATTCTTACCCACAGTAACAGTGTAGAGAAGTGTTTATTATGTCAATTCTTACCCACAGTAACAGTGTAGAGAAGTGTTTATTATGTCAATTCTTACCCACAGTAACAGTGTAGAGAAGTGTTTATTATGTCAATTCTTACCCACAGTAACAGTATAGAGAAGTGTTTATTATGTCAATTCTTACCCACAGTAACAGTGTAGAGAAGTGTTTATTATGTCAATTCTTACCCACAGTAACAGTGTAGAGAAGTGTTTATTATGTCAATTCTTACCCACAGTAACAGTGTAGAGAAGTGTTTATTATGTCAATTCTTACCCACAGTAACAGTGTAGAGAAGTGTTTATTATGTCAATTCTTACCCACAGTAACAGTGTAGAGAAGTGTTTATTATGTCAATTCTTACCCACAGTAACAGTGTAGAGAGGTGTTTATTATGTCAATTCTTACCCACAGTAACAGTGTAGAGAAGTGTTTATTATGTCAATTCTTACCCACAGTAACAGTGTAGAGAAGTGTTTATTATGTCAATTCTTACCCACAGTAACAGTGTAGAGAAGTGTTTATTATGTCAATTCTTACCCACAGTAACAGTGTAGAGAAGTGTTTATTATGTCAATTCTTACCCACAGTAACAGTGTAGAGAAGTGTTTATTATGTCAATTCTTACCCACAGTAACAGTGTAGAGAAGTGTTTATTATGTCAATTCTTACCCACAGTAACAGTGTAGAGAAGTTTTTTATTATGTCAATTCTTACCCACAGTAACAGTGTAGAGAAGTGTTTATTATGTCAATTCTTACCCACAGTAACAGTGTAGAGAAGTGTTTATTATGTCAATTCTTACCCACAGTAACAGTGTAGAGAAGTGTTTATTATGTCAATTCTTACCCACAGTAACAGTGTAGAGAAGTGTTTATTATGTCAATTCTTACCCACAGTAACAATGTAGAGAAGTGTTTATTATGTCAATTCTTACCCACAGTAACAGTGTAGAGAAGCGTTTATTATGTCAATTCTTACCCACAGTAACAGTGTAGAGAAGTGTTTATTATGTCAATTCTTACCCACAGTAACAGTGTAGAGAAGTGTTTATTATGTCAATTCTTACCCACAGTAACAGTGTAGAGAAGTGTTTATTATGTCAATTCTTACCCACAGTAACAGTGTAGAGAAGTGTTTATTATGTCAATTCTTACCCACAGTAACAGTGTAGAGAAGTGTTTATTATGTCAATTCTTACCCACAGTAACAGTGTAGAGAAGTGTTTATTATGTCAATTCTTACCCACAGTAACAGTGTAGAGAAAGTTGACAAGTAATAGTGTACTTTTTCTCAATCTTTTATTTATTCATTGTCCTTTTCTCACCCAGTGGAGCATGGAGCATGGAGCCACCACTGCATGTGGCCCCAGGAAGACTGCACTAAAATACTTATGTGCTCTTGCTACAGTGGTTTCTGTAACAATTAGTTGTACACAATAAGGTAGCCAGCCCTATGTAGACAATAAGGTAGCCAGCCCCCATGTAGACAATAAGGTAGCCAGCCCTATGTACACAACCTCATATTAGTTGTTGCTTCTTACAACATACCACAGGAATTAGTAATCCTGTTCTGTCACTGGCTCATCAGATAACCCCAGGAACAACACATGGACCTTCTTAAATAAATACAAGTACTCTTATGATAATTTTTTGTTAGTACGTATATCTTTAATACCTGTCCGGCATCCAGCTCCTCCATAGTGGCAGGCATTTGACAGCATCAAGGGCTGCGGGCGTAATGGTATTTTCTCTAGCGTAAAGCTCAGAGTATTGCTCAACCCACCTCTCCATCTGCCCACCCTTATCGTTTAGCTTCTCTCCGCTGATGGTTTTTAGCGGTGCCGTCTTGCTTTTTTGGGGACCAAGGGCTTTCTTTATACCGTCATACAGTAAAGAGACCTAAATCAATTAAGTATGAAAGAAATAATAATTTCTTCTCCTTCTTTGGTCCTTGGCCAATGACTGGTAAAGCAATTAGTGACCATCACACCTAGTGGCATCTGGTAGGGCAGCAACAAACTGTCTCCACTGCTCTGTCAGCAGCCATCCTTCGCGTGGTTTTGCATCTCTTTTTCCGCAGTTCTCTGTCAAGTGCTTTTAGTTGGCCTCTCTTTCACCTTCCTTCTGGGGTGCAAAGCATGACAGTTCTGGTGAAGATGTCAGAGTCTCTTATGAGGATGTGGCCAACCCTATTCCAGCATCAACCCACTATGATGTTGTAAATATCTCCTTGATTGCTCCAAGTCAGTAGTTCTTGGTTGGTGATAGTATAAATAATAATTTAAGGTGCGTGCATGCACACACACACACATACACACACCACAACATAACTCACCACAGTGCTCTGTAAAAGAACTTGCTGCAGCCTGAGCTTGGCATTTGAGATTGCCATTGTTTCTGTCATAAATGTCAAGGTCATATAGCTGAAAATCATAAGCAAGCATTATAATTATGATAAACAGTTTTGGTAACCATGTTGTTGTTGAAGGATGAAGTCATACGTTATTTGACATAGCACTAATACATATCATCAAAGCTCTATTTTCAATTATTATCTGAGTCTTCATCACTGCTGGCTCTCACATTACAATATCTATCACTCTCATAACCTAGGCAATCTTTCTCAAGCTTCTCAATCTGAATTCCACAAATGAATGAATGTAATTTTGTGTTTACTGGGTTCTGTTGTACGTTGTGTAGTTCCTTGTGGGTATCAATAAAGGACCAGGACTACTACTGCCTGAGGCATGTGATACAAGGCAAGTAATATTAGTTTGTGCATGAGGCTGGCAACTTCATTACGTAAAACAAATAGCAACAGAAACTGCCATTGGTGTAGAGGATCAGCTACAGTGTTGGTTCCATGCTCCACAATGAGCAAAAAGAAACATGATGATGATAGTATATGTTGTGTTGTAGCTGATAGCAGCCCCATTTATGATGATAGTATATGTTGTGTTGTAGCTGACTGATGCCCCATTTATGATGATAGTATATGTTGTGTTGTAGCTGACAGATGCCCCATTTATGATGATAGTATATGTTGTGTTGTAGCTGACAGCAGCCCCATTTATGATGATAGTATATGTTGTGTTGTAGCTGACAGATGCCCCATTTATGATGATAGTATATGTTGTGTTGTAGCTGACAGATGCCCCATTTATGATGATAGTATATGTTGTGTTGTAGCTGACAGCAGCCCCATTTATGATGATAGTATATGTTGTGATGTAGCTGACAGCAGCCCCATTTATGATGATAGTATATGTTGTGATGTAGCTGACAGCAGCCCCATTTATGATGATAGTATATGTTGTGATGTAGCTGACAGCAGCCCCATTTATGATGATAGTATATGTTGTGTTGTAGCTGACAGCATCCCCATTTATGATGATAGTATATGTTGTGTTGTAGCTGACAGCATCCCCATTTGCACAAGTGTTTTATTCAACTTTGACTTCCTTAGTGATCCCACATCAAGGGAGCAATAATAAAGAGCGGGATGTCATGGATGGCAAAGGCAGATGGCCACAGTTGAGAAAAAAAATTCCGAGGAGGAGTTCACGTGAGAATGGGACAAACTACCAGCAAGTCATCATCACCTTTGGCAGAGAATGCATGAGTCTGGGGCAATGGGACAGCAGAGCTAGAAATTAACAAACAGATAAATGATGATGCCGGGTATGATGATGCCATTGTGTACATTGCTGGGTCTGTAGTCCATGGTGAGAATTCAGGAAGGGGCTTCTCTGCTAGAGTAAAGGGCAGGATCAATGCTGATCAGGGCAGAGCTTACATGACAACAACCTCTAGATGGAGACTGGAGGTAGAGGCAGCTACTGCAGCTCTGAGATGGCTGCCTGAAACTCCATTAACAAAGGCAGTAATTGTGTCATCTCAGTCCATGCTTTGGAAGGTCCAAAATGGATGATAACTGCATGAATGGAAAACTTTAGTAGATGCCTTGAATCTTCAGGAACTGGTGTGGATCTATTGTCTTGGTCATGCAGAGGTACATGATAATAAAAGAGCTAACAGACTAGGTTCAAGAGCACCTATAGTGGGGAGACTGGATGTGGATAAGGGAGAGATATTAAGGACAAATAATGATTGCCTGTTAGAGAACAAAACTGCAACTGATGAATCAGCAAGGTTAAGATTGCTGAAATTTGGCATCAAATGTAAGATAGCAGGAATGGACGTATGAGAGGATGTGTCTGGGGTGTACACAACCAGCATGCAACAGGAACAATTAGTATTCACACATTTCAACATTTGCTAAGGGAGACTGAGCACCTAGAGGCTTGCTCGGACTGCAATGATGTTGATTCTGATCAACATTAACATTAACAATAACATTAACAATAGCAATAACAACAGTAATCAGAATTTTCCTTCTCCCAAATGAAGCTGCTACACAAAGATAATGAGTCTCATCTACCTAAAACTGTCTGGTTATAAGACACCATAGCCCCCACCCTAACTCTGGTTATAAGACACCATAGCCCCCACCCTAACTCTTCTCTTGTTAGCGGAAACAGTCCCATCACAAGAAGGTCAAGAGTTACGCTCTAACTACCACAGGCTATTTGCTGTGTATGCCGTAGAAGCATAGGGCTGGCAATCTCATCATATCAAATAAAACTTTATAGAAACCACTACAGCAAGAGCACATAGGTTTTGATGCAGCCTTCCTGCAAGAGGGCCAACTACAGTTGCAGCCATGTGCTCCAGATGGAGCCACGGAAAAAAAGAAGTAAATTTTTTTTTTTTAGTTTGAAGCTGGGATTATTTTCTACATTTAAAATTTCATGTTGTGTTATAATTGTTTAGTGCATCAGTTAAGAAACATGTTATAAATGTGTTGTATGAGCTGCTGTTCAGTAGAGCGAGACACACATAAACAAACGAGTCAGTAAACAACAAAAAATAATGCTAAAATGCTGCAGTACGAAATATGGATAATTAAGATAATGAATTTCAATAAAGCACGAACTTCTGTTATCAAGAAGTACATTTCACATGAGAAATATGTCCCATATACTTGTTTACATCTCACCTCATGTGTAATGACTGCAACCAGGCTGAGGAGCCAACTTACCTCATGAAGCCGAGTATAATGATTGCAACCAGGCTGAGGAGCCAACTTACCTCATGAAGCCAAGTATAATGATTGCAACCAACTTACCTCATGAAGCCAAGTATAATGATTGCAACCAGGCTGAGGAGCCAACTTACCTCATGAAGCCGAGTATAATGATTGCAACCAGGCTGAGGAGCCAACTTACCTCATGAAGCCAAGTATAATAACTGCAACCAGGCTGAGGAGCCAACTTACCTCATGAAGCCGAGTATAATGATTGCAACCAGGCTGAGGAGCCAACTTACCTCATGAAGCCGAGTATAATGATTGCAACCAGGCTGAGGAGCCAACTTACCTCATGAAGCCAAGTATAATGATTGCAACCAGGCTGAGGAGCCAACCTGCTTCGTTGAAGGCTGCTGGCATGGTCAGAGCTCCAGTTCCTACAATCAGGTTAAACACGTACACAAACCCAACCTAAGGATAGCAGAGGTCAAAGTTTATGTTATTTACAATATAGCTGTCACAGCCATGCATAGTTTCTGGGAGGTCTATTTCTGAGTCTTTTATTTCCTCTTTAGTTAGGTATGTGCATGTGCAAGCAATGTGAAAGACAGATTGACATGAAGGTAGATAGGAAGACAGACAGACAGATAAGGTAGGTAGGTAGTCTGACAGATGACATAATATTATGAGGATAAGAACAGGTATAGAATGATGAGGATAAGAACATGTATAGTATGATGAGGATAAGAATAGGTATAGTATGAGGATAAGAACAGGTATAGTATGATGAGGATAAGAACAGGTATAGTATGATAAGGATAAGAACAGGTATAAAATGAGGATAAGAACATGTATATTATGAGGATAAGAATAGGTATAGTATGAGGATATGAATAGGTATAGTATGATGAGGATAAGAACATGTATAGTATGATGAGGATAAGAATAGGTAAAGTATTATGAGGATAAAAATAGGTAATGGGAACAGCTTCACTAAGATACTCGGGGGAAAAAAACAGCTGACGTTACAATCAGGTCTTCATAAAGTGGCCATATGCATAAACACATTATAGAATTCACATCTTTTATGTGCTCCCTGTGGAGTATGGAGCCACCACTACAGTGAGTGCTAGTCCCCCATGAAGTGTGTACCAAAGTATTGATGTGCTCTAGTGGTCACAGTTTCTATAATGATTTGTTTTACATTATGAGGTTGCCAGTCCCATAAACAACCTCATACAGGGGTCACCTTTTTATGGCAATACAGAATCATCATCACCTTCCTTTATGCTCCTTATGGAGCATGGAGCCACCAATGTAGCTGGTCCCCTTACAGGAAGCCTGCACCAAGCATTCACATGCTGTTGTAGTGGTGGTTTCTGTGGCTATTTGTTTGACATGATGAGGTTGCCAGCCGCATGCATCAATACAGAATGGACAATTTTAATCAATCTAAATGCAATAACTAAAAAAATCAAGATAGGAAAAACAACAGAATATACTGGTAAATGCTGGAATATATTCTGCTCTGATTTAAATCCCACTCAGAACCACGCAAGTATTAATTAAATACACAGGTAGAATGGTTGCTTTTTAAGTAGACATGTAATTGGAGAGACACACAGAAGGAAGATATAAGTGACAAGAGCTTTTAAACACAAAGCATATTTATGTAAGTGTCACTAACTATAAAAATAATTTGGATATGCTACATCAAAGATGAAGTCCTTAGCATTTTTTCAGAATCACACATCCTTGCAATGATGAGAACATATTATTATGATTTACCAACACAACTTACAACTTCTGAGTACTGAGCACCAGAGTCTGTCAGTATCTGTATGCTGACAGGGTCCTTTCCAACTGCAGCAGCCATGTTTGTGGATATTAACACTGAAGACTTGACACAAAGCTGAATGTTACAGGCAAGTCGGGCTATAGGTTATTTCTAGTTGTTTTTCTTGTTCCTGGATGCTTAAGTTTGGTGACCAATATTGCATTTCAGTATCACAGCCTCAGCTTTTCTAACATGGCTTATGCTAGGACCAGAAAATAAGATGAAAATTAAAAACATTAAGGTAAAAAGACATGAAACACAGTATACAAAATCAGAACATTTTTTTAAGCAAGCTCTTCATTGTAGAACATCTTATTACAAAATAATGTTACAATGTATTTTATGACCTTGGAAGAAATGGAAACGGAAGCCAAGTTATAAATAGTCATCCTTGTCCCTTTTTTAATACTGAGCATGAAGCCACCACTGTAACTGGCCCTTTTGCAGAAGTCTGCACCGAAGCATTTATCTACCCTTGCAGTAGTGGTTTCTGTAGACATTTATTTTACTTTGCACAAGCCCAAAGCACAACCTTACATTAGTTACCTTACACAACATGCCTCAGTGAGCAGCAGTCCTGTTTCTTTTTCTCTCCACAATGACGCCCCTGGAACTCCATGGGGCAGTTTTAATATTTTAGTGCTTTGCAAAAGGACATTTACGAGTATATTACTGAAGCAAAACAGTTCTTTGAACATGACTTTAAAAGGAAACCACTCTCTGTAGAGTACTGTGTCTAGCTTAGCAAAATTTTACCATTTAAGATATAAGGTCTTCAAATAGCTCTCTCATCTTAGCTCCCCTAGTCTTCCTGTCCCGTGCCATCAGCTCAAGATCTTACCATGTCCTTCTTGTCTATCTCTAGTTCTCTTCTTCATGTGTTACTTGGTTTCCTTCTGCTTCTCCTACCCTGGGGATTCCAGAACAAGGACTGTCTGGTAAATCTATCAACAGCTTTCCTCAATGTGTGTTCTCTCCATCTCCAGCGTTTTCTTCTCAACTCTTGTTCCACTGGCACTAGTCTGGTTCTTGTGTTCAGATCCACATTAGTGATCTTGTCATACTACTATTACAAACAGCTACCACACATTTATCCTTCAACTCTTTACACCATTTCATATCTCTTTGTACTTGATCTTATCTATCCAGTCCCCTCTGTTTAGATCTGTCAAATCAATTACGTAATTATCCACCCAATTAGCTTCAAGTGTAGTGTCGTTCCTTGGGTCTATGAGGAGATAATCAAAGAATAGAGCTACTACTCTCTAAGGCATGTTGTAGACTGTGACAAATCTGATGTTCTGATGATGTCTGGCAACTACATTGTGTAAAACAAATTACTACAGAAACTACATGAATGCTTTGGTGCTGGTTTCTTGGGAACTGACTGCAGTTGTAGTTCTATGCTTCATAGGGGACACAAAGGGAAATGATGATGATTCAGCTTTATGTATGGCATTTTGGCTTTGCACCTTTGTTAGTTTGTTCTAAGCTAGACTTGTTAACTTTCATTAGACTAAATGTGATCTCTATCTACCTCGCTGCATGATTTTTTAATGTTAATTATCAGGACTTGTACAAGGAAGACTTTTTTTTGGTTAACATTCATTTTATTAAAATGTGATCTCTGTCTACCTCACTGCGTGATTTTTTAATATTAATTATCAAGACTTGTACAAGCTAGACTTTTTATGTTAACATTCATTTTATTAAAATGTGATCTCTAACTCATCGCCTGATTGATTTTGAATGCTAATTATCAGTATGTGTACAAAAACTATTTGCATTGTTTAAATATCTTTGACTGGTTCACACAATCTTCTAAGTGTTAGATTTTCAAAGTATTGCAGCTATGCTTCATCTTACCTAACTGTGCTTCAGAACTCTGAGTCACTCAGGAATGCTGGCATAATTAATGTTTGTTAACAATACTGAATATTACTGCACCCTTAGATGCCAGTATATACTGAAGGGAATATTTTCATCCTGAACTTTGACCTGCATTCCTCTGTTTCAATCTATTTCTCATTATAAAGTATGTGCTCTGATACACAGAAGTCTTGAAGATCATTTTGTAAATGGATATAGTTTAAATTATTTGACAAGATCACCGATTTGGAACTGATGACAAGAATTTTACAAGTGCCAGTGGAACAGGAGATGGGAAGAGGACACTGGCGAGAGGACACTGGCGAGAGATAGAACATGCACTGAGAAAACCTGCTGATAGTATGACAAGGCAGTCCTTTTTCTGGAATCACCAGGATAAGTGATATAGAGGGAAACCAACAATACACACGGAGAAGAGAAATGAAGACAGAAATAAAAGGATGAAGAACACATGGTAAGATCATGAGCAGAAGGCAAATTACAGGAGGCCTTAGCACAAAGTTGCTAAAGGCCTATGGGGAGCTGAGAGGTAATAATGATGATTTTTTTAACTGATGAAGAAAAAATATGTACCGCTCAACCTCTGATGCGTTATAATCAGGATATTGTAGTGTCTCTATGTCCACATAATATGTTAAACTGCCCATATGTGAACATCATATGCCCTCTACATGTGTTGAAAATAAAAGTTAATTAAAATTTTCAAATTGTGCATGTGGATGTGCCTTTCCATAATCATAAAATGGTAGTCTTGAATGATGATATGTTTCTTATAACATTTGTACAATGTTCTTTTTACACCACCAGCTTTTTTTCCTTCTGTTCTTTTTTTTTGATGTACTAACCTTTTTTTTTCCACATCATCTGACCAGATTAAAACATATGTTTTCCACTCCTGTTGCTACTACAAGATCAGTTCTATATGCACTTACTACCAATTGTTTTACATTTGTGATTTTTGTTTGTTTGTTCACTGTTCTCTAAATCTTTCAACAGCATTTTTCTAGAGAAAGATCACAGAATTGAGGTAAGAAGCTCCATGTGTTTAAAACTACACTACGTCTTGTATCTCATCATTCACATATAGTTAAAGTACAGTGCTTATCCAAACTTATCCAAATGAATGCTAATATTAGATTATTTAAATCATACAATATGGATAAGGGAGAAATACTAAGAACAACTAATGATTGCCTGTTAGAGAATGACACTACAATAGATGAATCATCAAGGTTAAGACTGTTGGAATTTGGCATCAAACGTAAGGCTAGTAGAGATGGACGTATGAGAGGATGCATCCGTCGTGTTTACAACCAGCGAGCTACAGGAACAGTTAGCATACACACTCTTCGACATTTACTGATGGAGACTGAGCACCTATGGGTTTGCCCAGAGTGCAATGATGTAAATTCTCTATAACAATAACTGGGGTAGATGATAGTTCAGATAATTAACTTCAAATAGCTAAATAATTAATCGTGTTCAAGATCCTGGCAACAGATACACACACACACACCTGTCAGGGAATCTGTAAATAGCATTACAATGCAGTCTTTGTTCTAGAATCCACAGGGTAAGAGAGGTAGAGAGAAACCAAAAAAAACACAAGAGAACTGGAAACAGAAATGAAAGAGATGAGACAGACATGGAAAGACCTTGAGGATAGGAGGACCTGGCATGAGTTTTTTTAAGGCAATATTGAATTCTAATTGAATCATCTATATATATAGATTATTTATTTATATATCATATATCTATATATATCTATATATATATATATAATATATATATTTTTATATATATATATATATATATATATATATATATATATATATTCTTCTTCTTTGATCCTTAGCCGCCGACCGTCAAAGCAGTCAGTGGCCATCACGCCTAGTGGCATCTTGTAGGGCAACAACAAATTGATTCCACTTTGCTCGGTCGGTGGCCATCCTTCGTACAGTGCCCCAACTCTGGTTCATTCTTTGCATCTCAGCCTCCACAGTCCTCCGCCAGGTTGTTTTTGGTCGGCCTCTCTTTCGTTTTCCTTCAGGGGTCCAAAGCATAGCTGTTCTTGTGATGGCATCGGGGTCTCTTCTGAGGACATGGCCAACCCAGCTCCAGTGTCTGCCAGCTATGATGGTGTGCATGTCCTCTTGCTTGCTCCGAGTAAGCAGATCTTGGTTGGTGATGGTATTCGGCCAAAAGATTCGGTGAATTTTTCTTAGGCATGTTGTGTGAAAAGAGGACAATTTCAACATTTCCTTCTCTGTAACTCTCCAGCATTCTGCACCATAGAGAAGCACAGAAAGCACACAGCTCTGATATAATCTTAATTTTGTGCTTGTGCTGTATTGAGAGGACTTCCAGATGTTGTTTAGGCTAAAAAAAAGGCTGTTCTTGCCTTATTCATTCTGATGTTGATGTCTTTGCCTGCCCCGCCGTCTGGTGTTACTATGCATCCTAGGTATGTGAAGGTGTCTGTCTGTACCAGTTGCTGATTCCTTACTGATATGGGCTCAGGGTTGCTCACATTGAGCGTCATGACCTCTGACTTCCTTAAATTGATGTTCAAGCCCACCTGCTGGCTAAACTTATTAAGTCTGTCCGTTTTTTTCCTGGATGTGTTGATGTGAATGTGCTAGTAGTGCAATGTCATCTGCATATTCCAGATCTTCTAATGTAGAAAATGTAGTCCATCTTATTCCTCTTGGACTGCCCTCTGTTGTCTGACGCATCACCCAGTCTATGACTGTTAAAAATAGAGTGGTTGATAAGTGGCATCCCTGTCGTACTCCTGTCTTCACCTCAAAGGTTAGGTTGCTCTGCCCAACACTACACGTAAAGTTGGCATAGAGGCTTTTTATGATTGACACTATGCAGCTTGGAATTCCATAAGCCCTCAGTATTTTCCATAAACTGTCCCTATGTATGCTGTCAAAAGCCTTTTCAAAATCAACGAAATTAATGTACAGCTGTCTTTGCCATTCTGAGCACTGCTCTATAATGTTCCTGAGAGTAAATATATGATCTACACATCTTCTGTTCTTTCTAAATCCTGCTTGTTCTTTCCTCAGTTTGTGATCTACTTCTTTTGAAATTCTCTGTATAATTATCCTGCCTAGTATTTTGCTGGGAACTGAGAGAAGAGTGATTCCTCTCCAATTATTGCAGTCTGCAAGATCTCCCTTCTTGGGCAATTTGACAATTATTCCTTTGTTCCACTCTGATGGTGTTGTCCCCGTTTTCCAGACTTGTGCAAATAATGGTTCTAATAGTTCTGCTGCTAGCTCAGGGTCTGTCTTAAATAGCTCTGCATTTAAGTTATCATGGCCAGGAGCTTTTCCGTTCTTTAACCCTTTGATTGCTGTGATGATTTCTTCTTTTCGTGGAATGTCTGTATTTACATCTAGATCGTTTACAGCCTCAGGAACATTCAATTGTGTCTCTGGTGGTTCCTTGTTCAGAGTTTCTCTGAAGTGCTCTGCCCATCTTGTTTCCTGTCCCTCTGCTGTCGTGATGAGATTTTCTTGCTTATCTCTTACTAATGTAATATTGTTTGCATCTCGTTTTCCACTGATGAATTTAGTTATTTTGTATACTGTGCTTTGTTCATTTCTCAGTGCTGCCTCTTCTGCCTGTCTTGCAAGATCATCTAGGAAATTCCTTTTGTTGAATCGAGTTTGGCGTTTAACTTCCTTGTCCAGCTGACTGTACTGTTCGCTATATATACTGCTCAAAAGAAGTTAAAGGCCACTTTCAATTTTTATGTCATTTCAACTATGCTGTTTTTTTAAAAACCTGAACACTCAGTCAAAAAAGTTTTGCTGCATGCTTAAACAATGTTTGTTAATCTGACAATAAATCAAATCTGCGTTACGTGTGTGTACCTCCAAGGTCAATCAAATGTACGTGGTGGAAAGGGAAATAATGCATGTTTGAAAATGCTTCCTATGGCAAAGCCTGTTGATAACATTGCTGAAATTTGCTTTTCATGTGCAAGTCGTGACTATAGTGAACACATGTCACCCACTTTTCGGAAGGAACGGGCAATGGGTATGTTTGTAACATTTACCATTTTAGCCATGGCTCAGCGTGTCTTGCCGTCTTGTGGTAGACCTTGGACGTCCTGACCTGCGTTGTTCTGCGAC
>JAMPIV010021814.1:0-461529 GCA_024509875.1 Oreohelix idahoensis | reverse complement strand
AGGAGCACAAATAGCGTTAAAATTTTTGATGTATTTCTGATAAAATCCGCATAACGACACGAATGATCGCACGTCCTTTTTTGTTTGTTGGCCTAGCAGTTAAGTTCGCCTCCCGAAGTCTATCAAACAACATCTCCAGAGCTTCAATGTGTTCTTCAAATGTCTCTGTGGCGACGAGAATATCATCCATGAAATTCGTGATACATGGGTTATTCAGGGGATCCAACAATTTGCGCATCATCCTTGAAAACACACTCGGAGCATTTTTCAGTCCGAATGGTAGCATATTGAATTCATAATGTCCATCCGAAGTGCTAAAAGCCAAATAAGGTCTCACTTCAGGCTTCACTGGGATCTGGTAATAGCCTTTACTAAGATCCACCTTTGAAAAGTATTTTGCCTTGTTCAGTCTGGCAAATAACTGTTTTTTGTCTGGTAATGGATCCACTTGTCCTTCTGTGACAGCATTCAGTTTCCTGTAATCTATGCACAGTCTGTGTTCCCCAGACGGTTTTCTCAACAAAACGACACTAGAACTAAAAGATGATTCACTGTGCGAAATAATCCCCCTCCTTCAACAAATACTCTATTTCTTCCTTCAATGCCTTCTCCTTCGCGAACGGAATAGAATAGGCTCTCATACAGATTGGGTTTGAGTCTACCAGTTTCATGTCATACTGTAGCAAATTTGTATGGCCTGGTTTATCTGTTAATACATCTGTATGTTCCTCCAGAACCTGTTGAACTCTCTCCCTCTGGTTTTTTAGTCAGGTGCTTACTGACTTTTACCTGTGCTGCTGTTTCACAAGGATGTAATGGGTATTCATGTGAGGTGAGTGGTTCTTTTTGCATCTGGGTTGCAATAGCCAAGGTCAATAAGGGGGTGCTTTCCTGGAGTGGTCTGTCCAGATACTTCTGTAACAGGTTTACATGATAAACTTTTTCCTTCCCCTTTTTGTCAATTTTATAGTTTGTTCTAGACACCTTCTCTAGAACCGTATATGGACCTTGCCAACCAATTTGTAATTTATTCTGGCTTCCGGGTAGTAGAAGCAGCACCTTCTCTCCGACTGCCAGTTCCCTGTCCTTTGCCTTCCTATTAAAATATGCTGCATGTTTCTTCCTGGCTTGTTTCAAATTATCATTTGCCAGTTTCCATCCAGCTTTCAAACGAGTGGTCAGTTCGTTCACATATTGATAAGATGAGGTAACAGTCTCTTCCGCCTTCTCATCTGTCCAGGTCCTTAATAAAGTTACATCTGGATCTTTAATTTATCATACTTATTTTTCATGGAACTCATCTGGTCCCGTCCATTAGAAGCTTTATAATGAGGACTTTTCTTCCTAGAATCATCACTCACAAATCGACCACTACCAATTTTTCTCTGGGGTTTGTCTCCCCACTTAAGATTGTTTATGAGAGATCTTCGCTCTCTTGTCTGTTCTTCCAGTTTACATAAAGTGTCTGACCGAGGGATTGTCATCTTAAACTCCTGGGTAAAATTTCCCTTGAACTGTAACCATTATCCGTCAAGATTCGCATAGTGGCCATGTTAATCCATTCAAGTGAAGACTGGGGTGTGAAAAATTGGGGCTCCCATTCCACATAGTCTACCCCAGAGTATAATTAGTTTTTCCTTTCAGTGAGAGCCTACAAGTTGCCCCGTGGGGCGTTTCTAGGTCCTGCAAATATTTTTCCCCTTTGTATGGGTGTTTCCCCTCATGAAATACGCCCACATGCTTCTACAAAGTTTTCAACATCGACATTTACGTATCGGGCCAATAGTTTTTTATCGAGCAATCTTTTGGCAGAGCTATACCGACTTTCTCATGGTCACCATCTTTTCCAACATGTAAGCTCCTAAGTTTGCCCTATATATCTTGGAAGAACTAACTGTCCGTGACCAGTTGGATCTAGTTCCTGTCTTTCCTATATAAAGAATCTGTTCTTCACAAATGTATTCCCCCTTGCTCGGAGGTGTGTGGCATTTGGGCAATTTTTTAAAACATGGCTTGAGTGTCCTATCCTCAGCCTGCGCCTTTCCTCATCTCCTCTGGATGAGCATTTATAGGTTCACCTTCTTCCTCCTTCTTCTGTGACCTGGTCTGCACTGTCGCCATGATCACAGGTTTCTCGGGATTCCCCAAGAAGACGTATCTACACCCCAATATCAGAGGGTAGATTGGTTCATCTATCACTGCTGCTCTGATTTCTCCTTCCACATAGCGAGTTTTCACCGTTATCCTTGCGATGGGAAGTGTCATGAGTGGTATGTCCTTGTCGCCCCTTGTATTTCCACTGTTTCTGTGGTATACTGACTTGGGTCCACTAGGCTAGACTTCACAACTGAATCATAATCCAAACCTGTATCATAAAGGCACCTTATGGTGGCCCCATTACAAATAACATCCTCACAAACTGGGGGGTGATAAGGTTCCTGTTGTCCATTAGGATTAACCTTTAATCTTTGCGTCCCCGACTTCATTGCAGCAATGTTTGAAGGTTTCCTTCTACAAAATTCGGTGTTATGGTTATCCTTCTTGCACCATTTACACCATCTTTTTCCTTGGTTCAACGGTTTTCTTTCATTGAACTTTTGGTCATTGAACTGTGATTTTCTGTCGCGATAGTCATTTCTTGGCCGCTCAAAGTTTGTCCTACTTTTATTTCCCTGCTCTCTATTATCAAATTTATTAAATTGCTGTGGAGCTTTAAAATTATCTATGTGCTTCTTTTTAGCACCACTTACCTCTGCCTGGGCTGCCTGATACCTCTCAGCGACATTTAAAACCTCTCCCAACTTCTCTGCACCTTGTTCCATGAGAAATTTTCTCATGTCTGGAGCCATGGACTCTCTCAATTGCTCAATCATGATCATTTCTTTAAGATCTTGGGTCTTCCCCAGAGCAGTCCATTTCTCCAAATAGGTTTCCAGTCTAGCAGAGAATTGGTGGTATGTCTCCCCAGACAACAGTTTGGCATTTCTAAATTTCTTACGATAAAATTCACCATTCTTCTCGTACCTTAATAACAAAGCCTGCTTTAACATGTCATAATTGTCTTGGTCTTCCCTGTTCATTTTAGCAAAGACTTCATAAGAAGTACCTCTCAGTCCTTGTGATAGCTTTAAACTCCACCTCTCTCTCTCTAACCCATATGTAGTAGCTAATAACTCAAAACGTCCTAGGTACCCCTCTATGTCATCGTCTTTTTCAACAAAATGGTCTAAATGAAACCCCATAGCTGAGTTTGAGGCTCCCAGACTGGGCGTAGCATCTGAGGCAAAAGGGCTGGCACCATTTTCAGGAGCCTGGCCTTGTAATTCCAGCTCCCTTAGTCGTAATTCGTGCTCCCTTTGCAACCTTCTATCTTCTGCCTCCCTTTCGACCTTTTTATCTTCTGCCTCCCTTTCGGCCTTTTTATCTTCTGCCTCCCTTTCGGCCTTTTTATCTTCTGCCTCCCTTTGCTGTCGTTTGTCTTCTGCCTCAATCTGCAGCCTCTTAATTTCTCTATCCGCCTCTAACCTCTTCTCTTCAGCCAACCTTTCAGACTCTAATTTTCTTTCAGCCTCTTTTTCTAATCTCCTTTCTTCCCGTTCAATATATTTATCACATTCAGCCGTTACGTATTGAATTAAAATCTGACCATCCATTCCCATCTCCTTTGCGGTCAGCACAGCAGCTGATCTAAATTTTGCTAGCTCCGCCATACTTTTTAAACAATATAATAATATACAAAATAAATCTCTAACCAGTAAATACACTAAGTACTTCTTATGACTATAGTCTAACTAATTCTAACTAACCAGTTAACTAATTAATTATTACTGGCTGTGAAGATTCACCAACTTCTAATTGCCCTTTTAATTTAAAGGGACACTTTTAATTTTAAGGGAATTTTACAATTTTGTTCCCCTAATTTTATTTCTCCCACCAGGAGATCCTTATATTACTGTTTATGCTAAAATATCCCTGGACAAGACCCCAATATATGTAGTGGATTTTGATGGTATTGTATGGTGGTGTTATCACCTAGTGTGATGCGTGAGGTCAGCTGTGAAGGCTCCTGAGATAATTGTAACTGTGAATATACAGAAGGCCCTTTCGTGCTACCACTTTATGACCTCACACATATCTTTTTTTTTACTAATGAATGTGGCTACGTTAAAATCTAGGGTACTGAATGCAATGTGTTGTATGGACATATACACACACCCACAGATATTAATTAAGTCTAATACTATCAATAAAATTTATAACACAATGAACTAAATTCAGCTGGTTAAATTTAGAATAGAAAATCTTTTTTTAAATTTATTTGTTCTGAACCAAGGTTTTATTTTGGCCAGAACTTATGCAAAGATTTTGAAATTTATGAATGAATGGCATGAATAAATGGCATGTTAAATGAAAGATGTTTACATATGCAATCTTCAAGATTAATTATAGTATTACTGTTCGTAATGTTAATTTTTCTGGGAAAACTATGAATGGATGTGCTGTTGGGGTAGCTTCATCCCTCCCTGTTTATGCCTACACAGCATTGTCCATTAATGATGGAAGGAAATGGGATGCTTCAGTAGTAAATTCTCTTGGGTGCTAGTTTTATGAAGTTGGTGTAAGTTCAGCAGGCCAGCTAGCCTACTTAACTTTGCCAGATTTGTTCTGGTGCTGGAATCTGATGGCCCCACCTCTCCGTGCTTGAACAATACACAGATGTTCTGTCGAAATGTACCCTGCACGGGCCCTCACTTCAATTATTAATCAGCATTTGACACCACCTTAGTGTCAAGATCGAACTCACAGCTCTGAAATAAAGTATTGGTTTTTGCTCAGAACCTTACCTAATAAGCCACTTCTACACATAACAAATTACAATAACACCACATAAACAGGGTCAGTTCTCTCTGACCAGACAGCACATCTTACCTAGTTGGTTTCGCATAGGGTAAGTTTCCCCAGTCTACAGATTCTGAAATAGGTGCATTATCTCACTGCCATAGAATAGGATAGGTGATATGATTCACT
The DNA here is from genome assembly GCA_024509875.1 of Oreohelix idahoensis. NCBI lineage: Eukaryota > Metazoa > Mollusca > Gastropoda > Stylommatophora > Oreohelicidae > Oreohelix > Oreohelix idahoensis. The sequence goes on along the minus strand of JAMPIV010021814.1, from coordinate 456,501 downwards.
GTTCTCAACACTTGATCACCCCTTCCTAAACCTTGCTGTAGTTTATATATTGTTTGTCCCTAGACCCTGAACTAGGGCGGGGGGGTCCAGAGCGAATCCTTACTTGTTTGTAAGGCTAGATTTCGATATGGCAGTATCAAATCACTCGAACATTAAACAATATTCAAAATATACAAAGAAATAATTTCAATCTTACCAGATTATGAATAAAGAACACAGAAATGCTAGCAAAACTCAGCTGAGCTGCTGGCTATAGTATGGCGTCCCTGAACTATTTCAATTTATTTCATTTGGAAATCACCACACTTGAAATTTACTGTGTCTATCACTGGACAACTATTGAGGAATGGCAAAAAAGCTCGTCTGAGCGCGGATAATATGATTGTCTGTGGCCAATCAATGCCTTGGTTTTTTTTTTTAAATTCAAATTTCCTACACTAAAGTCATTTCAGTCATGCTTCAGTCAAGTATGGATTTTTATCTGTTAGTCTGTCCGTCTCTACTTGCGTTTTTACAAAAACATACTTGATTTTTGAACCAACCTTTCTCTCCCCTCCAAAATTTTGTCGTTAAAAGTTATTTTTAGACACAGCTTCCACCAATATCCCTTCTCTTCCATGTTAAGTAGATTTGAACACCTGCGTCTCGAGGTCGCGATTTTTTGTGCAAATAGCGACACTTTTGATTCAATGCAGTCTTTCGCTGTTGTGAACAACACTGTCTTTTGTCATTATTTTCATTATTATCTATCCGTCTGTAAAATTAAAAACATATTATTTCACTGCTCAGAATGGGACATCCGGCCAGCTAATTTTTATATTCCTAACATTAATATTAAGAAAAAATTACTTTTAAATTTTGTAATATTTCAAGCATCTGCGTTTAGCCGCTGAATTCAAATCAAAGGCTTGGTATCGCAAAAGCGTCCAATAAATGACTGTGGCGTATCATATCCAAGGTCCCTTCTGTCGAATTCCTTACTTTATGTCAACTTGGGGGGGGGGGGGGGGGGGTGGGGGGGGGGGGGGGGTGAACGTTGACTTTTCTTCCTTCCTTGCCCCACCAATTTGCGTCCATTAACCTCGCTAGCTCAAGTACGCGTTCAGTCAGATTTTTGTCTTTTGATCCTCGTTCCGTTTTGCCTTCAAGTCTAACACCTGATGACCCGCGGCGCGGGCGATCATGTATTCCAGCAGCTTACGCATTGGTTTTTATCCTTACATTTTATCCTTTGGAGATATTTTTACGTTGTATCACTTTTAATTTTATGACAGCTGAAATAATAATGTGTATGGCGTGATATTTGAGAAAACGTCTGGTCTAAAACTAAGAACTATAATTCAGGAAAATCAATAGTCTTGTTATAAGGATTTTAAAAAAAAAAACATAAATAAATAAAAAAAACTTCCTCTGGGCATGTCATTGGCAACCTTGTTAAAGCCACTAACTGGATACTTGAAAATCCCAGTTCGTCTGCCTTTAGGGAAGCTGGCTTTCATCGAGTTCTCGTAATACCCAGAGCTGGCCTTATTTATAGTCATGTTCGCTATGTTAATTTTCTTCTACTTGTTACTCATGCTTCGTATCTGTTCTTAAAAGTGCAAAGTTAAGAAACTGGATTCGAGATGATTGAGATGGTTGTGACAGTGTAGAATAATCACCAACCCAAACAGGGCTAATAAGAAGACATAAGTAAAGATGACATTCAGAATTCTCTTGTTGCGCTTTTTTAAAACATTGTCATGCGTTTCCTCCAACGGTTTACTGTAGATGTAGAGTGTGGTGTTAAGGAATGCTGGCATTCCTTGGCCTGTTCCGTTTGTTTTTTTCTGTCTTTTTTTTTAAAAGCTCTTGCGTGTCATGCTTGCCTTCTGATATCAAAAGTGCCCGGTGTGTTTAAACCCTATGGATAGAATTTTACTTAAAAAAAAAAACAGGAGGTTAACATCGGCCTACATCGAAAATAAAAAAAAAAAAAAAAAAAAATAACAAAAACAAAAAAAATATAAAAAACAAAAAAAATAAAAAAGAAAAGTGGGGGGGGGAATCACGGTACCGACACGTTTTTTTTTTTTTAGCCTGTATTATTTTTACCTGTACTGCTATTTTGATTTTGGGAAATGAAAAGGCAGCGAGAGAACTGGCCACCCCACCATATAAAAAGGGGGGGGGGCCCAAACAAAAAAAAAAAATAAAACACTAAAAACAACAAATTAAAAAAAAAAATAAAAAAAAATATCTTTACCTTTTCCCAATTATAAAAAAAAAAATTTTTTGGGGCAAAAATAAACAAATTTAAAAACACCCCCCCCCACCCCCCCCCCCCCCCCCAAGTTTGCGGGTTTTTTTTTTTATTTTTTTTTTTTTTATTTTTTAATTTTTTTGTTGGTTGTTTTTGGTGGTTTTTGGTTTTTTGGTTGGAGGAAAAAAATTAAAACAAAAAAAAAAAAAAAAAAATATAATAAAAAAAAAAAAATTTTTTTTTTTTAAAACCAAAATTTTTTTTTTTTTTTTTTTTTTAAAAAAAAAAAAAAAAATTAACAATAAAAACCAAAAGGGTAGGGGTTTAACAATTATAACCAAACATTGGAGGGGTTTTTTTTTTTTTTTTTTAGTCCAAAATTTTTTTTTTTTTTTTAATTGGTCATTAAAAAAAAAAAATTAGGGGTAAAAAAACCTTTTTTTTTGTTTTGTTTTTTTTGGGGGTTTGGTTATTTTTCCAAAATGTAGGGGTTTTGAACAATAATAACTAAAGGTATAAAAAAACCAATTCAAAATAAAAAACTTGAAAAAAGGAAGGTTAAACAATAAAACACCAAAATTGGATTTGTTTTTTTTTTTTAAAAAAAATTTTTTTTTTTTCCATTTGGATTTACCCCCCTTCGTTGTTCCTTTGTGGGGGGCTTTTAAAATGAAGTGAATTATACCCAAAGGGGTAATTTTTTTGGAGTGTGACATTTATTGTGTGGTGTGGTGTAAAAAAAAGGGGGGGGCCCTTTTTTTCCTTTTTTTTTCAATTCGTTCGCCCTAAAAATAAAAAAAAAGTATTTTTTTGGATAATTTTTTTTAGGGGTTTTTATTTTTTGTTTTTTTTTTTCTCCAAACAAGGTTTTCAAAAAAAAAAAAAAGGGGTTTTTTAAACAAAAAAAAAAAATGGGTTTTTTTAAAAAAATAATAAAAACTAAAAAAAAAAATAAATTTTGGGAGGAAAGGGGGGCAGGAGCATATGTTTTGCTGGTCATGGTGGGCTGTGCCACAAGAGCATAGATCGTTGGACCATGTTTCTCTGTTTCCATTTGGACTGGCTTTTATAGTTTGTTTTAGCGATTTCATAAGTTGTCTCTATATCGTTTTGTTGCAGGGTCTTTCCCCTTCTTTTAATCAAGTTTAATTTTCCTCTTCGTTGCTTGGGAACGCCGCAGTGGGCCGGCAATCCACTGCACCGTGCACCCGTTGAAGCATCTGGCCAGTCCTTTTAAGTCAGCCCATCAGGACCCTTCAATACCCTAGTATGGCGGCCCCTCAGGGTTTAAAAAAAAGATGTGTGTGGAAGCGGTTGTGTTGGTAAATGTTTTAATGGGGAATTGTGGTGATGTTGAAAGCTTTAACGGCATTTCGTACAGAGAAGTAGGGGATTTTGAGCATCCCTTTTTTTTTAACTGAAGTTGATCCTGGAATAAACTTCCGCCCCTACTTTCAAAGCTATGATATATTCCGTGACATCCACTTATTGTTGCTTTAGAGACTTATGGGACCGTATATCTGTATTCAGAGTATTATTTTGTTTCTTTATTAGTCAGTTCCATCTCCCCTACCCTCAGCTTCACAAGGACCACAGGCTTTCAACAAACACTAGCCACGTACTCCTGTCGCGTGCCATCAACTCAAGGTGTTCTCACGTCTTCCACTTCACATTCATTTCGTCTGTCTCTAGCTCCTTTCTCCGTGTTCTCATCGGTGTGCCTCTCTTGACATTACCCTGGTGATTCCAGACTAAGGACTGCTTTGTAATGCTATCAGCGGGTGGCCTCATAAATGTATCTAACCCAACACCGGCGTTTTTCGTTTCTTTATAAGTACACGAAAAGGATTGTGGAGTTTATATGTATTTTGTGTGTGTGTTTTGTGTGCGTGTGTGTGTGTGATGAATCATGTTTCGTAAATTGCTAAGCGAATTATCCTTATCCTTGCACTGATTCGCACCGCCTTACGTAAGCTTGCAACGTTCCTGTGTGAGCATTTTATGCGTGTCCCCGAGCTGCTGGCAATGGTGAGCGAACACACCGCGTCCTAAATTCCATTCGTTTGGTTTCTAAGGAATAAAATCGTCCCGTACGGTTGCTGCTTTGATCTGGCTGGCTTGCACAACGTATATTATAATACCAAAGGACGTTATATAATATGTGATAAGAAAAAGGATGACGTACGCATTTAAAGACTGTCCCATGGAGTGAAGTGATAGAGACTTCACTATACTAGATCCAGCTAAATGAGGTGGAGTGACCTGTTTTTTTAAAATAAAATCTTGCCTCGTTTTGGCGAGGCGCGTCCCGTTCAACCTAGTCGGTTATATTAGGGCGCATGTCCAAAAATAAAAAGACATTATTAGGTCTGAGGGGTGACCAGTTCCCTTCCTTGCTGCTTTTGCTTTCCATAACTGAAAAGCAGAGTCAGGGAGCCGCTTACAGCTGGGGTCCACTGGAGCTTGAGGCACACAGGTTTCGAAACCCGAACCCGGTAACTGAGCCGCGTGAGCAAGAGCTCTGACCACTCGGCCAATCGGACAATATTTAAAACTGTATTAAAACCAAAAGGTGAACAGTAATAATTAGGTAGTATGTGAGTTCTACTTGGATATAATGGACAAAGGAAAAATAACGGTACGACCACGGTTTCTTCCTCAGGGACTAGAGCACATAAAAGCGTAGAGAAAAGTAACCACTAATGCAGCATCATCATGTCTCTTCTCACTCCGCATAGACCCACCACTGTAGTTGGTCCCCTTATAGGAAGCTCGTACCAAAGCATGCATTTGTTCTCTTAGTGATTGTTTCTGTAGCTTTTTATTTTACATGATGAGGTCGTCCGCCCATTTACAACCTCATATTAATCGCTCGAGGGAGTAGTTGTCCCGCGGTCTTTTCTTTTGTCTCCTCAGAGACCCCCGGGAAGGCACCCGGACAATGAATCTTAATGCATAACAGTTTTTTTTTTATAAAAAATCCCTGTGAATGAATCGCTGATGCTGATCGCGGCATACAAGGGGGAAATAATGTATCATAACACGAAGCACACGCTATTACGGAAAAATAGTTTTTTTTTTTTTTTTTTTAGAAAGAAACAGCCCCCTTAGTAAATTAAGATGAAGAAGGGGGGGGGGGGGGGTTGGTGGGGGGGGGGGATGGGGGGGGGGGGGGGGGTGTGGGGGTGGGGGGGGGGGGGGGGGGGGGGGTTGTGGGGGGGGGGGGGGGGGGGGGGGGGGGGGGGGGGGGGGGGGGGGGGGGGGGTGGCTGGGGGGGGGGGGGGGGGGGGGGGGGGAGGGGCGGGGGGGGGGTTGGGGGGGGGGGGGGTGGGGTGGGTTGTGGGGCCTGTGGGGGGGGGGGGGGTTGTAAAAGATGTTTCAGAGAAAGGAGAATGTGTGCACGACACACGAAGGAAGAAGAAGAAACCGTGTCACTGTTCATTTTTTTTTCAAATTAAACCAAATAAATAAATATGGATATACGTCGCCAACCATATGACCTTTCTTAGAGACAACATAGTATTTTGTTCACCACACCCCACTCTTACACACACACGACACACACTCCCTACACCACACACACTCGCAAGTTTTACTATACCAAGAGAGCTAGAATCAGCAGTGGTGATATATTTTTTTTTTTTTTTTCTTAACAAGCAACACTTGGGCTTTTAGCCCTTTGGCCCAATGACATGTCATTTGCGAGGCTGGGGAGCCTGTGGACTTTTCTTCCAACCCGGTCCCCGGTCCGGCGTCAGTGGTGATAGATAATTGTAGGAATTATATCTTTGCATAGATACTTAGAGCGACAGAAAATTAAACTGGTTTGGCCATCTGATGATGAGAATAAGATCCCGATCAGCTAACCACTGCGTGCCTACAACAGTAAAAAAATCTGGTTTTAGAGCACGAAGAAGATCAAGATGGCCGATGGTTAGGGAATATTACAGAAATCCTACATTCGACACGGGCTCACACCGTGCCATTGCACGCACTTGGCTCACACCAGCCATTGCACGCACTTGGCTCACACCAGCCTTTGCCACGCACGCACTTGGCTCACAACACCAGCCATTGCCACGCACTTGGCTCACACAGACACCACCATTGCCGACGCTCATGGTTCATACACCAGCCTTTTTGCCACGCACTTGGCTCACACCCAGCCATTGCCACGCAAACTTGGCTCACACCAGCCATTGCCACGCACTTGGCTCACACCCGAGCCATTGCCACGCACTTGGCTCACACCAGCCATTGCCCTCCACGCACTTGGCTCACACCAGCCTTTGCCACGCACGCACTTTGGCTCACAAACAGCCATTGCCACGCACTTGGCTCACATACCACCAGCCATTGCCACGCACCCTTGGCTCACACCAAGCCATTGCCACGTACTTGGCTCAAGAACGAAAAACGTCAGCACCCCACAACACACCACCGACACACACAAAAATGGACCTACCCCCCTACCTGACTCTGCTTTTGAGTGAGAGAAGGCAAAAAAGGCGAGCGGAGGGGAACTGTTCACCCCACTTCATAAAGCACAGACCTGGTATATGTAATGGCTCAAACACTTCACTCCCTTACGTCAGTATCCTCTATAAGGCTACCTTTACTTAACGTTTGTCATATTTTCCTTTAAATGAACAGTGCCTGTACCGCAACAGAGCACGTAAACTTTGACACAGGTTGAAGAAGAAAGACTGGACAGTCTCAAAAATAAAAAAATGAATATCCTGCTTAAGTATAAAATAAAGTACGAAAAAAATGACATGTATTCCTCCGCCTTGGTCTTCCTCATTCTTGTAACATATTGCCCCTTTTATTCATCTTTTTCCTTCTTCATCACTGTATGCCCAACTTCTTGTTAATGATATTACGAGTAATTAGGTAGACTCCGAAGCGTCCCATGTTTTTGATTGTATTGTTCTATGGTATAACTGACTCCATACCAATTTTTATTTTCCCACTTCCCCTTGATGTGTTTGTGCTTCACGTTCAGGCGCGGAACGCTAACATTCCTCTTGCCAGTGTTATCACTCATTCTCTCTCTCCCTCCCTCTCTCTCCCTCTGTCTCTCTCTCACTCTATTTTCCCCTTTCTCTGTGTCTCTTCCTCTCAGAATGTTGTGTTTTCCCCATCTCAGGTGAGCATGTCCGTTATTTCATTCCTTTTCGTACATTTAAAATCCTGGGTCATTTAAAATCCTGGTCCCCCCACCCCACCACCCCCCACCCCGTCTCCCCCCCCCCCCAGTCCCCCCCCCCCCCCCCCCCCCCCCCCCCCCCCCCCCCCCCCCCCCCCCCCATGCCCCCCCCCCCCCACCGCCCCCCCCCCCCCCCCCCCCCCACCCCCCACCCACCTCCATCGCTAAACGTTCTAGGACCAGTTACAACGTCTTTCGCTGCTGGGAGTCACGCGCATTCTTGCACACATCTCTGGCATCACACATTGTAACACTGCACCTGTGTCCTGTTATTCCATCATTGTAATACTGTTCTCTTTTCTCTCGCTTCGATTTTCTTTCTTCCTGTTATGTTTTTAATCACTCGCGCACACTTAACTGAAACATAACAATGTTGGATTCTTTCTGGAAGTTAATTCTTGTACCTCTTTTTGCGCGGTTCTTTCATATTGTGAGTGTTTTAAAAACTGTTTCTACCCAGCCGCTTGTTGGCAGAGTGGTTAGAGCGCTTGCCTCTCGCATCTAAGTTACCGGGTTCCGGGTTCGAAACCTGGTACCGTCACGTTCCCATCTACTCAGCTGTCAGTGGGTACCTGACTCTGCTGTTGACTTAGGGAAGGTAAAGACAGCGAGGAAGGGAACTGATCAATCCCACCTTATAAAGCTGAAACTAGTATAATGAAGTCTCTAACACATCACTCCCCTCGGCATTTTCTGCTATGGGACCACCATTACCTTGTTTTTATTTTACCTGTCATATTGTGGGTATTTCTTGTATCTCTCTCTACCCCTCGACGGCTATATATAACTACAGTGGCATAACTACACTGTAAGGAGCCCCCAGGCACAAATTAAGTGAGGTCGTCCTTATAAAATGAGCTCCACCACTATACCTGATATACATCAGATCTGCATAAGGAATGTAACTACTTCGTCTCCACCGCCATCACCACCACCATCATCATCATCAGTACTTTCAGGCCCCCAAGGAGCAGAGGCCTTCTACAAATTTGTGCCAGGACCTCTGATGACGGCACTATTTCTACTATTCGTCATTTCATACATTTACATTACATGTCACCGTCATTGGATCTTTGTAGTAAAAGTTATCAGGATGCATTGGATACGAAGCCATCGGGCTACCTTTCAAAAATGACATGGGGAGAAGTGATATTGAACCAATGGAATGAAATGTGATAAATTTAGCCATGCACTTTGAAGACGTTTTATACCGCCGATGTTATCAATCTGTGCACCCATTGATGCAAAACTAAGTGCAGAATTTAACGAACGAATGTTCCCCTTGAGGTACCGGTAATGTGGGGATGGTTGTCATAAAATCTATTAATAATGAAGGAGACTGGCGTATTTGCTGGTGATCATCCTCTAGTAAAGAAGCGCCTTTGTGACAGAAATATTTGAAGGTGTTGTCGGCTGATTCTTCGGAACCAAAGTTTAATGAGTGGCAGAACTGGCATTGAACGTTCATCGGGCCACAGTTATGAGCTTGGATATCATGTTCATTGAATGTATCATGACTTGGCATGTGTTTGTTGTAGGTCTGTGCTGCATGGGGAGATAAAAGGTATTTGGGTTGTGTGAAGTTAACAGCGACAACGGATATCAGGCCTCTAGTAAAGGGTATTGGTTGATTAATTGATTGTATCATGGTTTGGAAACAGTGGTGGATTGGAAATATGTAATGAACCGTTGTCTGGCACAAAAGTGTTTGGCTGCAGTTATGAGCTTGGATATCATTTTCATTGAATGTATCATGGTTTGGAAATAGCGGTATTTAGAAATACGTAATGAACCGCTGTCTGGCACTTTACCGTGTTTCACTGCGATTCATTTCAGTGTCTTAACACTTTAGTATCTGTAGTACGAAGTGCGGCAGCATTTTCAGTCGATCCTTTGGCTCGATTCTGCATCTGCAGCTCGACGTAATGCAGCATATTCCGACGTTTCGGTGGCTCGATTCGATTGAGGCCAGTCTTTTATTTTCTGCATGTACATCACGACTTGCATCAGCGTCTTGTGACGTCTCGCTGGCTTGCTGTGATGCATGACATATCCGTTTTTAATCTTCTGTTTTAGCTCGTGCTGTTGTAACGTCTTCTTCATGTACCATAGTAAATATACTAGTCAAAGTAATGACGGGGAAAGAACTAAATGTAACATCGTAACCTGTAACGTCTGCAGCACATTTTGAAAACTTGGAAACTCATTTTGCTGATTCTGAATGAAGGTATTTTACCCATTTTTTTTAAAGTTTTGTAAAAAAAAATTATATATACAGGGTGGTCATAAAGTCTTTCCCTGATTTCAAAAAAAAAAAAAAAAAAAAAAAAAAAGTATTCTGTGCAGAGACACTTGGTTTTTTGGAAATTATTCCAGAACTAAAACAGTTTTTTAAATGCTATTTGTAGATTTCAACATTTGCGATTTTCAACACTAATATTCGAGGAATTGCAAGTTCTCTTGAGGCACGATAGGTTGATTTCTGAGGACTGTTTTGAAACGCCGTGCGCACTGCGTCCACAGTTTCTTCACTCACACGAGGCCTACCTGCTCTGGGCATGTCACTCACGCTGCCAGTGTCCGTAAACTTTATATACCAAGCTTTGATGCTTTTAACATCTGGAGGATCTCGTAAAAATTTTAAATCAGGGAAAGACTTTATGACCACCCTGTATATATATATATATATATTTAAGTGGTGTATTTTATACTCTTAAACCCCCCCCCCTTTTTTTTTTCAAAGGGAAACAATCAAATAATAATAATATCAGTAAAATATATGTAGTTTTTTTTTACCCTTTAGTATGTGTTTTCTATTTTTTAAATTTAAAATATAAATGTATCTTTGGTGCAAAAAAAAAAAAAAAAAAAAAGACGCGTGCTATTTTGAGCTTCGTGCGGTTTATTGCAAATTGAAGAAGAGCGCAACTTTTAATATAATTTGCAGACTGCAATTGTCGTGGAAAAAAAAGCTTATATTGGCTTTTTTTTTTTCAAGGGATGTATTTTATCCTCTTCCCGGTCAAAGGGAAACAGTCAAACGGCCAAAATAACAAAAAAAAAACATTAATAATAATAACAATAAAATATATTGTAGAGTGTTGCCACTTTATTATGTGTTTTCTGTTTATTATTTAAAATATAACTGCAACTTTGATAGGGAAAAATATGTGCGCTGTATTAAGCGTCATACATTTAGTGCAAAGACCAGAAGCGCACGACGTTTATATAATTTCCAGACTGCAACAAAACGTTTGCGTGTAGCAAGAATGTCCAGGGTATAGATAAGCAGATTGAGAAGTATGGCTGGAATTGATTGGTCCGACATATGCAGTAATGTCAAATATTGACTAATGTGACGGGCTGCTCGGTTAGCAGGGCTTCGGAAGTCAGGGTATGGAGTCGGTGGTTGTGTATTAGTAGAGTCGGAGTCGGTAAACATAATGTCTGGACACCAACTCCGAATTGTATGCCATATTGACTAGTAAACAAATGTAGTCGGAGTCGGAACATTTTTTTGGCCAACTCCACAACCCTGTCAGTTACTTCAAAATTGTGCGGATATAATGGTCGAGAATTAGTAGGTGAGGCTAGTGGTCCCCAAACGTTTTTCGCCTCCCGTACCCCTTTGACTTTTAGTCAGCTTTCTCGTACCCCCCTATTCATTATGAAAGGAATTAGGTTTTAGAATGTTCCATGCATAAGCACATAAGAAAATTAACAAACAGATTAATTAAATTTTTTTTTTTTCATCAACGAAAGCTTATTTGATGCACAATTGTGTGGTATCATGAAGTTGTTAAATGTTTATCAAAACCACAGTCAAATTATAACTGAGAGGCCATTGATTCTTTTTCCTTATCAACCAACAGTTTTATTCTTAGTACAGTTTTTTGAAAGAGATGCTCGCTTATCATGTCCAGCCTCCAGTTTGTTTCTTGCTTTGAAGAGCGGGACTGAGAATTCACAGAGATAAGTAGCTATAATCTGAACTGGTTTTTTTGTTCATATATGTATTTTATTCGGATAATTATTAGTAATTTAATAAATATTCCGCGTACCCCCCTTGACAAGCTTCTTGTACCCCATGGGGTTACGTGTACCCTAGGTTGGGAACCCCTGGGAAAGTACGAATTATCTTTGGCATGGGTAGGCAACCCAGGAAATTTTGTGATCTACTTTAAAAGTACTGAGCCCTCTGAAGATTTACTGTATGTGTGTGTGTATGCATGTGTGTATGGCTTTTAAGCGGGGTGTTAAGAACAGAACTGGTGTAAGGGAAGTAAACCTGAGTATGTTAGTAGACAAGTTAGATTTTGAGTTGGAGCACTTGTTTGCTTGTTGGCTATTGAATTGTTTTGAAAACATCTCGTGGTAGCTTCGAGAGATAGATTACAGATAGCGTGGAAAAACGCTGATCATCTCAAGTAGTGAGATATATATTTATTCTGTATTGTTTTGAGCGGGGTGAGAATAGCTCGCGGCTAGCCCGCAGATGATTGATTGACTGAGTTGTGTTGACAGTGAGGAAGTCTCGTGACTGTGTTGAGCGGGACGAGTGTGTGATTCGAGGAGAGTGTTCTGGGCGTTTGACCGGGTAGGTCAAGACCGTGTTTTTGGGAAGTGTGAAATGCCTGCGCAGTGCTGAAGTTAAAATGTCGACGGATTTTTCGCTGTAGACCATTATTTCCTGTGAGAGGATAGTTGTTGATGAATTATATGAAGGCCATGATCTCCTGTGAGAGGATCGTTATTGATGATACTTTAAAGCGCTGATGAATATATATATAGGCCATTGTTTTCCTGTGAGAGGATAGTAGTTGATGATTTTTATAAAGGCCATGATCTCCTGTGAGAGGATCGTTATTGATGATACTTTATAGCGCTGATGAATATTATATAGGCCATGGTTTCCTGTGAGAGGATAGTTGTTGAGGAAGAGATCGCGCTGAGATGAGTGAAGGCGAGATTATTGCAAACTGCCGGGTGTGCAGTCTTGTGAGAAATTGCTAGTAGGATTCACTATATTATTATAGCGCTGATCTCATTGTAACTGCCGAGTGTGCAGTCCTTATAGTGTTACGATATATTTCGTGTTATGCTGTGAACTGTATCCTGATTATGTGCGTTTTATATCAATGTGTTGTGACGTGAATAAAGCAGTATTAAATGTCACCAGTCGTTTACAACCATCCATGACTCTTGTGTACGTACCTGTGGTGTAAACGACTAAACCAACACACGCACTCAATATTCCAGACGTGACAGTAGTAACACATATTTAGGAATAGCTCTGTGTGGGCGTATATTATACTATATTTATATATAGGCCACTTTAGACTCTATCATTATTAGACCCTATCAGTGGTGGCCCATTGACAATACACAACAACAAAAAACGTTTGTATCACGGGGGATGATATTTTGGTAGCCAGCTGCAGAGTTTTCATTGGGAATGCAGAAAAAGTACCGTTGATCCCTGGGACACAGCGATTTTAAATGCCGGCGGTAGTGGTCTAGTCTGAAATTTACCTAGTTTAAAAAGTCTTTCTTTTTTCCTCCACAGTTGCCTAAAGATCTACCGGTAGGTCTGGATCGACTGGTTGCCGACCCCCTGATCTTTGGGCTCAAGTCATTTCATTTATTCATTCATCACCCACCCATCATCTCCTCAAGAAGCACAGACCTCGCCATGTCCTCCTGTCACGTGCCGTCAGCTCAAGGTCTTTCCATGTCGTGCTTATCCTTTTCATTTCTGCCTCCAGTTCTCTTCTCTGTTTGTTCCCCCCCCCCCCTACCTCTCACCCTGGGGATTCAAGAGAAAGTACTGTCTGTTAATGTTATCAGCAGGTTTCCTCGGTGTGTGTCATATCCCGCGTTGTCTTCTCATCTGTTGTTCCACTGGTACTTGTCTGGTTCTTGTCATCAGTTCCACTGGTACTTGTCTGGTTCTTGTCATCAGTTCCACTGGTACTTGTCTGGTTCTTGTCATCAGTTCCACTGGTACTTGTCTGGTTCTTGTCATCAGTTCCACTGGTACTTGTCTGGTTCTTGTCATCAGTTCCACTGGTACTTGTCTGGTTCTTGTCATCAGTTCCACTGGTACTTGTCTGGTTCTTGTCATCAGTTCCACTGGTACTTGTCTGGTTCTTGTCATCAGTTCCTCTGGTACTTGTCTGGTTCTTGTCATCAGTTCCACTGGTACTTGTCTGGTTCTTGTCATCAGTTCCGCATTGGTAAAGTTGTCATGCGGTTTCAGCCCTGTTCTTCGTAGTCACCACGTTGCGAAAATATGTTACCGGGACCCGAGAGGGAAGCAAAGAATAGTTTACTCTGACTTGCCAAGCCATCGTATAAAAAACCCAAAAAACTAAGCATAGAGTTTTGTATAGTTTGTAGGAACTTTAACCTACAAAAATTCCAACAACAGCGCATTTGAGTGCTCATTATATCAGGGGCAAAAGCTACGACGCGATAATTACAGAGTTGCTCATATTTCTGTAACCATCAGTGTTCATGCTGTATACGGTTATTGGCCTTACGCTCAATCGTCCTTAGTGACCGTTGACGATCCCTTGTGCAGAAAGCACTCGCCCTTCTCGTTGTTTCCTGCAAAAGTGATGGTTCGGTTGCAGTAGGCAGGTACGCCATAGAATAGTTCATTCGTATTGATTGCAAAGGCCCACCTTTTCTGCTGACGGTTCGGGAGTCAAGGCATAATAACATGCTTTTGTACTTAAATACACGCCCTCAGGGGAAGCCAGAGCCATTTAACTCTTCATTATTATGAAGCGCGCCCCCCCGCATTGTTTGGGAAGCTGGAGGGAAATATTTTAACTTCAAGAAAGGCTTGAAGTAGGGGTTCCCAACTTGTGGTACGCGCACCCCATAGGACACGAAAAACTTGCCAAGTAGGCACGGGGAAAATTTGGTAAATAAACTATAGTATCCTATCTAATACGCTGGCTTGACCATGTCCGCCGCATGGAAGATGATCGAAACCTCCAAATATTTTCTACAAACAACTGACAGATGACAAAAGAACAGTTGGACGACAGCAGCTGAGGTTCAAAGATGTGTGCAAGAGAGACCTGAAGGCTCTGGACATAAATCCAGCAAACTGGGAGGATGAACCTGCCGATAGCACCAACAGGCGATGCTCCCTACGGCGCCACCTCAGATTGGGCGAAAATAAGCTCTCACAACATGCAGAAGAGAAAACGAAACATTAGGCACACAAACAGCTGGGGGCTATCACCTCAGGGGCGCATTCTCATAGTCAGTTATGGCTGACGGGGGCTACTACCACTATCCTATCTAAATATTTCAAAAGTAATAGTGTTAGTGACAACAGTTGTAGATTGGAGAAAGAAGGGTGGGTTTTGTTCTCTATCAAAATCAAAGAAAGAAACAAGCTAGTGGCTGAACATGGTATACGGGTATCTCTTGGGAAAAAAAATGACAAGAATAAAACTACAGGGTGACAAGAAACAGACTCAGGTGTCTCACTAATTTATTTGAAAATGTTGTTATTGTTAACCAGAATCGACGCCAGTGCACTCTGGGCAAACCTATAGGTGCTCAGTCTTCCTCAGCAAATGTTGAAGGGTATGAATGCTAATTGTTCCTGTTGCGCGATGGTCGTATACACGCCGGATACGTCCTCTCATACGCCCAACCCTGCTGGTCTTACATTTCCAGGGTTACCAAAGACACATAATAATTGGCTAAAGAGTTTTGTATTCTTTACCAATGCATAGTCGCAGATTCTCAGAAAGATACTTTTGCATAATTAAGAATGGTTAACATTGTTACTGAACACCTCCGTACGCACGGTGTTTCACGTCTTTCCAGTGAATAGGGGTACGGAAAGGTTTACTAAAAGCGAAGAGAGTGCGGGAACCGAAAAAAATATTGGGGACCTCTGGTATGTAAGATAATACATCCTTGGCTTAGGTCAGACACTCTGTGAGGTGTAACCCGCCATACGTATCTATAGATACAGGGCACAGCAGATAGTATCTCATGACACAATGTTCCCGAGCGCTGTTACACAATGGACACCAGACTCACTGTGTCTAGCTCTAAATCAGAGACAAAGTCGGTTTTTATATTGATGCTCAGTGCAGCAATCTGTTAGGATTAATCTTGAAAGCAGAGAGGAGTAATTACCAAGCCGTCAGCCCTTGATATGGTGTCAGTCGCTTACCCTCTCACACACACCCATTCTCAGTCGTCTGAAACCCATTCATCTATTTCTTTAGCCCTTCACCAGCCACTTTTACATTTGCTCATTCACTGACTGGCCACATTTTGCCCACGCTTATCCTAAATCTGACTTGTGCTTCCCTTTTTTATCTTTCAGTACACGCCTCCAACTTATAAATTATTAATTCTTTTATCGAGCTCGGTGTGTTTGTTTGTGTGCGTGCAAGTGTGGTTTACTTTTTTAACAGCGCGGTGTTCTTTCCTAGCTATCCTGAACGTATGGCGTGAAACAAGTTTAATTAGCCTCTCTCATTTTTCTAGACATGTGCTGTATTCACTAGTCGCAGTTTCGTCTTTTTTCTAGTAAATAATTTGTTTCTATATTTGTTTAAAGAGAAGACCAAGATACTCTACGAATATACTTGTATAATGCCTTGATAGCTTTCTATGAGAGACTATTTTTGTACTGGAAAACTCTGAGACACTATATTTTTAATGGTCGTCCCGACAGTTTTTGTGCTGGTACCCTGAGAGACTGAGTTTGGAAAACTCTGAGAGACTATTTTTTTTAATGGTAGTCTGAGAGACCATTGTTATCTTGGTACACTCCCGGCAGTTGCTGTACTGGTACCCTGAGAGATTGTGTTTGTCTTGGCGTACTCTAAGATCCACCCACTATCGTAATTTTTTAAAGCTAAAGACAAATGACTGAAAAACAAAATGTCGCACATCAGTCAGGAATTCAACCCGAATCACTTGCTCGGAAAGCAGCGGTGCTGACCGGCCGTCTAGAGATGCTTAAAAATGTAACCATGTTATTATTATTTTTTTTAATGCAAGCAAATGGTGTGTTTTCATTTCTGCTCAAGGAATGTAACTGTTTCCCCTCGCTTTAAAATAATTTAAATTTTAGCCTTCCTGCTTTTGCAAGGATGTAATTTGTTAGCTCTCACTGCCTCAAGGAAAACAATTACAATTAGATCACAAACATCAATGAATATATGCTATTCTGTGTCCTTTTATCCTTCATTCATCAATGAACTGGCAGGCATCAAAAGTGCGAAATGCCATGATTTCGTAAGGTTAAGGCCATTGACCTTTCGCACGGTACGAAAATAATGAGTTGTCTGGAAATTATATTGTCTGGTTTAACTAGTCGGATTAATGGTGCGATAGAGCGTGCATTCCACTGCAATAGATTCTTATTTATTGTATTATTTTTATTGTTATGTTGCTGGGTTTTTTGGTTTTTTTTTTTTTTTCCTTTTTGACTGAGTAGCAGGAACTGACATACTTTTGCCCTTGAGTATGCTTGTGCGTCTGAGCTGTATTATTGGAAACTTAACAGAACGCTTTTACCTGTAACCACGTTGCATGATTTAATGACGACACTTCAGTAACAAATTTGCTACGTCTATTAGCAGCCAGTGGAGTCTGAATAAACCCCTTGTTAGTTCCCCGGGGGACACTGAATAAACCCCTTGTTAGTTCCCCCGGGGGCCCACCGAAGAGACAAAGAAATAATAGAACTACTGCACCCTCATGCATGTCGTACAAGGCAGCTAATATGAGGTTGGTCATGGGGTGACAATCTCATCGTGTAAAACGAATAGCCACATAAACCACCGCTACAAGAATGTGTGACTGTGTGTTGGCACTGACTTTATGCAAGGGGACCAGATGCAGTGGTGTTTATATGCTATGTATCGAAGGAAAAGGATGATGATGATGAATTGGAATAATTGACTGCCTACAAAAGTTTAGGGAACCGTTTTCTAGGAATACATTATTTAGAAACTTTCAGAATAAGCTGAAAATTAAAAATAATTTTGCCAGAATTGTGCAAGCATTCTGACATAACAAAGGTCACCAACCGTAATGGCGAAAAGTTAGCCACTCTCAAAAGAAAAAAAAAAGAAAGAGAAAAAAAAACGCGAATTAACTGTCCAATAATATCATTACATAGATCAATAATTTTCTCTTCCGAGTTCCCCCGGATCAAGAGATCGGCTAAATATCGCTCGCCGGAAGAATCCGGCCCGCCTTGCACTTTATAACGGCCCGCCAGCCTCGCACAGGAAAGAAGAGAAGAAGAAGCAAAAAAGGAAAGAAAAGTGTAGTTATTTCATTAGTTTATTTCTTTACCGTTTCATTCATTATCTATTCGAAAAATGAACATAACTGGTAGCATCACTTTGTATGTTAGGTTTTCTTCTTGTTATTTATTTTTTATTCTTCAAAAGTCCTCAAAATTCAGCTTGAATTTGTTTTAAGGAAGCACCTCAGAGTGTTAACATCCCTATTGAGTTTTTCTTGCTGTGATCATGACGACGGCATGCGGTTCTTGTTCCTACATATTCCTACATCCGGGGTAGATATGTTCTGTTTTAAGAGGAAATTGCTGACCATCTGTGCCACCTATCCGATTTTCGTCTGGGTAACCGAGGCAAAATTTTGAAGCAACAGAAGATCTATCAGGGCTTCAGAGTTTAAAGGGAACTATCACTGGAAATGATATTTTATCTGAAACTGTATGCAACTACGAGAGGTCATAACCTGCAATAGAAAGGTCTTCGCGGTGTGACTACTGATGGCGTAAGAAAATCACAAAGGGAAGTAAAAACAGATCTCTTGAACGCATTCATCTCGTGTGGTTCCCGCGGGACTATAAGGGGACAGGGACAGAATATGCTCACAGCTCCATCAAAAATGCCGTAAGAGCGACTAGTATAACATTGTGCGTGGGGCTGCCAACCTCATCATGTATAACAAATTGCCACAAAAAAAACCTCACTACATGAGCGCTTGGTTGCTATGATGGGGGCTTTCTGCAAGGAGACCATCAGCAGTGGTGGCCCCGTGTTCCGGAATGAGCAACACGGGAACCGAATGAATGAAAAACTCATACATATAAAAACATATGAACAAACTATAAAAGGAACATACGCTGCAGACAGCAACGTGCAGAACTAATCATACGCGAAGTTTTCGAGTTTTTGTGTGTTTGTTTTGCCAGCGGATGGAACTGTTGAAAGTAGCAAACATTCTTGTAAATTATACCGGTCAACAAGACCGCATACATCCAGACTTCTAATCGATTTGCTGGCGAGCAATCACCCCCAGACACACTTCTCATACAATATTACGAAAGAATTGCGAATATCAAAGAGGAAAGAAAGAAGAGGAGACGCGGTGTGTCCTAGATAAGGAATGAATGAAATATATTTCCCCGGGGGGTCTGTCTGTGAATTATTGAAAGAAACGTAAAAAAAACAACAACCGCAATTTAAGTAGAACCTCCTCCCCCTTCCCCCCTCCCGCCCTCCCCCGGTAGTAGTAGAGAGAAATAAGAGACAGTCACATGGAAGGAAATCTTGGTTGATCAAATGGGAGATGATTCTGGATTGAGCATTGGGAGATGATTCTGTAGTGAGCATTGGGAGATGATTCTGGAGTGTGCATTGGGAGATGATTCTTGAGTGAGCATTGGGAGATGATTCTGGAGTGAGCATTGGGAAATGATTCTGGAGTGAGCATTGGGAGATGAATCAGAAAGGAGTAACTAGGAGCTCAATTAGGGATGAGCCATTGGGTGATAAATCTTGGATGAACCACTGGGAGGAAAATCTGGGATAAACCACTGGTTGATAAATCTTAGTAGAGCCCTGGGATAACAATCTGGGATGAACCAATGCAATCTGATTCTGCGATTAGCCACACCGGAGGTGTATATGAGACGAGCCACTTGATGATGAATCTGAGATGAGTCACTAGGAGATGAATATGAGGTAAGCCACCCGGGACCTGACTCAGAAATGAAACACTGTGCTGGGAACAGTCGTAAACGAGTGATATGAGACGAGCCACTGAGAGAAAAGGCAAATTGGACTATATGTCTTGGCAAATACCTGCTGGCTGGGCTGTGCCTGGCCTTAGTCCAGCACGTTGGTTCACGGAGTCACACACAAAATAACCAAAGAACTTCATAGTTCGTTTGCCTTGTGCAGTCGTAGAGTGTGCATAGCTTTCTGCATGTTACTAAATGCTTCCGTTTAAGAATACTGCACTTAATATGTAATGCAAAGTACATGCTTCTGCATTTGTTAAAACGTCCATTACAGTTTCAGTTCAGTTTGCTTGGCGTTGGACGGCGGAGAAAAACATCGGGCAGAGCGTACTCTAAATAAATATTAGACAAACATAAAGGTATGTTTTCAGGCACTCGTAAGAAATAAAGAAGTAGAACACTAGACAACAGAAAAACAACAGACGTGAGTGGCTTACCCAGGATTTGAACCCCGGACCTTCCGTACGACAACACCGCCTAGCCATACAAGCGAATCACACTATCCTCCCGGCCAGCTAGGCATCCCCAAAAAAAGATGCTTTGATGACCGGTCATTAGTGCGAAACGCAAGACAACACCGGAAGTTTACAATGGGCAGCTTAGCCTTATTAATGACGCAATCACTTCTGTTGTTCCCCTATTATACAGTATATGTCAGTCCACACAAGACAAAGACCTTGATACTGTGTCTAGCTCTTACTTACTTACTTACTTAGTCGTTCCCATTCTACTGTGAGGTGTATAGGTTTGAAAGAGAGAGCGCCAGACTATCCTATCGGCTGTCTTCTTCCTGGCCTGGTTCCATTCTAGTCCTCGGTCCTTCAGAGCGTACTCAACAAATATACAGTAATTGACATATTGAGCCTGGTCGGACCTTGTATTTTAGGTCGAAAGATGAGTGAAAACTGATCTGCAAGATATAGTTTGTCGTTCTTTTTGTTCGCAGAAGAAAAAAACACAGCTGTCATTATCATCATCATTTTCTTTATCGCTCCTTATGGAGCATGGAGCCACTTACACCTGCAGCTGGTCCCCTTGCAGGAAGTCTGCATCAAGCATACTTGTGCTCTTGCAGCGGTGGTGTCTGTCGCAATGTCTTTTACACGATCAGGTTGCCAGCCCCATACACAACCTCATATTAGTCGCCTCACACGACTGAGGCGTAGCTTTTCTTTATTGTTCTCTTCAGAGATCCCCGGTAACCACAGGGGCCATACTGTCATTTGCAACATGATATTTTCAAGCAGTTTCATAACGGAGGCAGATTCCGTGAGTGCTGAGTCAGAATTCTTAATGACAGGAAAATTCAAAGAAGCAAGCAGTGTTTTTCATATATGCACCGAGTTATAACAACACTGCCTCATCGAGGCCAGCTCCTTGACGCGGAGATGGGGCTCAAGTACAGCCACCAGCGGCCGAAAAACAAAGACTGGCCAGGCCCTCCTACACTCGAGCAAGACCACAGTCTGCCCTAGCAAGTCAACGTTATGGCACTCGCCCTGTGACGGACACCCAGGCAGGTGCAAGTGCCTCGGAAGGGCCCAACCCTTACTACTGGAGGTCCTTCTCAGTTGCCCCGTGGAGCCAGGAGGCATGAGAATAGAGCTACTGGCCAAGCAAAGCAAAGATAACAAGAGTCACAGAAATGAAGACTCAAATGTCTTAAGATCAAGACAGTAAAGTATGTCACTAGTTCTAAAGCGCAGTTTCTTTACCCTTTTGGTTCCATGGACTCTTTTGATTGTCCGGTGAAGACTATGGGCCCCTTGGAATTGTCTAGTGAAAGCTATGGACCCCTTTGATTGTCCGGTGGATGCCAAAGGAGGGATCCGCCCCAGGTGCCAGATACTTTAATTACACCTTCTTACGCCCCTGCACATGATCCCTGAGGGTATTCGCAGCAGCATTATAAGCTTTCTTCTAGTAATATTCTATGATGTTTTCGCGCGAGTGTGATAAATATATTTATGAGAAAGATCGAAAGAGATTATAGTATGGTAAGATGAATAGGCAGTCATGAGCCCAATGACACAGAACGTACTTAGATAACAAACAATAGAGACAGCACAGCATTACATGCGTAGAACAACGTAGTTTGCTTCTCATATTGTATGATTGTCGCCGTATTAGCTCTCAGATTCGCGACCTTGCATATTAGAGGGTTTGTTCTCATTTAACACGTTGAAGAAATGGGCGATTGAGTAGTGGAAGCTTCATTATCTGTTGGATGATTGAAAGCTATCAAATAGCTATCCAATGTGTTTTTCTACTTCCTCCAATTACTACTTCCGTAAAGTGCGCGCTTCATCTTCCAGTCTTTCTGAGCTCGGGGGACGACTGGCAGCCATCCAAAAGCATTCGAAGAATTGGATGACGTACTTTACGTTGCACAAATCTAGATATCACAACGCTGGGAAAATATGATCAAATGCGCAAACTTAAAATCTCCCATGGGGATACTTTTGACTGTTCCCAAGATAACTAAAGCTGTCTATTCTTCGTAACAATGAATGAATGAAAGCCACCCAATAGTCTAAGCTGTATTCTGTTATATACTTACTTTGTTTGTTTTATTGTCTTTAACTATGCTTGGAGGTTCCTTATTTGTTTGTATATCTCTTGCACATTGTATGCGTTACTTAGTACTGCGTTATTCAGCTCCATATATTTTTCATAATAAGTTCTTAAGTCCCAAAATATTGTATTCACCCGCCTGACCCCATTCCTTTGTTAATGCATGTGTACATGAATGTGTGTTTGTTGGCACTTGTCAATCAGTGCTTCTGTTCTAACGCTGTTAGAAGTATCTGGACCAGGGATTCCCAACCTGTATACTGCGGCTCTTCAGTGTACAATTACATTGTAAGGCGAGTCCTCGACATGAAGGAGAAGTAATGTTTAATTTTAATGAAGTAAATAATTTAAATACTTTTAATTAAATTTTACCAAATCTTGAAAACATGAACGCTGCCATTTTGTAACTAGCTTATTTTCGTGATAATGGCAAGACTCGGGAATCACAAATAATAATTAATTTCCCTCATACCGACAACAGTGGATTATGCCACTTTTCAATTTTGCTTCCAGGGTTGCAGATTTGAATCGGGTTTCTGGAGAAAGATATGATTTCTTTAAAATCACTAGTGATTCTACATTACACCACAGATGTGAACATCAGTTAGATCTTTCAACCCAGAGCATGAGAACCTACAGTTTCTGAAAGGCAATAATCCTGTTGATATCTTTCTCAACATCTCACTTGTATGAGCAGGCGCTCTGATCATCAGATAGCAAAATCGAGCAGCAGGATTCGTTTAAAAAATGTCGAAGGTGGTGTACAGTTGGCACTTTTCACTGGTCACCCAGGAATCGAAATAATGTGCCAGCCTCATTGATGACGTCCAATTTATATTATGATTGAGTAATTGGCCGCCAAATGACGCGTGCACCATGAGGTGAGTGATGGTGCCCGTGGTCTGGTTTTGTGAAGTGTGTAGATGATGTACAGTCAAACAATGATCATACAAAAACAGGGCAATCCATACAAAGACGTCAGTTAACTCACGACGTATAAAGTCAATGATGCTTGTAACAGCTAGTGACGTTTTTTCTGTATCATTTATTGTGGACGCCACAGTGACAAAATGTATACGCGAATATGTAGGTACATCAGACAGTCATTATCACAGCAACAATGTCAGTATAGCAATGGACGGTAGACAGCATCATAATAAAGGTGATTCACAGGCATGTCAATACATTATAAGGCTGTAATGTAGTCGGGAAAATTCTCCATCCCTTTCTATCGTAGCCAGAAGATAACCAGATGTATGAGATCAGTTCACTCTCCTTAATCTGACTTCAGCAAGACAGGCACGTCTGCCGAAGTATAAATAATGTCCTCAAAAAATATCCTCTAGATAACAAAGGTTTTCCAAACCTAGTTCATGTAACAAAGTAGCAAGTAATGGTCCTTGGGACATGCATCAACCGATGCAGTACAATACAGCGACATGTGAGCTGGGAAAACATCTCGTGACGACGCCTTTCGAAGACAGGCTATGAATCAAAAATCGCTCACGACCAAAAATCGATAGAGTTAATGAAAAGTTAATTTACCTTGCCTTCAGGAAATACACAGAAATATTACGCCTCCCGGCATGTGGAAATACACTAGAGGTATTATCTCGAATAAACGAAATATCCATTAAGAGGACTTCACATTCCTGACAGAACAAAAAAAATAGCGGAGATCCCCTCTCAGCGAGGCATCTTTCTAGCTATTCAAAATCGCTCACTGACTGGTGGGCGGAAATCGATCGACCAAGAAGCAAGACCAGTCATGCGCAGTCCAGCGCAAAATGACCACAGCTCAGAACTTAAGACGCAAGGACCTTTACTACGAACCAGCGTAAGAATGATTACCTTAAAAGGATAACCCAACAGGTTGCCAACCGTTTTCTGAGAAAACGGCCTAGCATAGCAAACTTAACTGCATTCAATACCAACGCGAGGAGACAACTGCTTACCGAGAAAAGTGACTATAAATTTCAAGCAGTTGTTGCCCTTGCGTTATAAAATATATATTGTAATAAAACGATGTTGCGAGAATTTCTCACGCAACATATCACCACCTCCTCCCGATAAAAAAAAAAATGTGGAACATATTTTTTTTTTTTTAAATATCAAAGAGCATGCGATAAGCGGCTCAAAACGCACGAATTATGCGCTGATAATTAATTAAATTGCCTAACATGAGGCTAAATATAGAGTGTCTGGTGAGGATATACCTCAACAGAAAAATAAATATGTCTCAAAAAAATATTCACATCGGGGAGGTGTCACCAACACACATCACGTTAGCATGTAAACACAATATACGTATGCAAGTTACCATAGACATCAATAAATAGCATAATCTAATATTGTCTTTAAAAATGGATGTACAAATCTGATAGGAAAATTTAAATAGTACATTATTTGACATGTAATGACATAAGTACATAGTAAAGTTAAACTACATGACGATCCAGGACATATCCTCTGGCATTCCGAGGGTAAGTACACAATCTAGAACTCGTCATGCTTGATAATAGTAAGGTAAGTCCTCAGCTCATCAATGACATTCTGAGAAAGTACAAGCAATATAATGCTAATTAATAACTAATATGCTTCATAAGGTACAATACATTATTAATAATTGTGGCTGTTTAGTAAACTAACGGCCCTTATATTAACCACTCAGTCTTCCTCTATCATCTTAAAAAACGAACAGAAGAAGATGATAACAAAGCACGATAGTGTGTACATATAAAGTGAGTACAGATGTGCTAATCTATTGTAGTAATATAGGTGTGTTATGACTCTGTAATATATGGAAATATAGGACAGAAGTATTAGTTGGAGTCATGTGGGCATCTAGACAAAATGTCAGCCATCACATTATCCGCACCACGGATAGCTCGTACCGTGAAGTGAAAAGGTTGAAGAGCTATAGCATATCGAGTGGATCTCGAACTCTTCAAATTCTTAGTCTGAATAGCTGTAAGAGCTTTCTGATCAGTCTCTAGAATGAAATGTGCGCCCAGGAGGAATCTTTGTAGTTTTAGAATTGACCAAACCATCGCTAACAACTCACGGTCTAAAACCGAGTAGTTCCTCTCTGCCGCATTTAGTTTTCTAGAAATGTACATAACAGGATGCAGAGTATTTGCATATTCTTGCATCAGTGCTGCTCCAATCCCAGTGGATGAAGCATCACTCCGAAGAACAAAAGTCCTATCAAGAGTAGGTAATCTTAAGATGGGAGGAGAAGAAAATATATTCTTGATTTGGTCTAGTGAAGATTGGCATTCTTCAGACCAACGGACCAGATTAGGCGAACCTTTCTTCAACAATGTTGAGAGAGGTGCCATGATCGAAGATAAATTTGGAATAAATCTCCCATAAAATTGAATTAAACCTAAGAGACTCCTAACTTGTTTCTTCGTTTTAGGAACAGAGATGTTCAGTATTTTGGAAAGTATTGTGGTCTTCTGTCTTCAAGAGACCATGACCAACACGATGACCCAGGAAAGAGATTTCACCAAAACCAACAAAAGCTTTAGAAGGTTTTGCTGTCAAATTATTCTCACGTAGAGTGGACAGTAAGTCATATAACCCTAAATAGTGATCTTCCCAGGTATCACTGAAGAGACAGATGTCATCTAAGTATGCGATGACATCCGAACGATGTGACAGAATTCGACGCATCATGCGAACGAAAGTGGCAGGGGCGTTGATGAGACCAAAAGGCATAACATTCCATTGAAATAGACCCCTAGGTGTAGAAAAAGCAGTAAGAGGTTTGGCATGCTCTGCTAAAGGCACTTGCCAATAACCTTTAGGCAAGTCAAGTTTAGTGAAGAATCTAGAATTAGAAAGTCTAATCAGTAGATCTTCTAACAAAGGCATCGGTTCAGCATCGAACTTTGTGACCTGATTCAATTTGCGATAATCAACGCAAATTCGTATGTTCTTATCCTTCTTCCGGACAATAACCATGGAAGAAGAATATGGTGAAGTCGATGGTTCAATTATATTTAATTGAATCATTTCATCCAATTCCTTTTCCACTTGCGACTGAAAGTGTATAGGGATAGGATAAGGCCTAACCCTAATTGGATTATTGTCGGTAAGAATTATGTCATGTTCTATGACATCTGTGTGTCCAGGAATGTCAGTGAGAACATCCTGAAATGTTTGTAACATCGACGAGACTTGTCGATGTTCGTCACCAGAAAGATTAGGAGAAACAGAAACGTTTTTCCAAGATTCCGTGGAATGTAATGGAACCACTGGAAGGGGAAGATTGACATCAGAGAAGGTAGATTCCTCATCCTGTATGACAGACAGGGATGAATAATGACCGTGAGGTGCAGGAGCATCATCCGTTGCCTGGAAAATAGGCAGCAAATAGTCCGGACGTTCGTGAAATTCCGAAGCATGTTTATGTGGAAAGTTTTATGCTTTCCATCAATATCGACCACATAGTCAACATCGGAAATCCGAGAGACTATTGCATACGGACCTTTCCATGCAATAAGAAGTCTATTTTCCCTACTGGGGAGTAGGGGGATTGACAGTTTTATCAAATAAAAATACATACGGCTAGATGGGCTTTCATTGCGTTGGTGAATATATATATATATATATATATATATATATATATATATATATATATATATATATATATATATATATATATATATATATATATATATATATATATATAATCACTTCCCACATCTGCACATCTTCAGTGGGAAGTGATCACCACTTAGTAGTAGCAAAACTGAAGGTGAAACTCAACTGCTGGACCAAGTGTAACTACACAGAAAAGGTATGACATCAGCAAATTGAAGGACCCCTTACCAGAAAATCTTTTGTGGCTGATATAAAGAAGCGATATCAATTTGCCAAAAGCCAGGAAAAGACATCGACTGATGATATTGGCCAGAAATTCAACACCATTTCAACAATATATAAGGAAAGTAGCAAATCATGCTTGGGATTCCAGGAAAGGAAGAAGCAAGATTGGATAATACCAGAAACATTAAACACCATAGCGGTGAGAAAGGAAATTTTTTTTTTTTTTTTTTTTTAATGAAAAGAAAGAAAACAGAAGCAAAGTCCCTCAGGTTAAGGCAAT
The DNA here is from genome assembly GCA_024509875.1 of Oreohelix idahoensis. Classification (NCBI taxonomy): domain Eukaryota; kingdom Metazoa; phylum Mollusca; class Gastropoda; order Stylommatophora; family Oreohelicidae; genus Oreohelix; species Oreohelix idahoensis. The sequence continues at coordinate 429,305 of JAMPIV010021814.1, read as the reverse complement.
TATATAGCGAACTGTACATTCAGCTGGACAAGGAAGTTAAACGTCAAACCCGAGCCAACAAAAGAAAATTCCTAGACGATCTTGCAAGAAAAGCAGAAGAGGCAGCACTGAGAAATGAACAAGGCACAGTATATAAAATAACTAAAACCGTCAGCGGAAAACGAGGCGCAAACAATATTACATTAGTAAGAGATAAGCAAGGAAATCTCATCACCACAGCAAAGGGACAGGAAACACAATGGGCAGAGCATTTCAGAGAAACTCTGAACAAGGAACCTCCAGAGACACAGCTGAATGTTCCTGAAGCTGAAAATGATCTAGATGTTAATACAGACATTCAACGAAAGGAAGAAATCATCACAGCAATCAAAGGGTTAAAGAATGGGAAAGCTCCTGGCCACGATAACTTAAATGCAGAGCTATTTAAGACAGACCCTGAGCTAGCAGCAGAACTATTGGAACCACTATTTGCACAAGTCTAGAAAACAAGGACAACACTACCGGAGCGGAACAAAGGAATAATTATCAAATTGCCCAAGAAGGGCGACCTTGCAGACTGCAACAAGTGGAGAGAAATAACTCTTCTTGTCAGTTCCCAGCAAAATACTAGGCAGGATAATTATACAGAGAATTTCAAAAGCAGTAGACCACAAACCGAGGAAAGAACAAGCAGGATTTAGAAAGAACAGAAGATGTGCAGATCATATATTTACCCTCAGGAACATTATAGAGCAGTGCTCAGAATGGCAGAGACAGCTGTACATCAATTTCGTTGATTTTGAAAAGGCTTTTGACAGTATACATAGGGACAGTCTATGGAAAATACTGAGGGCTTATGGAATTCCAAGCTGCATAGTGTCCATCATAAAAAAGCCTCTATGCCAACTTTACATGTAGCGTTGGGCAGAGCAACCTAACTTTTGAGGTGAAGACAGGCGTACGACAGGGATGCCCCTTATCAACCACTATATTTTTAACAGTCATAGACTGGGTGATGCGTCAGACAACAGAGGGCAGTCCAAGAGGAATAAGATTACGTTTTCCACATTGGAAGATCTGGAATATGCAGATGGCATTGCACTACTCGCTCATTCTCATCAACACACCCAGGAAAAAACGGATAGACTTAATAAGTATAGCCAGCAGGTGGGTCTGAACATCAATCTAAAGAAGACAGAGGTCGTGACACTCAAAATGGGCAACCCTGAGCCCATAACAGTAAGGAATCAGAAACTGGAACAGACAGACACCTTCACATACCTAGGATGCATAGTAACACTAGACGGCGGAGCAAGCAAAGACATCAATAACAGAATGAATAAAGCAAGAACAGACTTTGTTAGTCTAAACAACATCTGGAAGTCCTCTCAGTACAGCACAAAAACAAAATTACGATTATATGAGAGCTGTGTGCTTTCTGTGCTTCTCAGTGGTGCAGAATGCTGGAGAGTAGCAGAGAAGGAAAAGTTGAAATTATCCTCTTTCCACACAATCTGCCAAAGAAAAATTCTCCGAATCTTTTGGCCGAATACCATCACCAACCAAGAACTTCTTACTCGGAGCAACCAAGAGGACATACACACCATCATAGCTGGCAGATGCTGGAGTTGGGTTGGCCATGTCCTCAGAAGAGACCCCGATGCCATCACAAGAGCAGCTATGCTATAGACCCCGGAAGGAAAACGAAAGAGAGTCCGACCAAAAATAACTTAGCGGAGAACTGTGGAGGCTGAGATGCACAGAGTGAATCAGAGCTGGGGCACTGCATGAAGGATGGCTGCCGACCGAGCAAGGTGGAAGCAGTTTGTTGCCGCCCTACAAGACGCCACCAGACTGCTTTGACGGTCGGCGGCTAAGGATCAAAGAAGAAGATATATATATAATTTATATAAATATATATATATGTATAAAGAGTAATTAAGTTCAATTGTGCTCTAATGCGCGTGCGTAAAATATTCAGATGGAGATACTTGTGGCTGTTCCCAAGAAGGTGCTCTCTCGTCGTATCTTCAAGATAGAAATTCTTAATATAACTATTGCAGCAATATAGACAAAATTGGAGGGACTGACAGTGATATAGAAATAAGAGTAAAGAAGGCTGGGGGAGCTTTCATTGCAGCGGGATATATTGAGATCACGAGAAATTAAGTCCAACACAGCTGCAGTGGTTGCTACATCCTCCACTGGGAGCGCTAAAAAATTATGCCGATGGTGTGAAGATGTTGGGGATCCCTGATTTACATGGACGGACGGACAGACAGGCTTAAGCTAGTAGCAACCATTGGATCGGCTTTGAGTTTTTGTAACCAATATCTACCAGAAGTAACAATTTTTATTCGTAATGATCAACAAGTGAGTGAAGTGTGGGCCAAAAGTAGATCTGACGCGTGGAGATGACAGCAGAATCGATCGTCTGCTCGACTACCGGCGTGGCTGACAGAGAATAAACAAAAGAGGGAACTAGGAATGAGATGTACGTGGCAATGGCGGATCGCTTCTCGTGGATAGTTGGGTCCATCCCCCACCATAACTTAAAAAACACAAACCAATAGTTCATTTTTAAGTGACATATAACAGTTCTACTTAGATATATTATAATCGCTATGATTTGTACCTTCCTCAAGCTTTCCTTTTCCACTCCCTCTCTTGGTGCTGTCCCTCCCATTACTACTTGTCGTACATTTTTTTTTTTGGATAGGTATAGAGATTTATTTGGTCCCGTCTGAGTAGAGCAGAAAGGTGTTAGAATAGATTCCACGAGTGAAATAGATTAAGGTGAAGATCCGTCTCTAGTTTCTCTAGTCCAGCCTATCTATACGACTATCTTTGGAAGAAGACGATCTGTCGCACTTCCCTATAATGTTAATTATAAGTTATCTACACACACACACAGAGTTATGTGACAACAAGACACACAAAACGTGAAAAACTATGGTAAATGGATATGGGTCTGACCAACACGCTAAATTAAGTTTTTTGTTTAGTTTATTATTATTTAAACTTTACAACATCAAACATCTACCAATCAATATATTCACGTTTACAGACCGGAAAATAACCCCATAAGTGCCCTCCCCTATGTTGAGAAAAGATCCGACAAGAAGTTAATAACCCCCAAAATGTCAAAGATTAACACTAGGGTATAGAATAGACAGTATAGTAAAGAACCAAGTTTCTACTTAAGCTATCCAGTAAAAATAATCAGGTTAGCGAACTAAAAAAAAGAAGTGGGTACAAGTTTCTACTTAAGCTATCTGTCAGTAAAAATAATCAGGTTAGCGAAAAACTCAGGCGCAAATTGTATCACCGCATAGGAGCTCCTGTTTATATGCAAGTTATGGAAGCAAGACGTGCTACCCTGTTATAAAAAAGATAAAAAAATAGTTCCTGTATTGTCTAGCGTTATTTTAAAAAAAAAACTGATGATGATAAATCCTCTCGACTTTCTCTGGGATTAGTGCCGATTATGAAACAGCGTTATCTCCTGGATAAAATTCACTTGGAAAAACGACTGTCAGTAGTCGGGAAAAATGTTATGTTTATTGCCGCAGCGGGCTGATAAATTGAATAAAACAATCTGGATATTTGTAAGTCCAGTTAGCTCAAGTTACGGTTAATATGCCTTCAGTAACTGAGAAAGGGCCCACAATTAGAGAAAACACGCTGGCCGCTGGTTTTGACCAAGCCTATATTGGGAAGAAAACAAAACATTTAACCAACATGACAATCCTATGCTATCACGCGTAAAGTGTGATCACTTATCCTCTCCGTCCTCTAATTAAATTAAAAGGCACACGGTATTTTAAGCGTATACTATTGCGCTTCGCTTAGCAAGTACGGATTTGGGTTTTATGCATGCAGCCGTCCCCCCATCCGATAAACACACAGCGCACGATGTCAGTTATAATTTAATTATGACTACGCCCTTAACAAATATCGCCTGTCATTACTAGCTAGTTGATTGTTGGCGTCTATCGTTTTTAACACATGATATAAATACTAGTCATTTAAAAAATGTACACACAAAGAAATATAATGCGCATACTACTCTGTCACTTTATCCGTCACTCTTAACATTATACTTAAGTCAGCTAAAAATGGTTGATGGATTTTACATTACTGAACCACTGGTAAGAGAATATCTGCACGTTTACTATTTCGCTAGTCTTAACGCTCGGGAATAGCAGTGAATAAAATGGTAAAACTTTTAACACATTTAATACTTAAGCACAACTTAAATTATTACCACAATCAGAAATTTAAATCCCCACGGGACAATTTAACACATTTAACGAATAAAATGGTTCCTAGTCTGGCGTGATTAGATTTATCCAAAATATCTGAGAGACTGATAACTGACTAGGAGAGAAGGCAGAATATATACAGATTTTGTGTAATTATCTCTAAAGGATGCGATACTTCACACCTTCTGGGTTGCGGGGAATTCAGAAATCTAAGTTTCTCGAGATGAAAGGTTTTGCAATTCGCTCTACTGGCGTTTGCCGACGAACATCATGCGACGTGAGCCGTACGAACGGGCCGTCTTAGATTGTCTCCCCCCCCCCCCCCCCCGCCGTAGATCAAATACGTAAGACCCGCTGAAAATGTAAACATCAAAGGTACGGGAATAGTATTATTGCCCTTGATTCTTCAAACAAACAAACCGTATATTTCTACGCGCATTTGTCTAACTGCCGATAATTGGCAAATCAGCTAGCGTGAGAACTCGGGTAAGCAAACGTGATTCGCTCCCCTGTTGCCTGGCATGTTGTGAAAGTAGGTAACCAACTCGTTAGCGCAAGAAAGACAGGAAATGTACGCGTGGCTACAAATTATGAGTCAGACAAACAACAAAATTGCGTGGTTTTTTTCGTAGCAACGTTAAAACACTAATTGAGGACGCTAGGTGGTCGGATTTCTGAGGATATATTTACATTTCCACGTCACACTACTTCTTTAATGTGTGCGCTTCGTCTTCCGTTCCAATCTTATCTGAGCTCGGGGGGTGACTGACAGCCACCCCAGAGCATTCGATTAATTGGTTGAAGTCGTTTACATTTCATAAATCTAGAGATTACAATGCTGGGAAAATCTGCTCAAATGCATATGCGTAAAATACTCCGATGGGGATACTTTTGGCGGCTCCCAAAATAACTAGAGCTGTCTGTTCTTCATAACAGAGTTTGTTTATATCGCTCGCTCGTCGTGTCTTTTTGGCCATCTGACCGGGAAAACAAACACGGCTGTCTTCTGATTTAGTAGACTTTTGGTTTAACCCTAATTTTTACAATGAACTCAGTCGATTTTTAATTGAAAAACAAGTTCAGGGCGATGACTTTCAAACATAATAGAACATTAACAATGTTGGGACCAAAACAACACAATGACTTTAATCTTGTAAACAATAAAGGTGAATAGGATAAACATAAAGGCGAGTTAACGTTTCGGCGCAAGTAGTTTCGCAAAAAAAAAAAAAAAAACTCTGGTTGACCGCTTGCGTGTCCAAAACAAGTCTCTATTGTTTTCCGTGTTTGCTTTTTTGTGGTGATACTGCGTGGACACGTTTGGGATACAAATGCTTAACGTCTGGATGACTTACAAATCCACAAAGCTCAGCATCTCATAGGCAAAACGTTTCTTGGAAAATCCAGTATTATTGAAAAGTTGGATCCTAAATACCGATGTGAACTCCAACGTCATAACAGGCTGATAAGAACAGATACGTTTTATCGAAGATTATCTCAGTGAAAGGGGTATTCGAGTACATGACGAGTCACCTGCGTCTTTAAACTCGGAATCCTTCCTGTCACTATGTGAAATGTTAGTTGCGACCGGTGCATAACTGAGAAATCCATCGTGATAATTTGCCTGTATTTAATGAAAGGTCATATACAATACATAATGGTCTACTGGCTTTCATATATGCTACCTATAGAGACCTTATCAAGTGTGAAATTTAAAGAGCTAACTATGTTTCACTTAAAGCTGACGAAGCGAATGACAAGTCTTGTAAACCACATTTGGTGGCAGTATTTCATTATGTATTAGGGACTAGCATTACTGCTTAACGCTTCGTGAAGTACTCGGAAGTGAAGGGGAAAAAAACGGCTGCAGGTTTGGCAGAAGCAATCAAATCTACTCTTCACGAATGTGAAGTGCATAAAGATCAACTTATTGCTCAAACGTACGACAACGCAGCAGTAATGAAGAACAGTTCTCGCTGGAACATTTAGTTCACTGCTACGCAGATCAGTTTAACTTCATAGTGCAAACCTTTGGTCCGCGACACAGACAGAATTGAAAGCATTTTGTCTGTATTTTTCTGGGTTGCCCTCTTTATTGTCCTGATTCACCAGAGCGTACTTCTCTTCTTGGCCAAGTAGTGAGCAGAAGAATTCCACGACCCAGTACAAGAGGGTTGAATTTAAAAAGAAAAAATGTACATATTTTAACTTGAAAACCTGGAAGAGTTAATAGAGTATGGAAAATTTTCAGGCAGATTCAGTATGTGATTCGGCAACTATTAGGGAGTAAATACTACTTAATATTGTGAATGATGGGCAATAGAGTTGCCTTCTGTTTTTCTTTGCACTCATTATGCCAGAAGCAGACATGCTGTACAGCATATTATAGAAGAGAAGTGTAGACAGTGCATGTGTGAACTCTGCAACAGCAATTTAAGAAATTCTGTAGCGTCTATCTGGGAGCAGACAGTCGACTTGACACAGGTTTACACAAGCAAAGTTACTCACAGTGTTATCAGTTAAATTATAAAGGACACTTGTGAAAACAGATTTTCACGCATTGACCACCTTATTGTCGCCATATTGGTTGATGTGGATTCATGTAAAGAATATCTGTACCATTTTCTTGACAGAGAACTAAATACGGCAGTGTGGCAGGATCTTCCGTGCGGCACCCTTGTGGCAGTAAGGGAAAGAAGAATGAGAAATCTAACATGAGATGGTATAGACGAGGTAGAAAAAAGGGATGTACGGAAATGATGCGCATAGAAAGGGTCAAAACAGAAAGAGGTTAGGCACGTTTTTCTCAGCATCAGACAGAAGCGTGAGAGACGTCGGAACAGAAGCAGGGCAGCCATATTGAAGGCGACCACTAGTTAAAGGAGACTATGTATTGTCTCTTAGATATCCCGTGTCCGGGTTGGGTAGACATAAGCCTCCATAGATAGATAGGCTGACGAGTTCCGACAATAGTACAAGGAGGAAGAAGCGGTGAAGCTTTATTCTGAAGGAAGGGTACGTAGGGTAAACTAGTTATGACAGTTCGATGGTGGATAAGTGTGCTAAGATAGCGGCCACCATAATCAGGAAAAGTTACATTCCCAGGAGTCAGTCCGGTATAACTCTTAATAACCGCATTCCAATAATATACCAGTACTGTCCTCAAAGGGACAATATGCATAAGACAGTGAAGCTCTAAATTACATGGGTGTATGGAAGCTAATAGTGTTCAAGAGAGGAGAGTCGGATGGGTCACCGACGACATTTGTTATACATAGTGTAAATAAACATTTGTTCCAGTTGAATGCGGCGTTCCCATGTTTGTACCAGAGTTGCTACGTGGTATTATGTGGTCACTAAATGTGTGTTATATATAAACGGCCAACATACGGAGAAGTCAATCACCAACGCTTGAGGCAAAAGATCTTGGGTAGACAAATGCTGTGTGCACCAACCAACTGTTAACCAGCGCTGCCACACCCTCTGAAAGGTTGGCCACCTATTAAGCTTACTTCCTTACGTGATCTATAGTGTCAGCTTGTTTTTGACATGATGATGACTCCGATGATGATGGTTACGCGTGACACACATGTATTAACGGGCTAGCTGGTCTTGACTACTGACCCCAAGGCGTACGCTGTTTATGATGAAAGTTTATTTAACATATTTACATGGGGTTCGAATGAAGAAATGTCAACGTAAGATTTCCGCATGGCATATCTCATCCTGCCAACAACAATATTCTCATACATCACAAAGTTCTTGTTGGTCATGTAAGCTTCTTCATTATATCTGCTATCTCTTCAGTCTGTTAATTTATTCTGGACATCTGTCGCAAGAGGTTTTAATTATTTACATACAAGATATCCTGGACATAAAGGTGTATCAGATGATACCAGGATAGTGCCAGATAAGAGACTGGTCTTATAAGAAATACCCCATTCTCTGAAAAGAGTAATGGTGTATAGTAGTCCAAGGTTGTCAGCTGTATAGATCACTAGGTGAGGTAGTACTGTACAATCCTAGTTATCTCAAGTGCTACTCTCACAGACCTATCCATGACTATGACTAGGATAATAATTATGATTAAATTTATGACTCAGCTAGGGGTAATCTAATAACTAACCAACAAGAACTTAGAACTGAATCTAAATAAGTCAATAAAGACTGTTGGTACAATTTACAATTTATTATATACAAGATTGTCTGGTGTTCTTTTAGTAATTTCACTTGAACTCAAATTGGTTCAACAACAAAAAAATGTATATATGTAATCTTTCACTTTCACTATCTCACAAATTTACAGTTCTTATAATTGTATAATGACAGTTCATCTTGTTCTCTGTAACCTTGATCTTGATGTAGACTGTCTTTGTTTGGAGCTATTAGTAATGCTTTCACTGATATTAACTGATATATGTCTTTACTGATGACACTGATTTATCATCACTACAAATCTGTCATTTGGGTTTTGGTAATTTTTGTGTAACTGAAAAGTAGCCCAAAACTAGGCCACTTAGCTTATAATTCTTCTCTGAAGGCTTGAACAACAGTTACTGGAGAGAATCCTACAGATGAGGTTCTTCCAAAGGTAAAGGTGGCCCTGTTGATGTCCCTCTGTAACTACATGGGGCGCTGACAACAAGAGTCTCCTCCAGCTGATTTTGGCTCTTCAGATAGAGCACACCCTTTAGTGCAGGATGTAACCCTCAATAATATACAGACGAGCTCACAATGGTCATACAGTCTGCCCACAGCTTCAGATGGCAATGGAAGCTTGTGACAATAACTGCTGCTCTGGTCTGTCACTTTAAATTTTGCGCGAGTCCTAGACTTCCATACGTTCCTCCTTATATAAGTCAAAGGCGTACCCATCGGAAAGCAATGACGTCACAGATATTAGTTTCCTCAAAACCGTGCAATTGTAGACAATGTGTGCATGTATGGAAAATCCAAAATAATTCTAGTTGGCTTATTTCCCAGCGGATTTCCTCCATCTTGGTCTTATTGTAATTCTATGATTACAACTCAGAATTTCCTTGGCATTATACCACTTCTGTGAAAGTCTAGTAATCTATTGACAGATAAGGATCTCTAATATTGAATTTTGTACATCATCCGTGAGGTACCCCGTCCTTAATCACACACTGCCTGTCCACACTTTCCTTGGTCACACAGATTTGCGGTCCACCATATTGAATGCCAAGCATATTGTAAACAGTTCGTGAATGAGATGCTTTCCCATTGGCTGACCTGTATGCCGAATTTTTGTACGGTGTCTCGTTTTCCAATGAGGCCAAGACATGATCCAGAAATTTCATCACAACATCTCTACTCTTGATCTATGCAGCTATATCAGGTTATAGCTTCTTCGACTGGACGTCTCCAAGTTGTGTTAATTTTGCCTGAATGTTGCTGTCTCCCTGTGTAATACTTATAACTGTTCTCGTTATTAATGTCTCTGGCCCACAGCACGTGGCCTCGTCTGCCCACGCGACTTAACTACACTTCTCCGCGTGGCTACATATTTTTGTTCTGACATTCTACATACCAGAATTCTTTTTCTGAATTTGTTGATCACATTCAGATCACACAATTAAGTTCGGTTGCATCAAACATCTTGTTCGCTCAGTGACTAATATGTCTTGTGAACCGCAGACTACGACTTCTACCATAAATCGATAACTTAGCTGAGCACCCTTGTGCTACTGCCTCATTGAGTTACATGGCGCATAAGAGAAAGAGGCATGTGGTGTGCCATATTTATAGACAGGCTCATGGAATCATCATTCTAGAACCTATACCACGTGGTTGCTTTCGGCGTCTCCCTTAATTATTCAAATACCCTTTTCTCTTCACGTCCGACTATTCAGTTATTATTATTCTCTATTAAAACCGGTTACCTCTCTTTTGACCATTAGCTATCCCTTTCTGTATAATCTACCACAACAGTCGAGTGGCAAATGTTACCAATAATAATAATAACAGTAGTAATAGTGATAATACTAATAAACTGAAGACAGAGCTCGGCATGTTTTATGGCCACACATATCTCTCAAGTGGTATAACATCACCAACGTCATTCCCTGGAACAACATAATGTTAAAGAAATTTTTAGCCAAACGAACAGAGTCCTTGACAGAAGTATCACCACACAAGTGACAAAACAGGAAAGGTGTTTATGTATGTACATTGAAAGGTGTGGAAACTTAAGGAACACAATAGCGAAGAACGGCTTCAATGATATTGATAGAGAGCGAATTAATAAAATCAATCCCAGACTTCAACACCAAAGTCACTAAACATTAACAAGAATGAAGAACAGACAGCATTTTTACAGGCTTTATGTCACTGTTACTGATGTACTGGGGTGCTGTGTGTTAGTGCTGCTGACTGGCACAGCTGACAAGGTTGATGTCAGCAATGTCGGGCTTACTGATAGTGCCGACAGGTGTTTATTATTTGAGTGAATGTCGTGGGTCCCTTAGATTTGTTTAAGTGTGATGCAACCCACACAGCAGTAACGTTAGGGTCATGAAATGGACCAACGGGTAAGATGAATAAGTTTCCACATCATTCACAGTTTATTGACGATAGGAACATCGACATCATAGACAGCAAATCATTACAGGTTATAAAGCAGATAAATGCACGTTGATACAAATAATCCATATTGAATTCGACATCATAAACAGCAAATCATCACATGTTATAATAGCAGATATATGCACGTTGATACAAATAATCCATATGAATTTGATTGGACTCACTAACCGCCGTCATCTCAATGACGGTGAAGCTCTACAGTGACGAGTTCTTATATTCCTAGTTTCTTCATTATCAAGACTTTGAATAATATCGAATGTCTTCCATGAAGGTACAATGTGTTAACCTTCATACCAAAAAAACCCTGGACACACTAGCGGCACGCCATAACCAACCGTGCCGAAGCCCTGCCAGATACTCAATGACCCGAGATTATATTTTCTCTCGCTTCAACTCAGTACATTTTAACTCAAGCGCGAACTAAAAGATTGACATGTGAGATCAGCTCACCTGTTTGTCTCAGCTCATCTATTTGTCTCCCCAACTTCGTGATTCACTCATCGTGTCTATTTAAATTCTTTCTTTAAAAATAAAACATATCCAGTTGAGCTATTATGTTCATATATAGTGTACAAAGGCATGCAAATAATTAACCATCTTAGATATACTCATAAGCGTGTCTATAAAAAACTAGACCCGCACGTGAAAATCCCAAATGCTTAACTCCCACGCGAAAACATGACTTAACAGTCACTCTCTTGTCATTCTCTTGTCACCTTCAAATCTTGCAATCGATTTTTCAATCACTTCCAGATGAGCAATAGCTCTGAAACGTGGCATAGTTGTGTATTCCCCAATGACAATACAATAATCAGTCGTAAAAATAATAAAATGAATAAAATTAAAATTAATTTTTTTTGGGTATTGTATCATCAGTGAAATGGGCGGTAACTGCAAATAATCTAGGTGTATTCTTTCCAACAAGATTGTCTCTCTTGAGAAAAATGTTGAAACTTCTTTCCCCCCCCCCCCCCACACACACACACACACACACACACACACTACTGCACGCGCTAGCACAGACATACACACAACTGACAACTACATTAAAAAAAAATGTAATTTGCAACTCTTTATCAAAATAAAATTTAAAAAAGTAAAATATTAACTTTCCGTGTAATATACTGAATAATTAAATCCGCCTCCTGTGCTCTGGACTCGTTTATCGCAAACTGATAATGTAACATAAAATTGACAAAAAGCCTGGGTCACTGATTCTACATGAAATTAACTTCTGCTTTATATTTCATTACATACTTATGGATAAAATATATGATCAGCGCTTTAAGCGCCCCGCGCTTTTTGTCAATTTGATGTTACACTTTTTGACTGCTAGCTATAAACTCCTTGAACAATTATTTGTGGCTTTTTAGTGCATTAAAAGCCTGTGTTTAAATTTATTTTTTAAAATTATTTTAAAGACTCATTCAGATGCTGGAAAGGAAAAGATACCTTTATAACGGATAATTCCCTTTGAGTAATTATCAAGTTGTTATAAAATTAGCCAATTCGTCAACGTATAACAGTTAAATTTGTTTTGTCTTTTTATTTGTTATTTTGACGATGAATAATGTGGACTGGTTTTGCTGTGTGTGATATTATCATCTTGAACGCTTGTTATTTATTCGCGAGCGCGTAGGAAAACATGTAAATACACAATTATATATATATACATCCCCACCAGCCCAAAAAAAGCACGGAGCCGCTTCTACATTGTGGCAAATTAAAAGGCAGAGACGGGGTAGAGGAGGTGTCTCAGTATATGATTAATTATAAACTGTGGCGGGTTAGGTAAAGGTAAAGGAACCCGTTACACGCCCATTGCGGGCGGGTTAGTCGTTGGTAATAATGGTGTGTGTAGGCGGAATAGTGATTAATTGACCGTTGGCAGTACTGTACGTGGTGTAGTCGAAGAAAACCACATTTGTAGTAGTCGACGGGAGAGAGTTTGAAAGTGACATAAGAGAATAGTCATCCACACTCTCTTGTACGTGAATTAACCACTTACAGATATCATCATCCTTTTTTTTAAGCCGTCTTTGTAGCATGGGCCACCACAGGAACTGACTGACCCCCGTGAAGATTGACGTACTGTAACAAAAGTTACCACTGATGTAATCGTCGCTCTGGCTAATACAAGAATAAACTAAATAGAGATATAGGGAAAATGGGATCAGAGAAGTAGCGGAAAACATATGTGGAGGAGAACTGCTGGCACAGATGAAAATTATGAAAACGACATGGAAAGAACTTGAACTGATGGCACGGGACACTTGTTGAAGTCCTATGCTCCTTGGGGAACTGGATCGTGGTGAATGAATGAATGGAAATTAAGGGGACAAATGGAATGTGAAGTTGAATAGATAAACCAGTCTTTTTTCTTGGTCGTTCGCTTTCAAATAACCATATCTATCTGTTATAAAGCTGGCAGTCCGTCTCAGGCTTTTCTCGTCATCATACAGTTTCTTCCTCATGTTGGAGAAGGCCATAGTGAAATTACGTTCCCGTAGAATATAGGGAAAAGATATTGAAAACTCATCCATTGTTAAGACAAGATTTTCTTCTTGGCATCAGGGTTGCCAATTTGGCTTTTTAAAGGTTAAATTCCAGATATTTGGATATCGTTTGGCGTCATAAAATTCATTTGGCTTTTTTGCTCTCTCTCTCTCTCTCTCTCTCTCTCTCTCTCTCTCTCTCTCTCTCTCTCTCTCTCTCTCTCTCTCTCTCTCTCTCTCTCTCTCTCTCTCTCTCTCTCTCTCTCTCTCTCTCTCTCTCTCTCTCTCTCTCTCTCAAGATTCAACACTATAGCAAGTGTGTATATTGATTCATATTTTGAATGATAGGACAGATACAATTAGATCCGAATTTTTTGTTTTAATTCCGGTTCGAGAGGCTACGGGAGACAATATATTCAATTTGATTTAGAAGGAAATTACAAGACGTGTACAGAGTCTTACGAAATGTTCCGGCTTTGCATCGGATGGCGCATCAACCGTTGGTTGGCTGTAACAACTCTGTGGGGTCTAGTTTGAAAGATGTGTCTGATCTCTGTGTGCAGATTAATATCTACCATTCACTTGCATTGTGCAACATTCAACATGTTGTATCCATAATACCATCAAATATTGGATTTTAGCTGACATAAATAACTCCCTAGTTTTGTTATAGTAAGTCGACTATCATTCAAAGTATTTTTGTTTTAGTGATAAACATAATGAACCTTCTCAATTTGCTCCTCTCCCCTTTGAAAATAACCTTCGTCTAACCAGTGGCTCATGCGAGAAAAATTAGTTTTTAATATTGTGATGAAGTGGGAGGAGCTAAAGGCTTATTTTAACTTCTGCTGAGCTAGCCCAAGCAAAGAAGGATACAAAAATTAAAGCTCGATTGTTAAAGGAAATGTCAGACTGTCGTGGAACGACTCTCCCCGACATCTTTCTTCTGTCTATTATTTTTTTCCCTCTACTAATTTCTTCTATCATTTGACAAGAAACCTAAAGTCTCTCTCTGTCTGTAGTATTAGATTTAACAGTATTTGCTAGCCTCAGCTCTCTCACGGTCTAGGTAATAAATTATTCCCTTGGACAGCCTAAGTCTTTCCACTTGAAAAGGTGAAAATCAGTCCTACGAATGACCGGAAGTGACCTGTGTTGGGTTCACGAAGGGAACTCATGTAAAAAACAGCCGGCAACGATGAACGAACACTAGGCGAGTTGAAAAGAAGGGAACTTAATACCCCTGGGACCAGAATAGAATTTGCAACAAGGCCACCCACCCCTGCCCGGGAGTCTCATCCTGGAATTGGAGGGAATTTTAAGCATTCTTCTTGTAACCATCATTCAGAGCAGACAGACTGGGCCCAAGTGGGCATTTCATGTTGCGAAATAGTTGTAGTGAATTCGTTGAGCGAAGTAAGTAGATCTAACTAATAATGCTGATTTTATAACATGAATAATCATATGTTTATCAACAGCTTGCTATTGCAGTAACTTTTTGTAAAGTTTAAATGCATTTCCATTTTCAGTGACAATAATTGTTATTTGCATATTTACAGATCACTCAAACTAATGTATGAGTTGCTGAGGTCATAGACCTAATTAACTCCTGATCTTTATCTCACAGCCTGGCAGAAATAAGACAGGGTTAAAATAATTGATGTATATTATTGTTGTTACTTTGAGATTTGCATATTGATCCAAGCAAAATAGAAGTGTATTAGTGGTTCTTCTATTTTCTATTTCTTATAAGACTTCTGTGTTCTCTGCCAAGACTACAAACTTGATAACAGTGTCTCAATCACTTCTTCTCACTTTGTCACATAAGGGACATTAATGTGTTTTTTCATTATGGAAGGTTCTTTACATGTATTTAATGCAATCCTATGCATATACCATGTTGTATGATTGAAGAACTATTTTATGTATGATTGAAGAACTATTTTATTATCAGTATATGAATGTTATTTGCTACAGGAACCAGGACTTTAAGAATGCTTGAAATTATTTAGCTATTTAATGAATTTACCACTTGACTGACAAAATGTAAGTCAGTAGTTCTCAAGCCTTGAGACCATGACTACCCTCAAAATGATTTACTGCTCGAGTAAGCAAGAATGTAAATCATTGGTTCTCAGACCTTGGCCGCAATGACACCCCACCAAGTTAAAGCAGCATAGGAAACTATTACCCAGTGGTTCTCAAATCATTGTTGACAGTGACCCCGGAATTAAAATACTGCTCTATGGGCACTAGGTGAACCAGTGGTTCTCAACCATTTGATGACCCCAGCCCCTACCTCACAGTTTGTGAAACTCATTGCCACATGGGGAAAACCACTGCTGTAAATAAGCAGACAGCCAGATAGAGACTGAGAACTCAAGATACACTATAATGTCAGTTAAGAAGTGGTAGTTCATATCTAATAGATAACACAGTTACTAAATAGTAGTTAACCTTGTGTTAATTTAATTTCTGATGGACGCTTACCGGCCATCAGACTTAGGAGATGACTGCTCTTGAAACCACTAATGGGATTTCAATTGTTTCCAGTCCACCCAGGTTGCGGTTGCAAAGATACTAAACCAGGTTGCGGTTACCAGATACTAAACCAGGTTGCGGTTACCAGATACTAAACCAGGTTGCGGTTACCAGATACCTAAACCAGGTCCAGGGTACAAGTCCATGGTACCAAGATTACCCTTACCCAACCTTATCCTATCACCCAGTAACCATCCCACACATCCCATAAACAGAAGAGGCATTCAGCAGAGGTGACTTACCCCATCCTTATCTGTGATGTGCACTGAGTCCAGGGAAGCAGACTCTGACACCCTCTGAACCCATTAACTGTTATAAGACCAACCTACTGGGGCAGACCAAACCAAGAGAGTTCGAACCAAAATCATCTCCGCAGCTACTACAGTCCTTGAGGAGATGAGTATTAACACCTACCAGCAACACTACCATAGAAAAGATCTCTGGTCCAAGTGATGACCACACTAGTTGATTTTTTTTTTTAAATAAACAGTAGAGCTAAACTATTTTTCATATTTATATGTATATAAAAAAATGTAAGATTCCATACCCTTTTATCCAACTTTACATAACAGAGTCTGTTGTTATTTTTCTTGTTAACTTTATTTGGGTTGTATTTTGTTTTAAATATAATCTACACCCTGGGGGCTCAGCCATAATTCAATTAACTTCTATTGGGTCGGGATATTTTAAATGTGGCTGGACACCAAATCTCTTTCTCAACCTTATGTGCTTTACACAGTCCTTTTGTAGGATTCCTGAGGAAGAATTTATCGTCCAGAAAATATCTTGTTTAGTGTCACCAGAATTCTCTTTTTTTTTTTTAGTAAATTTCTAGTACACTATTTCCCGAGGAGAGGCAGTTTCTTCAAACTCGGAAGCTATCAATAAGACATTATTATCTTTATTCTTCCATTCCATTCAAGCTGTCCTATCTCCTCAAAACACCTCGCGACAACTGGGACGCTCGTGTCCGGGATTAACTCTTATTTCATATTTAGACACTTGTCTGAGATATGAAAACTCTTTATCTTTCCTAGACCACTACTGCTGTAGGTACTTGTCACTTATTGGTGTCCAAGTCTAGGATTAGATTAAAGAGGGGACATATAAATTACCCTAGACTAAAATACATATAAATTTTTGCAAGAAAAAACAGATTTTAAGTTGTGTTATGAGAACTCTTCTTGGTGGTACTGCTGGAAATTAGTTACCTATTGTTAACTAATTTTTAATTTGATGGTTATAAATGCTGGTTTGATTTAATATATGGTTTTGTAATACTTTAGTATAGTTAAGACTATAGAAAGTATTTTTGCCTTAATTATTGTTTGTGAGTTAGAGATCTCATACTCGCTCAACGAACCACTACGGATATAATGGAAGAATCTGTAGAGTTGAATGAGTGGAGAACATTCTGGACAGAGTTAGCCATTGAGTGTGAACTCTCCGGAGAAGAACTGGATACTTTTGTTTCACAAAAGATGGAAAAATGCAGGATGAGAGAAGCAGAAAGGAAGAAATGGAGAGCAAAATACACGGAAGAGAATGTGGAACATGAGAGACAAAGACAAGAAAAATCCCTCCAGTGTAAGGAAGAACTGGAAACTAAGTTTCAACCTACAAATATGGAATCCAGGGATAAACTTGAATCTAGGAATACTCATCATGCCACTCCTTTGCCAGTTGCATCACCATCTTCAGTGGTAAATATGACTGCACCACATGAAGCCAAGTCTATGTCTCAGAATTCAGGCTCAGACAGAGCAGAGGTATGGATATCTAAACGGAGACATCTAGACCATCCTGAAAACAAGATTAAGCACAGTTGTGCTAATAATCTGAAGAGACCTTCCTCATCCTCAGCAAAAACTCACAACAGGCATACCAACAACAACCGCACCAACAACCTGGTAAATAGGATCGCTCAACCAAATAGGATCACTCAACGGAAAAGGATTACGCAACCCTATGGGAAGGGAAGGGATGTTCTTGAACATCACCTGTCGGCCAACTTACATCAGTTAGACTGTATGCGCCGAGACCCAATCCCACAGACTTCTTACAAAGCTAAGGTCCCTACCATGGATGGGAACTTGACGAAGGCCCGGAGTGGATACAGGGATTCTCAAAATGTGGAGACTGCCACAGTAAATGGAGAAGAAATCACCTGTTTGTATTATCAAGGTCTTGGGTGTGATGCCCTTGTCTCAGCCTCTGTCATCGACCTTGATCAAGTCACCGAAGAGGATGTTGAGGTAACAGCACCCATGATAATCAACAGAAGGATGATTTTGCCTTTAGCTTATGTAGAAGTTAGGTCGAACTTTGTAAACGGCAAAGTAAAGGCCGCAATATTAGATGAACGAATTTACCCGATACCTCAAGGAGGGAAATATATCATCTTAGGAGACTCAGCACGATCCAGAGATGGCGTGACTGAACAGGCTATGGAGACTCCAATGCCTAACTCATCTTCCAACATTTTCACTGAAAAGTTGGAAGAGTGCAAAGGGATTGACCACCCCAGTGCACTTAATTCTGAACAAGTTTTGATAGTCTCACCCACTATCTGCGTGCAGAAAGTGAAGCCGGGCCAGAATTTCTTGGTACCTGGTGGGATGAAACATGTTTCAGAAATATCTTCCTTTAACATGGGAGAAGCGGCTGTAGAGGAACAGGACTCTCAAGCACTAAGACTTCACTCAGTTCCGATAACCTCACCCACTCTCTGGGATCAGAAAGTGAAGCGGGTCCAAATTTCTTTGGTACCTGGTGGGATGGAACATGTTTCAGGAATATCTTCCTTTAACACGGGAGAAATGGCTAAAGAGGAACATGAGCCTCAAGCACTTAGTCTTCAGTCAATTCCGATAACCTCACCCACTCTCTGGGATCAGAAAGTGAAGAAGGTCCAAATTTCCTTGGTACCTGGTGGGCAGGAACAACTGGCAGACTTATCTTTTTCTGTCACTGGAGAAACAGCGAAAGAAGAACATACATGCTCTCATACCTGGGAAGATAGGTATGTGTCCTTAGGCAGGTCAAGCAATATGACTAAAATAAGGTTGTGTATGAGGCTGGCAACCTCATCACGCAAAACTATTTGCTATAGATCCAATTGTAAGCAGAGTGTAGGCTTTAGGGCAAGCTCTTTGCCAGGAGGCAAGCTTCAATGGAGGATCCAGAAGGGAGAAAAGAAGAGGGGGATATTTTTGCGAGCAGGCTTGCTCAACCCACCTCAACTACTTATTGAAGAGGAAACGGATAGCCATGTGTGGATTACAGGCATACCGTTTGACAGAGGAAAAAGAGGAAATATTTGGATTGAAGAAACGGAGGACACGATACATGAATGTAGTGTCTGACATAAGAGAAGAGTCGGCTCGAACTTAGTTGGCCGTTGGCCGAACTTTTAAAAGGGGGCTTATGTCGTGGAACGACTCTCCCCGACATCTTTCTTCTGTCTATTATTTTTTTTCCCTCTACTAATTTCTTCTATCATTTGACAAGAAACCTAAAGTCTCTCTCTGTCTGTAGTATTAGATTTAACAGTATTTGCTAGCCTCAGCTCTCTCACGGTCTAGGTAATAAATTATTCCCTTGGACAGCCTAAGTCTTTCCACTTGAAAAGGTGAAAATCAGTCCTACGAACGACCGGAAGTGACCTGTGTTGGGTTCACGAAGGGAACTCATGTAAAAAACAGCCGGCAACGATGAACGAACACTAGGCGAGTTGAAAAGAAGGGAACTTAATACCCCTGGGACCAGAATAGAATTTGCAACAAGGCCACCCACCCCTGCCCGGGAGTCTCATCCTGGAATTGGAGGGAATTTTAAGCATTCTTCTTGTAACCATCATTCAGAGCAGACAGACTGGGCCCAAGTGGGCATTTCATGTTGCGAAATAGTTGTAGTGAATTCGTTGAGCGAAGTAAGTAGATCTAATACTGCTGATTTTATAACATGAATAATCATATGTTTATCAACAGCTTGCTATTGCAGTAACTTTTTGTAAAGTTTAAATGCATTTCATTTTCAGTGACAAAAAATTGTTATTTCCATCTTTACAGATCACTCAAACTAATGTATGAGTTGCTGCAAAGTTCCTAAACCTAATTAACTCCTGATCTTTATCTCACAGCCTGGCAGAAATAAGACAGGGTTAAAATAATTGATGTATATTATTGTTGTTACTTTGAGATTTGCATATTGATCCAAGCAAAATAGAAGTGTATTAGTGGTTCTTCTATTTTCTATTTCTTATAAGACTTCTGTGTTCTCTGCCAAGACTACAAACTTGATAACAGTGTCTCAATCACTTCTTCTCACTTTGTCACATAAGGGACATTAATGTGTTTTTTCATTATGGAAGGTTCTTTACATGTATTTAATGCAATCCTATGCATATACCATGTTGTATGATTGAAGAACTATTTTATGTATGATTGAAGAACTATTTTATTATCAGTATATGAATGTTATTTGCTACAGGAACCAGGACTTTAAGAATGCTTGAAATTATTTAGCTATTTAATGAATTTACCACTTGACTGACAAAATGTAAGTCAGTAGTTCTCAAGCCTTGAGACCATGACTACCCTCAAAATGATTTACTGCTCGAGTAAGCAAGAATGTAAATCATTGGTTCTCAGACCTTGGCCGCAATGACACCCCACCAAGTTAAAGCAGCATAGGAAACTATTACCCAGTGGTTCTCAAATCATTGTTGACAGTGACCCCGGAATTAAAATACTGCTCTATGGGCACTAGGTGAACCAGTGGTTCTCAACCATTTGATGACCCCAGCCCCTACCTCACAGTTTGTGAAACTCATTGCCACATGGGGAAAACCACTGCTGTAAATAAGCAGACAGCCAGATAGAGACTGAGAACTCAAGATACACTATAATGTCAGTTAAGAAGTGGTAGTTCATATCTAATAGATAACACAGTTACTAAATAGTAGTTAACCTTGTGTTAATTTAATTTCTGATGGACGCTTACCGGCCATCAGACTTAGGAGATGACTGCTCTTGAAACCACTAATGGGATTTCAATTGTTTCCAGTCCACCCAGGTTGCGGTTGCAAAGATACTAAACCAGGTTGCGGTTACCAGATACTAAACCAGGTTGCGGTTACCAGATACTAACCCAGGTTGCGGTTACCAGATACCTAAACCAGGTCCAGGGTACAAGTCCATGGTACCAAGATTACCCTTACCCAACCTTATCCTATCACCCAGTAACCATCCCACACATCCCATAAACAGAAGAGGCATTCAGCAGAGGTGACTTACCCCATCCTTATCTGTGATGTGCACTGAGTCCAGGGAAGCAGACTCTGACACCCTCTGAACCCATTAACTGTTATAAGACCAACCTACTGGGGCAGACCAAACCAAGAGAGTTCGAACCAAAATCATCTCCGCAGCTACTACAGTCCTTGAGGAGATGAGTATTAACACCTACCAGCAACACTACCATAGAAAAGATCTCTGGTCCAAGTGATGACCACACTAGTTGATTTTTTTTTAAAATAAACAGTAGAGCTAAACTATTTTTCATATTTATATGTATATAAAAAAATGTAAGATTCCATACCCTTTTATCCAACTTTATATAACAGAGTCTGTTGTTATTTTTCTTGTTAACTTTATTTGGGTTGTATTTTGTTTTAAATATAATCTACACCCTGGGGGCTCAGCCATAATTCAATTAACTTCTATTGGGTCGGGATATTTTAAATGTGGCTGGACACCAAATCTCTTTCTCAACCTTATGTGCTTTACACAGTCCTTTTGTAGGATTCTTGAGGAAGAATTTATCGTCCAGAAAATATCTTGTTTAGTGTCACCAGAATTCTCTTTTTTTTTTAGTAAATTTCTAGTACACTATTTCCCGAGGAGAGGCAGTTTCTTCAAACTCGGAAGCTATCAATAAGACATTGTTATCTTTATTCTTCCATTCCATTCAAGCTGTCCTATCTCCTCAAAACACCTCGCGACACAGACTACAAAAACAACTTGTTCTTTGTGTTTACGATGTTTGTTGTACAGGAGTTTGAAACTGAACCACGCGATAATTGACAGAATTCCGCTTTATATACAATGAAGAAAACAGCACCAACGCGACAGAAGAGCAATACGGAAAAAATAACCTTTGCCGATTGGGAGACAAGAAGCTCCACTGCCCACAGACAGTGTTGTTTTGGATTGGTGTACTTCAACATGAGGCATAAGAGCTCACCATGTTTGGTCTTTCTTGTCTGTTAACCCTTGAGAGTAATGCCATAGTTGTGTTGACATTCTCTCTTGTATCCTCAGTTAAGACAAAAGCAAGAAACATAATGCAGCTGCATCTTTTCGGTGCTGTTGTGATAATCAAGAAACATTGCATTGAGGCAAATATTGTAGACGTCAAGCATCGTCAAAAAGTTTAAAGGACTATACATCTGACAAAGCGTATGTTAACGGGTTCTAGTGGGGATGACAGTGACGCCCTAGGTCTGAAGTTTTTTTTTGTTGTGTGTGATATCAGTAGGAAATATCTAAATTTTGTTTGGCTTTTTCGGGCTTTTTTGTTTTTGTGGTGGAAGTGTTTGACTTTTTCTCACAATTTTAATCTGGCAACCCTGCTTGGCATCAGCATGACCGATTATAAAGAACAGGGAAATATGAAGCACCGACCAAATTTGTTCCTCGCATATTCAGGAAATCTTTGAGCTGGAAGAATGAGATTGATTACCGTGATTGTGAATCCAGTTAAAGAAACAGGCACACTGCTAAAAAACAATTTGTCAGGATTATTATTGTAAATCCAGTTAAAGAAACAAACAAATTGCTAAAGAATTTATCAGTATTATTATTGTGAATCCAGTTAAAGAAACAGGCACACTGCTAAAAAACGTTTGTCAGGATTATTATTGTAAATCCAGTTAAAGAAACAAACAAATTGCTAAAGAATTTATCAGTATTATTATTGTGAATCCATTTAAAGAAACAGGCACATTGCTAAAACAATTTGTCAGGATTATTATTGTAAATCCAGTTAAAGAAACAAACAAATTGCTAAAGAATTTATCAGTATTATTCGTTCACTACATTCTTCTTTCCTCACCTGGTTCCTGTGGATCTCTGAAGAGATAAAGGAAGATTGCGGCTAATGCACCTTGAGGCGTTCGTCTTACAAATCGACTAATATGAGTTTGTGCGCTGGCAACTCCACCTTGTCAAACAAATCCGCTACAGAAACCACGGCTGCAAGAGTATGTGGATGTTTTGTACAGGCTTCCTGCGAGTAGACCAGCTGCAGTGGCACTCCATGCTCCATAGGGATCGAAAAGGGGGGAAAAATCTGATGATCTTCCTGATGAGAAGAACAAGATAAGTGCATGTGAAACAAGAGTTGAGAAGAAACCGCTGGCGATGGATAGGAGAGACGATGGTGAAACCTGCTGATAGCATCACAAGGCAGTCCTTGTTCTGGAGTCTCCAAGGTAAGTTGGGTATTTGAGGACCGAAACACTCATGAAGAAATTAACTGGTGACAGAAATGAAAATTACCGAGAAGACGTAGAAAGACCTGCAAGTGATGGCACAGGACATTAGGATGTGACATTAGCTTGTTGCAGGCCTATGCTTCTTTGGGGAGCTAATGGCGATGATGTCCTTCTTACAAAGAAAGAATGAGCCTACTACTTACTCAGACAATGTAGGAAGCAACTAATATTCGGTGTTGCAGGGGGGCTCACAACCTCATCATGTCAAATAAATCACTGGGACCCAAAGATGCAGCAATAGAGAATGCAGTCAGCGACCCATAGCTTGACTGCTTGCGTCAGGGTCAGCGGAACCAGAGCTGACCAAGGTCCTACTCCACTTCCACGTGGTGGTCCTGGAAACAGGCTGCATCATTGCAGTCTGGCTGAGAGAGTAGGGATCGAAGAGGTAAGGCAAACCCGGTCCCAAAAAATGCCGTGCTGAAGTCGGATGTGTCGGCCGAAAGGCGCAGCTATCGCAGCTTCGGTGTAAAACAGACACAACGCAACCAACGTCCATTTCAGGACGAACGAGGAAGAAGAAGAAGAAATAAATCACTACAGAAGTCATCACTGCAGGAGCACGTGGTGTCTTTGGTGAGAGCTTCCTAGGGAGGGACCCATGCAGTCAGTGATGGCTGTATGCTCCGCGTGGAGCGACAAGGAAATGATGATATCCTTCTTTTGTTTTCCTGCCAGCCTATTGTTTGTTGCATTCTTATTCTTTGTCTTTGTTCCACTCCGGCAGTCATCGATTCATCGACTCTCCTGGTCTGTTAGAAAGCTTTTGTGATGGTTAGGCCGCTTAAGTTATATCATTGGTCCCAGTTTTTCTTGTCTTTCTGGACGGGAGCTGGTCATCCCCACCTGTTTATACTAGGTCCAGATTCGACAGGTGGGGTCGACCACTACCCTTCATCGCTGCCTGTGCCTTCCCTAACTCAAGAGGAGTGAAGTGTTATTCGTTATACTAGGTCCAGATTTATGAAATCTCTAACACTTCACTCCCCCTACTGCAGTATCTGCTCTGGGACTACCATGACCTCTTTAACCTTCTTTCAAATTTCTCTTGGATAACACGCTAAAAATGTCTGGCTCGGGTGTGTTCGCGTGTGGATACAAAATAAGAGGTTAAAGGAACCACCTAGGTAACGACGTGAAAGAGATAAGAAGTTGCAAGAGACAAATATGCAGTATGGCTGAACACGGTATTAGCATATTGTAATAGTTCTTCAGCCATACTGCATTAATGTCTCTTGAAATGTCCTATCTCTTTCACGTCGTTATCTAGGTGGTTCCCTTAACCTCTTATTTTGTATCCACACCACATTACTTATTTCGTAGTCCATAGGTTCTCTAACTTTTTCAAACTGTGGCACATTTGGCAATGCAAATTTCTGTCTCGGCACACCTGTGTTCTTAATACTGGACACCTGTGTAATTAACCGTAAATTTATAGTACCGGTATTTTACAGTTTACATTACATTGACTATATTCAAATTCTATTAAAATATATATTTTTATTGTAAGACATAACAAAAATGAAAAATTTAAGAGAGGTTTTCAATTTTATTATGCAAGTGCCTTGTTTTCAATGTGAAATGTGAGCCTGCTTGGGGGACAGATCTTCTTTATTCGTGGAGGAATATTGGACATATTTTTTTACTTTTAAAATTTGGCTGCACGCCTTTAGCTCCTTCGTGGAACACCGGTGTGCCGCGGCTCACCGTTTGAGAAACATTCTCATAGTCTTCAGTTTTCTTCTCTACTTCTGTCTTTAATCTTGTCCTTGTTGAATAATATCCGTTATCGAATGTAAAAAAAATAATAAACATTTAAAGGTAGTCCTATAGCAGATACTGTCGTAGGAGAGTGAAGTGTTAGAGACTTCACAATTCTAGGTCCACATTCGAGGGGTGGGGTGATCTGTTCCCTTCCTCGTTGCCGTTGCATTGCTCTAACTGAAGAGTCAAGTACCTATTTACATCTGGGTAGGCAAGAGCGTGATACCACCGCGTTTCGAACCCGGTACCTTTACCGCGAGATTTCAGCGCTGTAACCACCCTGCATACCAAAAACAACCTGGCGGAGGACTGTGGAGGCTGAGATGCAAAGAATGAACCAGAGTTGGGGCACTGTACGAAGGATGGCCACCGACCGAGCAAAGTGGAATCAATTTGTTGTTGCCCTACAAGACGCCACTAGGAGTGATGGCCACTGACTGCTTTGACGGTCGGCGGCTAAGGATCAAAGAAGAAGAAAGAAGAAGAACCACCCTGCATGTCGGACGCTGGATTGATTGTCTTCTTCTTCTTCATTTGATTGTACCTGTTGTTATTATTATGCTTTTGCTTTTCTTGTCTTTTATTCTTCACGGTCGTTTACTACTGCCTTCACATTTTCATTGTTAATGCATGTGTGCGCGCATAAAAAAATACTATTTACTTTCTCACTTCAGTTAATGACTTGATGCGGTAACTTTAGGCTTCAGCAGTCTTAGTTTTTCTTAGTAATTTACTGAACTCCGTTTTGTAAATAATAACGCTACATGAGTTGTTTTTTTTAAAAACCCTTTTAGTTATGAAACTTAAAATAACTCCCCTTATAAACTTTATTGGCCCACACGTCACACCGGCTGTTTTAAAAGCCATATATTTTGTTTCTTCTCAGGTGTTTATAATTTTGTTAACATTGTCTGATTAAAATACATGTATAAAAGAATCGATTAGACATGAGGTAAGTATGTTGGAAGTGAGATTAACTGTCGCCGAATAAAATGAAGCAGATGAAGCGTGAAGTTTACTATCACACTGGGGCGTCACGTCTGTTGACGATAAAATTAACTCATTTATGTCCCAGGCAATTTTTAGTTTTTACTCAGGCACGTATGTGGATAGACATTTTGTTTGTAAACAGTGATGTTTTTAAAACTAGGAGGAGGCATATATACTACTGGACAAAAGTTAAGGGCCGTCATTCAGTTTAGACAAGGTTTATATAATTGATTGGCAAACTGTAAAGACAAGTGAAAATGTCATTAAAACTGAGCTCAGAGAAATATGTGTATACATTTCTGTGTGCACTAGGTTAATTTTTTTTAAATGTCCAAAAACTGGATCACTTTAACCCGCACGTGAAAATTGCCATTGTTGCTGCAAAAACTTGTGGTTTTTGCAACACGCCCCACTAGTTCAAAATGTGAAAAAGTGAGTTGAATTTGAATGCACGTGGAAAATGATCATCGGTAAAGAGTGTTCACCGTTGGTATGCAATAAATCAGTATGACAAGTGGTCGAAATGATCACTGCATTAGCCATGCCACCAAGGAGAAGTCTCAGCACTGTAGACCGTGGTCGAGCCATGGCATGGATTCAGGATTGTCAATCTGTTCGTCATGTTGCAAGACGTTTAGTAGTGTCCCACTCTACCATTCAGAGACTTCTTGAGAGATTTCAAGCTACCGGACATTTGGAAAATCGACCCTGCTCACGAAGAATTATATAAACCTTGTCTAAACTTTTGTCCAGTAGTATAATTTCTAAGAAAATATTTCAAAACATGTTTTATGTTGTTCCGGGGGGGGGGGGGGGGGCGGGGGGGGGGGGGCGGGGGGGGTCCGTCGTCATCGTCATTTGTGAGACAAAGGAAAAATAACAGTACTGCTCCCTTAGGCATGTCGTAGTAGTAGGCCCCTTCAGTCATAACTGACTATGGGAATGCGACCATGAGGTGATAGCCCTCAGCTGTTTTTTGTTCTTCCTATGTTGGGTGGTTCGCAGCGTTCTTTTCTTTGCTGGTTGTTGTGAGAGCTTCTTTTCGCCCAGTCTGAGGTGGCGCCTTAAGGAACATCGCCACTTGGTGCGACCAGCAGCCTCATCCTTCCAGGTTTCTGGATTTATGTCCGGTGCCCCCATGTCTCTCTTGCACACGTCTTTGAACCTCAGCTGCAGTCGCCCGACTGCTCTTTTGCCATCTGGCCGTTGCCCTAGGAAAAAAAAAATCGTTGGTGGATGCGATCATTTTCCATGCAGCGAATATCGCCAAGACAGCGTAGCATCAAACCAGTCATTTGACATCATATACTTCTTACCACAGGTAGCAAGGGCAGTACTGTGAATAGTGCTTCACAGGTGCTCCCAGTACTCTGTAACAGCATCACCGTGCTGTGAGATATTGAGTGCTTTCTTGAAGGTCGTGGTAAATTGAGTGATCATGGCAGGGTCTGACTTGGGCTATTCGTACAAGACGACTAATATGAAATTGTGCGTGAGGCTGCCAGCCTCATCATGTAACACAAATTGCTACATAAACCACTGCCGCAAAGCATGTGTATGCGTTGTGCACGCTTCCTGCAAGACAAGCTGCAGTGGTAGCACCATGCTCCATACGGAGCGAAAGTGAAAATGATTGACGATTAGGATTTCATAATGTATATACAATCGCTGTAACTTACCTAAAGAACATTTTTAAAGCAAACAAGCAACCAAAGAAACAAAGAAGGAGGGAAATCCAAGGGATGTGAACATAAATAATAAACATAAATGAGTAAGAGGCATACACTCGTTAGATCAGCCTGTCTCAACCTTTTTATTCCGGAGGAACCATCGTAATAATATTCAGGTCTCAGGGCATGCATAAAAAATTATTATGCCTACAGCGCATGGTACCTTAGCTTGACCAGTAAGTTGCAGATATAATAATCCAATAAATATTGTCACTGCTGTTTTGAGTAGAGAATGATTTTTTTCTTTCTGTGGATCTGTTTATTTTTGCCAAATTATTAGCCGACGGTAGCATAGTGGTTAGTGCACTGGCTTCCTAGCGCAGTGGTCTATGGTTCGATCCCCAGATGAGGCGGAACAATTTTTAGGCCACAAACGGCTTCTGGGTCGACCCAGCCCCGAATGGGTACCAGAGCTACTCTGGGAAGGTTAAGGCGGCCGGCGTGATGCCGACCACATCACCCCTCGTGTGCCGACGGTCAAGATAATATGGGCCTAACACCATATTCCCAATATGCCTCAATGGGCGTGTAACGGGTTCCTTTACCTTTTTTTTTTTTTTTACTTTTCTTTTTGTGTGGTTTCCACCTTCCCACAAAGGATATCAACTCTAATGCAAGTCAGTAATGTAGGTAGAAGAAACTTTTTTCATGCTTGATGTTTTTGTTTTACTTCATCCAGGTAAAGCCTAAAAGTCTTATCACAAATTTCCACTCTACAAGATGCGAATGAAATATGGTATGTGCAAGAGTGAGCCTGGTCCTATTGCGCATCGCCATACGGGGCTGCTTGGTCACTGTAAACCACTGCGAGCATTAACATCGCCTTGGCAGGCAAAGTTATAAAAAAAAAAACGACTTTAATGTTGTTTAAATCACGATCTCTCGCGGAACCTCTAGCGACCTTTTGCGGAACCCCGGTTGAGAAACCCTGCGTTAAATAATACATACGTTTAACACTAGAAATGAATAGAGAACTAATGAAGGCGATCAAAATTAGACAGCTAAAATATTTTGGCCATGTAAAAAGACATAACACATTGCAGAAGACCATATAGAAGGCAGAGTTGATGGCAAATGTGCAAGAGGAAGACAGCACTATTATAAGTGGGAAGATAAATTCAGGAGACGGGCTGTTAAGAGTCTATCAGAGTGGTGAATCATCAAGACAAGAGAAAGAAGACGTTGGAGATCCATTGCAGCCGACTTTCAATGTGAAGATGGCACCTGATGATGATAATAGTGATAACAATAGACAACAGAAAAGTAACTGAAGTGATAGGCTTACCGAGAAATCGAACCCAGCATCATCCGATCGTCGGCATTACCTGGCTACGGGAGTGAATCTTGACTAAACAGCTCCAATTATTTATCGTTTTTTAAAGAACATTATGAAGAGGTGTAAACATCATACGCAGCAAGTACGTGTTTGTTTTTGTTTTATAATATGTAAAATGCAGACATGGAATCGGGCGGCCGTTGGAAGAATAAGTTACCATATGTTGGCGTGCTAAACGGCTCGTGGGGAAGAAAGAGTTGTAACAAAGGTATTTAAGAAAAGCTGGGTTGTGGAGCCTGTCTAGTAATTTTCCGACTCCAGCTCCTGAAATTTTAGAAGTCCACCTCTGACTGCCGACTCCGACTACAGTTTTTACCAGTCATTTAGCATAAAATTCGGAGTCCGGACATTTTGTTGCCAACTCCCATTCCACTAAATAACGACAGACTCTAGGACTCCGACTCCACAGCCCTGAAAAGTTACAAAATATTAATGTACTGTAAGGGCCTTAAAGCATGAGGAGTTTCAGGGAAGATGTGTTTTGAGTTTGCGGATCCTTTGGAATAACAGGTGCATCCATGGATACTGGTTAAAAAAAAAGAAAGAGGGTACTAGACAACTGCATGAGAGAAAAGATAGGCAGGTCGGGAAATCGAATCAGGAACCACCCAGAAGGCGCCAAGGTGCCTAGCTGGTCGTATGTCCAGTCCGATTCACTCTTGCAGCGAGGCGATGGCGCCGTTTGGATGGTCCCCGGAGTGCCTATCACTTCTGTCACTTTTCTATTTCATGTCTTTCCTTCTGTCGTTCTTTCTTTCTTGTCTTTCTTACGATTGCCTGTCATACATATTTACATTTATTATGATTTACTCCTCCCAGAGCTCGGAATACCCTCTATGTTTATTTATATATTTACACATCTCTCAACACTACATCATATTCGAGAACGAACATTCTTCTCTCATATTAAGTAAAAGGTCACCGCGATCTATGTGTGCACAACGGAAGATAGAAACGTTTGTTCCCTTGTGACATTGCGCATAGAGAGTTGTTCCCTTGTGACATTGCGCATAGAGAGTTCCGGCAGGTACTCAAAAATGATGGACGACCACTATTTCCAACCATCTTTGTACTCCTTTGTTTGCTTCTGGATTGGCTAAAACACTCACGTTACGGATCGAATCAACGCAATGATCCCCTCCCGTTACTGAATGAACAAGATATGACGGTTCTTCATGCTCAGAGGACGCGTACAATAAATGTATGTTTGACATATGGGCAGAAGAGAGAAACGATAATGCAGAGTTGTAGGGGACAGAGTTCCGTTTATATATATACCCTTCAAAAGAAGTTAAGGACCAGTAGGTGAAAATGACCTAAAAATTATAAAAATTATATTTCATAAGCAATTAATCTGACATTGATTTTTCTCGAACGACAAACATTCAACACGTGCTGCATGGGCCACCAGCATACCGTGTGGCTAGTGTTCAGCTAAGCAAGCACGCTGAGAAAATGATGCTGAGACGCCAAAATGTGGGTGTTTTTAATGATGTAAAAAAAAACCTGCTATTCCAAAAATGCGTGATGCATGTGGGAGACTATAGTGTTGGTCTTGAGCTGTACTGACAAAATTGTCTTTATAATCAACACAAGTGCTGCATAACCATTGCACAACAATATGCCTCAACGACGAAAGCTGAGTATTGTGGATAAAGGAAGAGCCATTGCGTGGTTGCAGGAAGGTCTTACTGTCCGAAATGTCGCTCAGAGGCTTGCAGTATCTCATTCAGTTATTGTCAGACTGCAGCAGCGCTTTGCCCAGGCTGGAATCGTCGAGGAACGGCAACGCACAGGTCGTCCTAGAGTCACTACACCTCGAGAAGATCGCTTAATTCAGAGGCAAGCACTGCAACGGAGAACTGCAAGTGCAAATGTTATCAGACAGTTCCTCAGAGATGCTACCAACACTGTAGTCAATGATCAGACTATTCGGAATCGCCTTCACGATGCCAACCTTCGTGCTTGTCGTCCAGCCATTCGACCACACTTGACTGCTGCCCACAGAGCAGCTCGTTAAGCATGGTGTATGCAGCACGTGCAGTGGCGACGTGCACAGTGGGCTAACGTTATATTCACGGATGAGTCCCGATTTGTCTTGGAGCCTACAGATGGACGAATCAGAGTATGGAGGCGTCGTGATGAACGCTTTAGTGATGCTGCAGTCATCGAACGTAACCGATATGGTGCTGGATCAGTGATGATGTGGGGAGGCATTAGTTTACTCCACAGAACCTCCCTCTGTCATGTGATTGGGAATCTGAATGGTGACCGCTACCGTGACGAGATTTTACAGCCTCTTGCCATCCCAACCCTGCAAGTTATTGGGCACAATGCAGTCCTTCAAGATGATAATGCAAGACCACACCGTTCTCGTGCAGTAAATGCTTTCCTGCAAGAACCGGGTGTCAATAGAATGGATTGGCCTGCAAACAGTCCTGATTTGAATCCCATAGAACATCTTTGGGACGAGCTTGGGCGACGAGTTAAGCAACATCAGCCATCTCCTGCAACTCTGCATGAACTGCTTCTGGTACTTCAGCATCAGTGGCAGGCAGTGCCCCAATGCTTCATTCGCAAGCTCATCATTTCCAGGCGACAGCGGTGCCTTGGTAGTAGCGCCAATAATGGAGGACACACACGCTACTGACAATGTTGACCTTTGGTGTTATTCTCATTAATTTTGAAACTGAGGGTTGTATTGATTGCTGTACTGTCATTTTACACACGTTAATGCAACCGTCATGAAAATAGTGTTGATTGTCACTGATAAGTTTGTCATGTTATATTTTGAAGTGCTGTGTTTTTATTTTTCATTTTCATTTCACTTTGCACCCTTAATAAAAATGGTCCTTAACTTCTTTTGAAGGGTATATATTGTCGTGAAATATTCTAATCCACATATATAAATTATCAGGTAAATATAAAGCCTAACAAATAAATTCTAATAAAGAAAAGAGCAATGGTAAAATAACAGTGCTGTCACAGAGAATGTACTCGAAATCCCCCTTTGTTTTATGCTTCGTCTGCAAATTGTAACGCTTTCACGTTGATAGTAAAAGCCTACTATATTATTACCCGCTTTCTTCAATGAAACGTGTGCTGTATTTCTTGGAAAAACATTTGAGATACGCAAGCTGAACAATGACCTAATTTTAATATTTCATTCATTCCATTTTATACACAGCGTAACTAAAAGACAGATAAAGCAGGATAGAGAGAAGGGAGAGGCAGAAAGCCGAACGCATGCAAAATTAAACACGCGTCTCACTATTAATGCCACCCCAACAAGCGTAACGCGATACACAATTACTACTATCACGCGTGTAAGGCCACATGCACTAACTTTTTCGGACGGACAGTGATAAAAACAATAACCTTCCCAGAGTTAGGTTTTAAAATCACGAAAAACGCTTATTAGAAAAGATAACATTAGATGGGTTTACGTTTGAAAACATTACAGTACCCAGACAGCACATCTTCGAAACAGGAGGTAGAAGAAATTGCATATTTTGAACGCAGCCACTTAGCTCTTTTAAATTTGTATATTTGGGTTCCTTAGGGCTTGCTGACAAAGAATATGTAAAACGTTACGCAAATAGTCTAGGAATTAACAAGTTATAACCAAAGTAAAATAGTGGGGATGCCTGACAGCATGAAATCATTTCTGCTCATAAAATTTTTTTTATAACGTGTTTGAAAAAACCTTGCGTACGGAAATAGCCTACCATGTAAACTCCAAATTGATTGGAGCGCAACAATTATAAGACTAAACACGATTGGTCGGACTATAAATACTATCTTTGGTTGTTAGGGGAGACGTAGGAAGGTAAAATTTTTTCAAACACTTGTCGAAACGTGGCTCCATTGGCCAGACTCGCTGATATAATCACTTAGGAGCGTTAGTTCGAGACCACTAGTTCAAATAAGCTTGATAAAGCAACAGTGCGTTGAAGCCAGCTCATATTTTTGCTAAATAAAAGCCTGGAACATAAGCAGATGGGAATTTGTGCCAGTATTTGTGCCAGAATTCATTGCTAGTCAACGTATCTGTGTATTTCCATGAATTGTGGTAGGTTTGAAATATTCAATATCTTTTAATGAAAATTGAATGTGAATTGTTAATTTATGCCTGTATATATGTGTAGTTCAGTAGCAAACATGATGTAAAGCCTATAATGCTCCAGCCTGAACAGAAGGTGTCGGAGGAAAGTAAAACGGCATGGAATGGCCAAACAGTACACTGACACCTAGATGATTGACTAGAAAGAAATAATGCTGGAAGTGCAGAGGCGTAGTAACCATTAAGGAGGTTAATACTGGTATAAAGTATTTCAGATGAAGCTGACAGTTGGCCTAACGCTCTGAACTCAATGTTTGTGGTGTATTGTGCTCAGTGTAGAACTAGAGTATCAATTAGTTATGAAGTAGAAGGTACATCCTTCTTGTTTTCAGGGATCGTGGTCTTGATGGTATTGAGCAGCACCTGGTCAGAGCTTTGCTGAATCCAGAGTCGGACAGCATACTCCTTGGTCCATTTAGCTATCAGTGAGGTGTCTCCAGAGCACAGTGGAGAAATCGAGCAGAGGAGTCTTTTCCTGCCGCCATCACGCAAGATAAGCTGATGTGGCCAGCTGAGCTCAAAATTATGTACCCCCATCTTAAAATAACATTGTAACATAAACTTAAGAGGGGAAGTAAATTGTTTTAATATCAGGAACTGAGAACATCTCCAATACTAGTTCCAATAAAGACAAACTATTGAAGTCATGATGACAAATACCAACAGAGCTTGAACAAAACAAAACCAGTATTACCTCATATTACTACTACACAACTGACACACATAGGATACTTTTAATAATATATGTCACTACAATATTCATATTGAGAAATTCTGTACATATAACTTGTAATTAAAATTGATTGTGATGCCTGGTTCCCTTTGTATTTGAATCAGGACACATATTCATTCATGACAGCAATGAATACATATTGTTATTTGAAAAGTTATCAGTGACTACTTTAAGATATCCTTGTAGAGGGTTTTATGTATGTGAGTGTCACAGTGTTGTCAAGTGTGGTGGAATAAATTAAATTGTTTATCTGTCTGTTGTTGTTATGACTTACACTTCATCATACACATACCCTAGACATACAACGTAGTCATCACACTATTCCAGACTAATTCTGACTGAGATATATATATATGTGGCAGCAAGTAAGGTTATCTATAATACACTACTCTTATTAGATATAGATACCTTCACAGCTGATCTCAGTCAGTACACTAAGTCCCCTATAAATATTTATAACCTCCCACTTCACCACATATATATATATATATATA
This sequence comes from Oreohelix idahoensis, assembly GCA_024509875.1. Taxonomy (NCBI): domain Eukaryota; kingdom Metazoa; phylum Mollusca; class Gastropoda; order Stylommatophora; family Oreohelicidae; genus Oreohelix; species Oreohelix idahoensis. The sequence goes on along the minus strand of JAMPIV010021814.1, from coordinate 394,691 downwards.
TATATATATATATATATATATATATATATATATATATATATATATATATATATATATATATATATATATATATATATATATATATATATATATATATATATATATATACGAGGTGTGTTCAAATGAAACACGTCCCAGTGGCTTTATAACAAATATATGTAAGGTACATCAGCAGGAGTAGTAGAATTAAATACAGCAATTGTTATGAAGCAAGTACCCACTGGAGTTATTTAGAAATAGTCACCATAGGCATTCAGACACGCATCACACTGCTTAAGTAGACGGCGGATGCCGTCCGAGAAAAAAATGACTTTGGTTGCTTATTGAATCATTTGGTCACTGAGGCCTAGACGTCTGCATCGGAGTCAAGTCGTTGTCCCTTTAGAGATTTTTTTAAGGGTCCGAACAAATGAAAGTCACATGGTGACAGATCGGGGCTGGGTGTGGCAGAACTTCCCACCTTTTCCTTGCTAACGCTTCCTGCACAATGTTCGCAACATGTGGACGAGCATTGTCGAGCAACAGAATCACACCACGCGAAAGCATGCCGGGTCGTTTATTCTTGATGGCTGTATGCAGGTTGTCTAGTGTGTCTTTGTAGCGGATGGCATTGATGTTCACGCCAGGCTCTTTAAAGTCTACCAATAGAAGCCCTTCATGGTCAAAAAATGCGGTCAGCATAACCTTACCGGCGGAAATCTGTGACTTGAATTTTTTGGGTTTTGGTGGTCCGGGATGTTTCCATTGCATGCTCGCTGATTTGCTGCACCGCTCAAAGTGGTGGCACCACGACTCATCGCCTGCCACTATGCGCAACAGAAATGCACCACCCTCCTCTTCGTAACGCAGCAGGTGGTTCAAACTCCACCCCATGCGTTCTTCCTTATGGTGATCGGTCAGCATCCGTGGGACCCATTGTGAACACACCTTTCGATACTTCAGTTTCTTCCTAACCACCATTTGAACTGTCCCAAGAGACACAGCGAATTCCTCTGCTAGCGAACGTAAGCTCCGACGACGGTCCACCCGTATTGCTGCATCAATCTCGGCGATGGCTTCTTCTGTCGCAACAATATGCACCTGACCTGGCCGCGAAAGATTTTTCGTTAACTGACGTCCTTCTCGAAACATTCGTGCCCAGTATTTCACTGTAGTCTGAGACACACTTTTGTCACCATACACTGCTTTCATTCGGCGATGAATGTCGACTGGTCGACATCCTTCGGCTCTTAGGAACTGAATTACCGTTCGCTGATCGACCTTGGACGGATTCCTTATCACACCGGCCATTATTTTAACAGTCTGTAGCACAACCAATGAATACTAGGAGAATGAACACTTACACACTTGTACATTCGTATGTGCTTATTACGTCAGATGTGACGTCATCATGCTCCTCCTACGAATGTCCACTTGGCGCAGCACGGTCGGGTTTCATTTGAACACGCCTCGTATATATATATATATATATATATACATATATATATATATATATATATATATATATATATATATATATATATATATATATATATATATATATATATATATATATATATATATATATATATATATGGGAATGTTTTGGAGTCTTGTCACAACGAACTGCCACCTAGCGCTCAACAAGTTAGACCAGTGTGGGAACGTATGGCATGTGGAGATCCAAGAAAACGATAAGACGTTGATATCGGCACACAGGCCACAAAACACGCCAAGAGCTCTATTGGAACTGCTGCCAGCTCTTGGCAGCGAGAATGGAACGGTGAAGAGTGAAGACAGGAAGATAGTGGTGCCAAAACTGTTTGTAAAAGCAAAGCAGTGCCAGCGGAGTAACAACAGCTGTAGAATAGTACCAGTTGTAATAGTCGTAATAGGAGAGGAGCTGTAGCAAAATGTTATTTTCATAAATAACGTCGGAATTTTATGACAAATATACAGGGCTGACACGACAGTAACAGCTATACATACCAACGCATTTGATGGTATAATGATGTGGGTTGCCATGGAAACGGTGGCCATGTTGTTAATATAACCGACGGACCCAGTGTCTAGGTTGAACGAGGCTGGCCTTGCCAAAAGGAGGCAGTTTGTTGAGTTATGAGCACCAAAGTTGAAATGACAACTCATCATTGTGTTTTGTCACATTTGTGAGGTTACCTTTTTAATAACTTAAGTATATCCTGAGATATAGAACTTGTTTAAAGTTATATTCTTAAGTAAAGTTTTAATCTAAAAATAGGAACCATTTTTTTTCTTCAAAACTTTACAACATTATTTGCAGTAAATCAAAACTTTTATAAGATATCAAAAATCGAATCTCAAGTTTTTATTATCCAATGGAATGTATTTGTGCCAAATCTCATATTGATTGATTGAAAAGTACATATGTTTTAAGAAAATTAGTAAATAAAACAAGGTTGTGAGAATTTCATTGTTTTTCATAGGAATATCAGAATTTTTAAAGACAACACAATTGACTATATCAAAATCCATCTGCTTAGATTAACGTATTTAGATTCAGGAGAATATAGGTTATCCGAATATAGGCTAATCCTAATTGTCATTGTGTTTGTTTTGGTCTATTTTGACTTAAAATTTGCTGTAAAAATTCGCGGTAGCTTCACCCCTTAAGATCACACCAGCTGCAATCCATTCATTCATTCTGTCATTGACGTTTAGCTCCCTGAGGAGCACAAGTCTTCATTAAATAACACGCCAGGCTTTCCTATCATGTGCCGTCCGTTCAATTTTTCCATGTATTTTTTTATGCTGTTCGTGTTTATCTTAATTCCATTCTCCGCATTTGTTTGTGTGTTTTTTTCCGGGCTGTGGAGTCGGAGTCGGTCGTTTTTTAGTGGAATTGGAGTCGTTAAAAAATGTCCGGATTCCGACTCATAATTTTATGCGATATAACTTGTGAAAAACTGTAGTCGGAGTCGTGGAGTCGGTAGTTTTTAATGGAGTTGGAGTCGGTAAAAAATGTCCGGTCTCCGACTCAGACTTGAATGCCATATGACTAGTAAAACACTGTAGTCTGAGTCGGTCTTTTAAAATTTAAGAAGTCGGAGTCGGAAATTTTGTTGGCCTACTCCACAGCCCTGGTTTACAGTATCCCAACTAACATAATTACCGATGTATGTTACGTCGGTCGGTCTCACTCAAAATAGTAACTCGCGCCAGAAAAAAAAGTGCGCAACGCACGGTGTGCAACTTGCGCGGCGTGGGTGTTATATCCTTCTTCTTCTTCGTTCGTCCGTCCTGAAAAGAACGGTGGAAGCGTTGTGTCTGTTTACGCCTAAGCTTGATATCTGCACCTTTCGGTCGACACATCCGACTTCTGCACGGCATTTTTTAGGACCGGGTTTGCCTTCCCATTGCGATCCACACTCGCTCAGCCAGACTGCACTGCTGCAGACTGTTTCCAGGACCACCACGTGGAGGTGGAGTGCGGTCTTGACCAGCTTTGATTCGCTGGTCCTGACGCAGGTTTTCAAGCTATGAGTCGCTGACTGCGTACAGCTGAGGGAAAGAAAAATTGTATTGTTTCCTCTCCCGAACAACACTCAAATAAGAATGTACTGTCTAATGGAAAGAAACTGCTCATCCGGGAACGGAAACAGCACACTATAATTAAAAACCCGTCAAGTTTGATGGGTTATTGCTAGTTATACATATATTTATGTTCCGACAACAAGTTGCGCAAAACGTAAAGGTCACACCGGCATTTCGTAATGTCTGGGAATATCTATAGATCTCTTGTGTGACGCTAATTTTCCCGTGCGTTGCTTATTGCTATATGCGATGGCATAAAAAATGCAGTAATGTTCTGTAGGTTGTTGTATTGCTGATCTTGGAGCAAATTTTAAACATACCGTACATAGTTTATGTTTCAAGTACTTTTATTACTTTACTTTCTTAAACATGTCTTTCATATTTAAGGTGACCAGACGTCCCGGTTTTTCCGGGACAGTCCCGGTTTTCGACCATTTTTGATAATTTGTCCCGACTTTTTTTCGATGCAATCCGGGACGCCAATTTGTCCCGGTTTTGGACGAATTGGCCAATTGGGCATAAATCTCACAGATTACAAAAAAAAAAAAATTATTATTCCGTTGCTGACTTGAGGGAATTTTTAATTATTAGTGAACTGGCGCCGAAACAGCACAAGAGGTTGTCAGGACCGCGAATTAGTTTTGTAGTTCCAATGTGATATTCGCAGTTATTTGAAATTTTAGGTAGTGGTAAAGTACCAAGATTTTGCGTACGGTATACGTTTATTTAATTTAAACGGTGAACTATTTGTGCATATTTTGTTATTGTTGTAAGAAAATCGTACCAAAGCGTAAATGCAGTTTCAATGAAGATTTACAAAATGAATATCCGTTTATTAAAAAGAGTACATCAAACTCCAATGTACGATGCAATATATGTGCCTCCGGGTTTTCGATAAGCCTTAGTGGACGTATTGATATTAAGAACCACATAAGCAGTGAGAAACATAAGAGAGCCGTCGTTACAGCTGCATCAAGCTCGTCGTTAACCACTTTCTTCAGAGCTGATAAAATTGGTGATCAAGAAGAGCAATTAGCTGCTATAGAAGGCGCCTTTGCATGTCTATATGAAGCAGTTTGTTACTTCTCAGAAAATTAGTGAATGGAGTGCCAAAAAAACATTGCCACCACAAAGTTGGATTGAAATGGTTTCCCACTTCAAAAACAATAATGTGACATTTTCAAATATTTTGAAGTTGGCAGAGTTTTTTTTCTGTCTACCTGGAACAAATGCTGCCATAGAAAGAGTGATTTCTTTGATGAACAGCTTATGGGCAAGTGATAAAACACAGCTAGGTGTTGAAACTTTGAAAGCTATGTTGACAACCAAAGTGAACTGTGAGGAAACAAGTGTCGAGTTTTTTAAGATGCTGCTTACAAAGAAGGACCTATTGATAAAAATCGACTCATCTGAAAAGTACAGTAACTCAGCTTCACCTTAAGTAAGGATTATTGATGTTTTTCTCTCTTATTAGTTTAAGTAGTTAAACTTATACAGTAAAATGTATGTTATTCAATGTTATTCAAATGTATATATAAAATGTATATTATTTTAAATTGACATCAACTTGATTTTTCCGGGACATGTCCCGACTTTTGACCTTTTCTCTACCCTTTTGTCCCGATTTTTTGCATTGAAATAGGTCAAATCTACTATTTTGTCCCGGATTAGGGTTTTGAAAATATGGTCACCTTATTCATATTTCAGTATTTTGGATTGGATTGGTTTGTTTTTAAGGACTTTCTTCATTGCACACGGATTACTCCATCAGTGCCCCGATCTCCTCCCTTAGATCACACAAAGAGGACCTCAGTACAGTGCACGAACTCCATAGCACCGGCGAGAATTCTAATGTGTGTATATAGGAATCACACATTTCTATAAAAATTCAGTATTTTAAAATCATTATGAGTAATTTGAAGAAAAATATCTGTAGTTTTGTTAATCTTTTTTTTTCTTAGTATTGTCTTCGTTACAGCATATTCCTATTATAAGCGTTTGACATCATATTTCACTATAAAGGTAAAGGATCCCGTTATATTGAGGCATATTGGGAATATGGTGTTAGGCCTATATTTTCTTGACCATCGGTACACTAGGGGTGATGTGGTCAGCACCACGCCATATTTCACTATAGGTGTGAATATTTCTTAGTTCATCATTTTACTGTGCTCTCCTTACGGAGCATGAATCCACCACTGTATAGCTAATCCCCTGGTAGGAAACTTGCGTCAAGCATTCACATGCTCTTGTACTAGTGGTTTCTGTGGTAAGTCTGTTTTACATTAAGTTTGCCAGCCCTATACACAACCTCATATTGGTTGCCTTGTACGACATGCCTGAGTGTGGAGTAGGCCTCTTCTTTCTTTGTCTCGTTCTCGTCAGAGACGCCCGGGAACTACCCGAGGCTGTGATTGTTAAATCGTGTTTAAATAGTTTGGTTTACAATGTTGATTTATTGTGAAATGTCGTTATTTTTATTTTCTTCTTCTTCTTCGTCGTCGTCGTACACTCTTAGATGCTTACTTTAATATGTTCAAAGAAAGCAGTGGTCAGCTTAAGACTATTTCTATCTCCATAGAACTTTTCTAGGAATGGTACTGGTGATGGCCACATGTGCTTTCTCTGTTACTCATATGTCGGGCATTCTTTGAAGTAGATGTTCAGCAGTCATTGTATCGGTGCCACAGTTACACTCATCGATAGTTCCTACGTTTAGCTTGTTGAATAGATGGTATACCAATCTACTGTGGTCTGTGCGGAGTGTGAAGATTGCCATGTGTTCTCTTCTGCTGAGCTGGTAATATGCGTCATTTAAAAATAAAATTATTTAGTTGGTGGCCTGGATCCTCTGCATCCATTTGTCCCTGTATCTGCTTCTGATAAAATTCTCTGCGTCCTGGAAAGTTATGCTTGTATCAGGCTGAGGTAACTTTCCACCTTCTTTCGCCAATCTGTCAACCTGTTCGTCTTTTTATTTGATATGTTAATTTCTAAAAGAATTATTACAAATATGTGATAAAATTAGAGAAAGTGTGTGTTGTAGGAAAACATTTGAAGGCGTATTTAAACAGTTTTTCCTTTAGTTAATTATAGTATCATTATAACATGTTAGTCTGACTCAGTTAATTGGCTCTCAGACTGTAACACGGTGATTAAGTTGCTTTGTTGTTACGGTGCCACACAGTAACATAGTTAGTTATTCGACGCTCTTACTTTCATGCACTGCTACTGAGCTTCCACACCGACACATCTACGTAGCTTTCACACAGTAACATTGTACTCGGTTGTCATGTGTTCCAACAACTACACATCTATTCAGCTGTTACATTTTACCCACAGTAGCACGCTGGTCGCAGGAATCTGGACTGCAGACGTGTCATCAGTGAGAAATGCAGTTAGCGACCTATAGCTTGCGTCAGGGTCAGCGAACCAGAGCTGACCAAGACCCTACTTCACCTCCAAGTGGTGGTCCTGGAAACAGGCTGCATCACTGCAGTCTGGCTGAGTGAGTAGGGATCGAAGAGGGAAGGCTAACCCGGTCCCAAAAATGCCGTGCTGAAGTCGGATGTGTCAGCCGAAAGGCGCAAATATCACAGCTTCGCTGTAAACGGACACAACGCAACCAACGTCCTTTTCAGGATGAACGAAGAAGAAGAAGAAGAGAACTGTAGACTCATCCGTTTCCTCCTGGGACAGTCTCCAGATTCTGGCTTCTGGTATGTTCGAAGAAAATCTGTTGATAGCATTACAAGGCAGTCATTGTTCTGGAATACCCAGGGAAAGAGAGGCAGAGGTAGACCAAAAAACACACGGAAAAGAGAATTAGATACAGAGGTGAAAATAATGAGGAAAACATGGAAAGAACTTGAGCTGATGGCACGTGACATGAGGACTTGGCGTGTGTTTCTTGAAGGCCTATGCTCCTTGGGGAGCTAAATGTTATTGATTGATGTTCGAAGAAATTACCGATTTTTATAAATGAGTGCTTGTTTAGAATGTGAAGGATTGAAATGATATGACATGCTTACCAATGTGAAACTGATGACAAGAACCAAACAAGTGCCAGTGGAACCAGAGATTAGAAGAAGACGCTGGCGATGAGTAGAACACGCATGTATGAAAGCTGTTGGCAGCATTACAATGCAATTATTGGTCTGGCTTCTCAGGTGTAAGAAAGGGAGAGAGAGAGACAGAGAAAGAAAAAAAACATAGAGAAGAAGAACTGGAAACAGAAAAGGATGAAGAAGACGTGGTACAAACTTAAGCTGATAGCACAAGACCGGAAAATTTGGCATGAATTTGGTGAAGGCCCCAATGCTCTTTGGGAAGCTGAATTGTAATGAATGAGGTACCACAACAAGTCGGCTCTTACATTGTTACATCGTTGTAACGTCAGAACTGGGCTCCTATACTTTCACACACGACGTATGATAAAACATGGAAGCTAGGGATAGGACACATTGCATCAAATTCTGCTTCTGTATTTGCCCAACAGCCATAACATGATGTTCTACAATACACGGGTTTGATGTGACGAATGAATTATGACATTCGCCACACATGTTGCTTGGCAAAAATCTTATCGTCCACCCGTGCTATAAACGTTTTCTGCGTGCTTCTTTCGCGTATAGAAGATTACAACATTAACATCAGATGAAAGACTCTTCACATAGATAAATGGCAAAAGTGCAGGCACAAGCGGCATTCCAGATTGGCACGTGCCAGTTGTGACAGGTGTCTAGGGCTTAGATAAATCGGCTTCCGTTACTCACGCCGTCGACATACTCTGTGGTCGCTCACAGAACGTGTACGGACATTTAGAACACACGATTGGCACCGATTCATATTTCAAAAAGGCAAACACATTCTGACCACTTGCATAATTCATCCATAAAAGACGTCCACAAAATTATGGCATTTTTTTACCCTCCCCTCTCCCATGTCCACCTCTGTCCACTTTTGATTGACCCCTACCCCCTCCCCCTTATGGACGTCCACTCCACATGGTCTTGATTGAACACATAAGCTTACATTTGTAATCACCTACCTATACTTAAAACTTAGTTTAGTTCTATATAATACATCATTTGTATACAGATAACTCAATTTAATTATGTGAAACACGAATTACTAAATATTGCACATTACATAGTAACATACAAGTCTCATCTCAGTGTTCTGTACAACTGAAAGTTTTAACTTAATATCTTACAGTAAGTGACAAAAAAAAAAAAAAAAAATTAAAGCTTTGTAAAAATTTAAATATGCAAAAACTATGCACATCAAAATATTGTGGGTTTCCTAAGTTCAAAACACCTAAACCGTCACAATAATTATTTTCAATATTAAAACAGTCAACCAAAAATGAAAGTCTTGACAATTAATGAGGCAAACAATTATGTGACAAAACATTATAAATAAATTAAGACATTTGATCATGAAAGCATAATTTTATAAATTATAATCTTAAAACTCTTTGTTTATTAAAAATTATTAGTTGTTATTAAAAATTATTAGCTTACTGTTTCTGGGATGTCTTAAACTTTTGTGTACTGTAGCAATATTCTGAAGGGTAACGTAACTGCCACATGATTAATGTGAATGTTTCCTGTTCATGTAGCAGTGAATTCCGACTGCAACCATTCGAACAGGCTGCGTACAATAACGACCCCAGTGTTAGAACTTTGTTGGTCTGGTTGCTTTGGTGCAATGTCTGCATCACCAACATCATCGTCATCTGGATCAATTGTAACTGTCTGCACAGATTTGTGCACTTTGACAGCTGCATGAGATGGAAAGTATTTTGCGCACGAGCTGCATACACGCTTGTGGATTTGTCCAGTCACTGAGGGGCAGTAACAGTTAAATGGCATTACTTTAAATCCACGATATGGTTCAAGACCATCTAACGCAATTCTGTGAAAAAGTGACCCATATGTGCCACTGCTATCTGCACATGATGAACTGCTGACGCCTGAACTTGTTCTGTAAATTGGCATTGGCGATGGAATGAATCGTTTACGAAATACCTCACTGTAGTTTGTGCTTCTCTGTCCACAGCATGTGAGAGCATTGCACTTTACAATTTGTAGGCAGTACTGTGACTGCTGAACATGGTCGCAGCACCATTGCTGGCTTAGAACGGGAAGGTTAGCTGCATTGCTACTAACTTCAGGTTCCACATACTTGGCATGCACACTGTAGCCATCAATGACTGTTTGATTCCAAACTTCAGCAAGTGTCTCTCCATCTTTCTTGAAATTGGCCTACAATTTTGCTATTGGAGTCAAGGCGTGATCCATAGTGATCATGTGGCAAAATAAGGCCCGATAGGTCATGAGATAAGGGTGCTGTGATGAATTTACCGTGATACAACGTTAAAATATCTCCAATTATAAAGATAACGAGTAAGATAACATGTAGGGATAAAATAATGCTTAAGATACGGGGATACATACTCGCCTATACCCGCGTTTCATACCACCATTGAAACTAACTAGTTAGACATGCAGACGAAACGGTTACCCTTTTAGACGGGAGGGAAACGAAGATAAAAATCATTATGACGGTCTGAACACGTGTTTAAATCTAAAAAGGCAAAAAGACGCAATTTGTAGTTTAAAGGAAAAATCACGCCACTAGTTGACACAATGTAATGAATTGGTAGAAAAAAAGACCTTAGCTCTTGTTAGAAACAGTCGTATCTTAGACGTTTTACCGTAATTAGTTGTTTTGTTCGAATATAGCGGCAAATGCCGTGGAGAACGTTCAAAAACAAATTTCAAAAACTAACCTTGAGAAAAGTAGGTTTTTCTTTAATAATAAAGTTATAAAAATAAAACCTAGCTAGTTTGATAGCCCATCTTAAGCTGACAAATAATATACTTTTATTTATACAGACGGACAGATAACACGGAAGATATGGACGCAAGACCGTATTGTTCCTATCAGACTAGCGAACAGTTTTATGTGCATACTTCACTAAAGTTACATTTTTGCGTCCTTGAGACAGAAAAATGCAAAAATCAAACTGCAATGAACTAGCAGGGCAAAGTCGGGAGATAGTGGCTAAAAATAACTTAGGAAGCAGGTTTGTGCAGTTTTTACATGTAGATAGTCCAAAACAACAAGTGAAATTGGGGAAAAGCCAAAATGTGACCGAGGTACATTTGAAAAATTGAGATGTACTTTTGACTTAAATTGAAAAGCTTGGTCTTCCGATCTGATTGGCCAACGCATTTTTATATTAGCGAGATAGAGACGCACATTTGTGCCATTCGATAGAAGTCTGTCCTGTAACACAGTTCTTAACTGCTAGTGGTGTTTTCCAGGAAATAATACATAAAATTCAGTGGGACGCCATACTCTAGCCAGCAGCTCATCTGAGTTTTGCTAGTATTAAGTTACTGTGTTCTCAATTCTGAATTGTGGTAAGGATAAAAGCATTTATCTTGTTTATTTTAATATTTTGTGTGATTGATACTGCCATATCATGAAAAATGATTACGACAAGTAAGTGCTTGCTCTAGGCCCCCAGCCGCAGTCCAGGGCCTGGAGACAAACAAATAATATATGGAAACCTAACTAAGACTATGGAAGGCGGATCTATTATTGAGATCAGTGGGAACATATCACCCATCTTATTGAATGACAGAGGAAACTATTGAACATATCTCAGATGCAATGCAGTCTTGGGGAACTGGTACTATTTGAAAACAACTGGGTGAGATGTGCTATGTTGGTCAGAGAGATCTGACCCAGTCTGTGTAATGTTGTTGTGTGGTGTTGTGTATAAGAGTGGCGCAGTAGATAGAATACTGACACATGGCACAAAATTTTTTTCAGAAGTTTCTGTTTTGGCACTAAAGTTGTGCCAAATGCTTTTGTAAGAGTACACAAGCGGATGTCTGTGCCGCCTAACATTGGTGTCTGTGAAGCCTACCCTTTTTACTCCAGCTACGGAGAGGAGTGGGCCACAAGAATCCTATACCAGATCGTCACAGGCGAGATAAGTGAAAACCTGGCCTGCTGGAGATTAACAACTATTCCACCATCAAATAAAGAAATCACTCTTGAGAAATATAACATTTAACTTCAGTCTATAAGTCAATGGACAATGATCTTTATAGTCACAGATTGGGAGTGATGACGCCACCCCAACTAAACATCCAGTGCTAGTTCTTCCCAAGACATTATAGATAATAGTAATATTAACCATTCTTATAATATACTTATGTACACAAATTACATTTGATTTTATGCCATATATATATGCATTTCATTGATAAATCCATATCATTTCATATGTTCTGACCAATATAAAAATTGGTTCAGAACTAATAAATTTAAAAAGATTTTAAAACTTAAACTATAACAGCCAGAGTTAGTTCAGTGTATTGTAGAGTTTATTATTATTATTATTAGACTTATTGATTACATGTGTGTGTCTGTATATTATCTTAACTACACATTACATTTCAGTACCCTAGACATTTAACGTAGCTAACCATCGAGATCTTTAAACTCAGAATATGAAATCACAATAATTGTGATGTCGGTTCCCAGTGAGTTAATATACTAAGGGTGTTTGTTCCAGAGAACAGGAGCATAGAAGGTAAAACCTCTTCGTTTTAGAGATTTGGAGTCTAGAAGGATTGGAAGACCTGGCAAGAGGGACAAAAACCGAAGAACGTTTATTTTGATTTAGCTGGACAGTAAGAAGCTTTCGAAGACAAGAGGGTTTGTTACTCTTGATAGATTTATTTGTGAGTGAGAGTTGCCATGTGGTTTGTGAATTGGACGTCCACTTTCAAATTAAATACCCCCCTCCCCACCCCATGTCCACAGTTGTCCACTTTTTACATACCCCTCCCTCCCCCCTCACCCTTGGACGTCTTTTATGGATAGCCCCTATCAGCAATTATAAATATGTTACTATGGGCTCTTACTTTCATCAGTGTATTATTAGTACATCAGCTGACTCTTCTCGCTTGAAAACCAGTGTATGCCCACTCATTCTGAGCACTATAATGGAATTAAGCTTTGGGCCTTAAAAGTCTGAACAAATGTTCATAATAGAATCTCAAATAACATTGCAGGCTGTAAAGTCTGAACAAATTCTTATAGTAGAATCTCAAATAACATTGCAGGCTGTAAAGTCTGAACAAATTCTTATAGTAGAATCTCAAATAACATTGTGGGCTGTAAAGTCTGAGCAAATTCTTATAGTAGAATCTCAAATAACATTGCAGGTAGACCGTGTGAACAAATTCTTATAGTGGAATCTCAAATAACATTGCAGGCTGTAAAGTGTGAAAAATTTTCTTATAGTAGAGTCTCAAATAACATTGCAGGCTGCAAAGTCTGAACAAATTCTTATAGTGGAATCTCAAATAACATTGCAGGCTGTACAGTGTGAACAAATTCTTATAGTAGAGTCTCAAATAACATTGCAGTCTGAAATGTTTGAACAATTCTTATAGTGGAATCTCAAATAACATTGCGGGCTGAAAAGTCTCAACAAATGCTCAAAGCAGAATCTCAAATAACATTGCGGGCTGATAATTCTAATAGTAAGATTCTCAAATAACATTGCCTGACGCGGCTTGAAAAACACAACTTGCCAGCTCATAATTCAAATGACAAACTGTCTCCTTCATCAGACTACGCTTTTTATCCTTACAAAAATATTTATCCTACCTTTTCCACGAGCTAACCTGGATCTCCTTCACATAAAAAAAAAAAAAAATCAAAATATTCTTTTTTATGTGTTTACTTCGTTTCTGCATAGGGCGGTCCTTTCAACCATTTTCCAATTTTCCATATGCAGGGAAGTGTTGGTTATATCAGGACGCGTTCATTAAGTGTTAATATTTCCTGACTGTGCATACATTGTGTACTGTGCTGTATTAATACTTTATGATGATGTCGCGTTGTTACTATTGTTGGCGTTGTAAGAAAATTAGGAATTTACTTTCCGAATATTTGCAAAATATTCTCGTACTCACTAAAACCTTAAATACTATTCAGGCATGTCATACAATAACAGTTGCTGTATTCATCCAACAATTCGTCCATCTTTCTCCCAAGTACACATGCGTATCATCCCTTGACACAGATAATGACAAACGGCACAATAGATTATTATTGTCAGCGACGGCTAGTCAGTTGCACGTTGAATGAGTGTTATCTTTTATGGAAATGAAGAATGTACATTAATTAAACGAAGGCAGATCCTACTGGAAGCTAACTGATGTTTTGTTTACTAGAAGAATAATGTCAGTAGCATGGAGAGCTAAGAGATCTAATGAGGTGATCCTGAATTAGGCAGGAGAAAATAGACAACATTACAAAGATGAGTAAATGGCAATAACAATACAGCAGTGCCCCGCTAAGCGCTGTTAATTCGTTCTTGAAAACATGATCGCTAAACGAAAAAGTGCTATGCGAAAATTGATTTCCCAAAATAAATCAAAATAATTCGTCCTCGAGGTCCCTGTTGCTGTATCAAAAATTAAGTAAAAAGTGATTAAAAAAAAATAAATAAATAGTTGACAATATGTACTAGCTACATATAATTAAAAGACATTTTTAACACTAACGAAATACTACATATGTACCGTACTTTAAAAAAAAAATATTTTAAAAATATTATCGGATTTTAATCACAGCTACGTCCGTCGCTTGTGGCTACAGTTGACACAGCGGCGCAGTCTTCATCATCACACGACAGGTTAGCACTTGGCATTCAGACATACAGGATCACTTCCAAAAAATAGCTAATTGCAAAATGAATAACATTAAAATTAATTTTTATTTTTTATTTTTATTGTTTCATCAGTGAAATGGGCGATAACTGCAAATAATCTAGGTGTATTCTTTCCAACAAGATTGTCTTTCTTGAAAGAAATATTAAACTTCTCCTCCCTCCCCCCTCCACACACTATCGCACGCGCGTGCACAGACATACAGGCAACTGACAACTACATTAAACAAATTGTAATTTACAACTCTTATCAAAATTAAAAAAAAATAATAAAAATAAATAATTTTACTTTCCGTATAATATACTGAATAATGAAATCCGCCTCCTGTGCTCTAGACTCGTTTATCGCAAACTGATGTTTATCGCAAACTGATAATGTCATTAGCGGATCGGTTACATTTGACTTAAGGGGAGGTGAAACCCCCAAAATGAAAAACACAAAATTATAAGATAATAGCTATATCTGGTCATTTATACAAGCAAAATGACTGAAAAAAATACAAAACATTGAGGTATGTACTAAAAACTTGCGGTCTATGTGGGAAAAACAGTAGAAAAAAGGCAAATTTTTGCTTTTTTGGGGTATTTTGTTGCCCAAGATATCTCAAATGTGAGTACAACGAGTTATGAAATTTGACTGTTTCATTTGTTAATATATGATAATGATTTTATACTAAAATAATTTTGATTGGTTTGATATCTGAGTTTTTTTTGGATTTTAGCATATCAATCGACAAATAGTTGAAATTTTTAAGGGGGGTATCTTAGCTATTTCTTAACAATTTTGTACTTTGTTAACATATATCCTTTATTTTGGTTTATTGTTATGAGCACTATATATACAGCATGTGGCCCAAAATTCACTGTTTTATCACTAATAGTTTTTGAAAAATCATGGGCTACGTGCCCACATTTGTGTGAAAAATGCGGTTTTAAAAAGTTAAGAAAAAAGGGAAGAATTACACTTGTACACAAAATTTACTCACCTCAGTATCCCCCTGCTATGTAGGAATCATCTCTGGTATTTTCCTTTATTGATTCCATACTTCCATTGATTTCGTACTTCGCAGCTTACTTTTCATTAAATTCTTCATTTCAGCAGACTGTATGCGCTTTTCGTCAGTTTCCGAAAAAAATACATCCTTTTTCTGGTAGACACATGTACTATGTGGGGGAAGCGATTGCTCTACCCTCGGCAGACTCAGTACATGTAGGAGAGGCTTTGCTCTCAATATTCACAAGATTAGGATTCCCTCATCAGATATTAACTGACAATGGTTCACAGTTCAGAGGGAAACTGATGGATGAAGTTTTTAGGATTTTTCAAAATATACTCGTCCACACAACTTCTCATCCACAATTCAATGGACAAGTGGAAAGATATAACGGGACTCTACTTACAATTTTACGGAAGCTCGCACAGGAGAAACCAGAATCCTGGGATTCGTTCTTACCTGCAGCTTTATTTGCATATAAGGAGGTACCCCACCACTCTACTAGAATACCTCCAGCCACGTTATTAATTGGACGACCTATCAAAGGACCCCACGGTTAATAAAAATTAGCCAGTCAAAATTATTGTTACACATGAAACGATGTTTAAAAAACTTTAATTCTGTTTGCTTCAGGGGAATGAATACCGAAACATTTTCAAAATCCACGCATTAGAAGCGAAGATATACCAATTTGTATATTTTGCATATATAATTAGGTAAAAATACACTTACCTGGCATACTTTAAAAATTTATATAAAATCATGCAAAAATGTTTTAGTGAAAATAAATGTACAGAAATGTGGGCAAATGAATGTACTGTCCAGTGCAATATATATCTAAAATTTGATATTTTCAACGAAATTCTTCATTTTTGGGGGTTAAACCTCCCCTTAAATGCACAAAAAAAAAAAAAAAAAAAAAAAAAAAAAAAACACTAAAAAGAAGAAAATATAAAAACAATATTTTAAACACAGGTTTTTAATGCACTAAAAAGCCACAGATAATTTTTTTGGAGTTTATAGCTTGCAGTCAAAAAATGTAACATCAAATTGACAAAAAGCCTGGGGCGCTGATTCTGCATGAAATTAACTTCTGCTTTATACTTCATTAGACACTTATGGATAAAATATATGATAAGCGCTTAAGCGCCCCACGCTTTTTGTCAATTTGAAGTTACATTTTTTTTTACTGCAAGCTATAAACTACGTGAAAAATTATTCTCTTCAAGAAGCATCTTGTAGTAATTTAGATCTCCTTCTATGTTACGGATTACCGTAGTACTGCGTTCCCTCTTGGGGGTCATGCTTCATTATGCTATCAGTTAATACACCCTGAAGTTTGAAAATATCGTTAAGGTTTGCTGTTGTAAATGGTTTCGTCTGCTGTGGTTCGTTTTCCTCTTCATGATAGAGCTCGCTCATGTTCCAAGTCTACAAGATTCTCATCAGATAGTGTCTCACGATTAGCGTAAGATCGAAAATTGTAAACGTAAAATAACAATATGGCATACAATACAAACAGCGTTATATCGAAATAAGCGTTTATCGAACAGCGTAAGACTGGAGGATTGCAGGGTATATAGGACATGCTTTAAGAAGAGAAAATTGTTACACATGATAATAACGGGAAAGAAGAAACAGAAGTAGAAAAAACGTGGTGTACTATCAGTGTGGCATGCGAAGAAGTCACCAACAAATCCCATAGGCAACTGTCCAGACATACATTTCTGTGGAAAGAAATTATCGTTAGCCCCACCAGGCAAGACACTTGCCAATAGTGATGATCATAGAAGAATACCAGCGTAACGAACACACATCAGATACAGAGAAACATAATTATTTTATCATTCTGCGTTCCTGAAAGAGACAAAGCTTGTCACTCGTACCAGCCAAATAGATTAGATATAGGCGCGGTCGACTCTGTGTAAATCAGACTACATCAAGGCTTCTCGTTTGTGTCAGACGTCGTCCAACCTTGTGTCAGAGCTCTCTGTCTGTTTTCTCTTCAATATGTCTGTCTTTTCGCACCGTGTATTTCCGGGGGTCTTAAGGAGACAACGCTTGCCTCCCAGACAAGACAAATAGATTAAGTGTAAGACTGTTTCGACTCTGCATCGGTTTTGTACATAATATCTTGTCTCAGACACCGGACAAATCCAACTACGTCAAGGTCTCTTGCTTTGCGTGATACATCTGTTAGCCTGTCTGCTTTTTCTCTATTCAGTATCTCTTCTTCTCTGATCCTTAGTTGCCGACTGTCAAAGCAGTCAGTGGCCATCACGCCTGGTGGCATCACGTAGGGCAGCAACAAACTGCTTCCACCTTGCTCGGTCGGCGGCCATTCTTCGTGCAGTGCCTAATCTCTGATTCATTCTTTGCATCTCAATCTCCATAGTTCTCTGCCAAGTTGGTTTTAGTCGGGCTTCTCTTCTCGTTCCTTCAGGGGTCTGTAGCATAGCTGTTCTTGTAATGGCATCAGGGTCTTTTCTGAGGACGTGGCCAACCCAACTTCAGCCCCTGCCAGCTATGATGGTGTGCAGTTCCCAAGGTTCTGCAATGAGAAAAGAAAGAATGTGACTACCGTGCCCTCACGCATATCGTACTAATATGGGATTATGCCTGGGGCTGGCAGCTTCATGGAAAACAAATGGCTACTAAAACCACCACTGAAGGAGCATACGAATGCTTGGTCCAGGCTTCCTACAAGATGGCCAACTGCAGAGATGGCTCCATGCTTCGCACGGAGCGACAAGGATGATGGTGATAATTTTGGGAGCGGCTAAGAGTTGGAAATCACCCGTTAAAATTACTGATTGAAGTGGCACAACTAGCGCCATAAAACAAATTCGCCAACCTTTTTTTCCCCTTCATATTATGGGCAGCACACTGGTCGTACTTTAGGGATATCGTATAAATAACTCGAATGAAATTGAAAAAAAAATGCTGCTGGCTTGACGTGTCTGTTGGGGGGAAAAAAGGCAAGAATTACTGGCCCGATTTTGATAAATTTTCGAATTTAAAACGTTGGCCAATATTTGCCGACCATTTTCAGATTTGATCTATATCGGATGCTGTTTTCTTATCTGCTCTTCCGGGTAAGTACGTTTTGCGTTTTTTTTTTTCTTACGCCGTTGTATATAGCTATACGTCTGCACCTTTCCTTCGACACACGACACCTTGTGGCCGCACGGCCTATTTTTTTGGACCGGGTTTTTTGTTCTGAAAAAGACGAATCCCATATTTTTTGGAACTAAAACTTATTTTCTCATAATCCAAAGCCGAACTATATCGAAAGAAAGAAGAATTAAGGGATTTTCCCAGTAGCGAAAACTACTACTGTTGTTTTGAACGCCATATTGGTGTAAAGTCATCGAGACCAGTTTCTTTTTCTACTTTATTACATAGAAATTCAAAAATCCGGCAAACCTCCGGACCTGAGAAGTCGGATTTTTAAAAATGCCGGATTTTTTTATGGTTACTATATTATCTTAACAGACCTTGATAGACTACCTGCATACACTTTATCTGCGATACGAAATGCTACCATTAATTACGTTTTACACCACTTTTTTTTATTTGCTGAAAGACATAATGGGGCTAAACAGAGCGCAAAAATGGATAGAATGGAGCGAAGGAATAATAGCTAGGAATGCGATTAAACGTGCAAGCAATTCACACGCGAAACAGCTGCAAGGCCTGTTTTTTTAAAATAAACAGTGATAAAAAAACAGTGGCGCGCCAACGCGGTAAATTTAAAAATGCGCTCCGAAATCCATGCCGGAAATCTGACAGGACTGGATTATCGATGCTCCTGATTTTTGTCTGTCAACAGAAGACATTATTATTATTATTGAACAATGGTTTAACAGCAAGCACTATTAGAAAAATCACATATTGCCATGCAACGATGGAGACATCTGATTAGCCCCATTTTATATTCTTGTCATTAGGACTTTGATGACAAAATGTCGATCATTTCTATTTTTGCCCCTTCTTCAGTGCCTCCCCATATTTTTAAAAGAACACAATAAACAGTCGTAGATAATTAAATGTTAAGTTCTTTGTTAAATGTAGTTTACAGCTACCGTTGTAGGCAGAGGTCCGACTTACTTTCTTTGTTTGAATGCTTTGGATAAGTTGGATACGAAAATTTGATTGGCTGTAGTTGTTTGTAAGGCGAAACCTTTATTGGTCTAACTGCAAATACAAATTTCATTTGATTATGGCTCACGTTATAGGAGCATAGTCCTTTTGCAAAAGCTCATGTAAACTGGCCTGACGCTGGTTTCGAATCGGTAGATAGTAAATAGAAGCCGTCATTTTCAAGCCATTTTTAAAATCTGCCAATTGGAAAATCAGCGTACATATAGAAACAGGCTATAATATTTTTTTTCTAATATATATGAGAAAGAGCTCAGAAAAGAAAACATGTAACAATATGTGGGTATTGCAGCATGTTACTTGTATTATTTTTGTGCTTGTGAATGTAATTTCTATTCAGTGTAGGTATTGTGACGATATTTAATATATTTTATTCATTTTTGGTTATGTTAATGATAAAGTCTGTATGTGTGTGCTTGTAGCTTAATGAGCTTCAAAGCCTAGATATTCACCACCATTGTAAAGATTGTCTGAGAGGAGTATAACTGCGCAATGACATGTCCAGAGAACATTAGATTTTCCTCAAAATGTACGTTATGAGGAGATAACATATACCTGGTGATAGCAGAGTTTTCATAGTGGATCCCATAATCTTCTTATTAGCCTGTATGAAACATTCGGAATATCCTCAATCAAAGAGGCAACTCAGGGATTCATTACGTTCCTCCGAATTGTTTCCATCTAACAATTTTGTCTGATCTCAGGTTTTACTGGAATCTGATAGTAGCCTTTACTCAGATCCACCCTTGAGAAATATTTAGCTTTATTTAGCCTGGCAAACAACTGATTTGTATCCGGCAATGGATCCACCTGTCCTTCTGTAATAGCATTCAGTCTCCTGTAATCTATACAGAGTCTATGTTCTCCAGAGGGCTTCCTTAAGAGTACAACACCGGAACTATATGAAGATTCACTGTGTGAAATAATTCCTTCCTTCAACAAATAGTCTATCTCTTCCTTCAAAGCTTTCTCCTTAGCAAAAGGAATCGAATAGGGTTTCATACAGACAGGTGTGGGGTCTATCAGCTTCATATCATATTCCAATAAGTTTGTATGTCCTGGTCGGTCTGTTAACACCTCTGTATGAGTATCTAGAACCTGTTGCACTCTCTCTTTCTGAGTTTTCGTTAAATGTGTACTGATTTTCACCTGTGCCGCTGTCTCACAGGGGTGTAATGGATATTCAAATGATGAAAGTGGTTCCTTTTTCATCTCCATGGCAATGGACCAGGTCAACAAGTGTGTCTCTTCCTGATGTTCTCTTTCCAAATATTTCTTCAGGAGATTCACATGATAGATTTTTTCTTTCCCCTTTTTATCTATCTTATAATTGGTTCTAGACACCTTCTCTAGAACTGTATATGGATATTGCCATCCAATTTGTAACTTATTCTGACTACCGGGGAGAAGAAGCAGTACCTTCTCTCCCACAGCCAAATCTCTGTCTTTCGCTTTCCTGTTATAATAGGCAGCATGTTTCTTCCTGGCTTGTTTCAAATTTTCATTGGCAAGTTTCCAGCCAGTTTTTAAACGAGTGGTCAGCTCATTCACATATTGGTATGAGGATGTAATATTTTCCTCTGCTTTTTCATCAGTCCACGTTCTTAACAGCGTTACATGTGGAGCTTTAATTTTGTGGACCTATTTGCCCATGCACCGGTATGGTCTCTTCCACTAGAAGCGCTATAGTGATGATTTTTCTTCCCAGAATTATCATGCATAAAACGACCGCTACCAATTTTCCTCTTGGGGCTTTCTCCCCACTTAAAATTCTTGATGAGAGATTTCCTCTCTACATCTTCTTCCTCCAGTTTGTTTAAGTCCGATTGAGGGATTTTCGGCTTATCCTGGGGTAAGACATCTTTTTGCACTCTCCGCATAGTGGCCATTGTAAAACAGTTAAGTGAAGCTTGTCCGTGAAAAGGGGCTTCCCATTCCCTTTGGTCCACTTTATCAAATTTATATTTCTTTTTATTGTCAGGCCTAATTTTGCCCCGTGGCGTGTCCAGGTCCTGATCCATGTTCCCACTTGTGGGTGTTCCCTCATGTGCTATGCTACACCTTTCTACAAAATTCTCAATGTCCCACCTTGCCTTGGGCCTATAATAATTGTGAGCCACCTTTTGAATGATGGTACTTATTTTCTCATGGTCCCCATCTGGTTTCACATGTAGGCTCCTTATTAATTCTGCCCTATATCTTTTAGGAAGTACCAGCTGTCCCTGACCTTTGGATCTAGCTCCAGTCTTCCTATACATCAACTTGTTTTTCATGTAAAAATCTCCCTTGCCTGGAGTAGTATGACAAGTTGTCAATTTCCTGAAACAAGGCTTGAGGGTCTTATCCCCAGCCTGTGCCTTCCTCATCTCTTCTGGAGTGGTATTCAACATAATATCCTCCTCCTGTCTTGAGGTCGACCTGACCTGAAGGGTGGCCATATACACAGGTTTCCTTCTGCAACGGTCAGTGTCATGATTGTCCATCTGACAATTTTTACAGCACCTTTTCCCTTGGTTGAAAGATTTTCTTTCATCATATTTCCTTTCATCGAATTGTGGGGTTTTATTTTTATTGTCATACTGTGGCCTATCAAATTGGTGCGTACCTTTGTTTTGATCTCTAGGATCAAATTTATTGAAGTCCTGTGGTGCCCTAAAATTTTCCAGCTGTTTCTTTTTATTACCTGATACCTCTGCCTGAGCTGCTTGATACCTTTCAGCAACATTTAACAACTCACCCAGCCTCTCTGCACCTTGTTCCATGAGAAACTTTCTCAGGTCTGGAGCCATGGACTCTCTTAATTGTTCTATAAGGACCATTTCCTTAAGATCTTGGGTTTTCCCCAGAGAAGTCCATTTCTCCAAGTATGTCTCTAACCGTGCAGAGAACTGGTGATACGTTTCACCTGACAGTAGTTTAGCATTCCTAAATTTTTTCCTATAAAATTCTGCGTTCTTTTCATATCTTAACAAAAGAGCCTGCTTTAGCATGTCATAATTTTCCTGATCACCTCTGCTCATTTTAGCAAAAACTTCATAAGCTGCCCCATGAAGCCCTTGAGATAACTTTAAGCTCCACCTTTCTCTCTCTAACCCATATGTGGTAGCTAATAGTTCATATCTATTTAGATAGCTCTCAATATCATCGTCTTTCTCAACAAAATGATCTAAATGAAAGTTCATAGCTGAGGGTGAGGCTCCCTGGCTAGCAGTGGCATCAGAGGCAAAGGGACTGGCACCATTTTCAGGAGCATGGCCTTGAAACTCAAACTCCCTTAGTCGTAACTCATGTTCCCTTTGTAATCTCTTCTCCTCCTTTTCTGCTTCCCTCTCTGCAGCTAATCTCTTGTCTTCCCTTTCTGCAGCTAATCTTCTTTCTTCTGCTTCCAATTTCTTAGCCTCTTTGTCAGCCTCAATCTGCAACCTCTTAGCCTCAGCCTCAATCTGCAACCTCTTAGCCTCAGACTCAGCCTCAAATTGCAGCCTCTTAGTCTCAGCCTCAGCCTCAAATTGTATCTTCTTAATTTCCATTCAGCCTCTAACTTTCTTTCGGCCTCTTTTTCTAATCTTCTTTCTTCCCGTTCAATATATTTGTCACATTCAGCAGTGACATAAGAAATCATAATTTGCCCGTCCATTCCTAACTCTTTCGCAGTCTGTACAGCAGCAGATCGAAATTTTGCCAAGTCGGCCATTGTCTAACATGTAAATGTAACAATTCAATCTATCAATAATTATCTAAGGACACTACAGGCACTGAGAGCTCAACGTTATTTATTTTCACCCAAGGATACTTTTTAATTTCTATTATTCCCTGAAGTGAATTACCCCCAATATTTTTAATAGGGAAAGATTCAAAATCCCGGGAGCGAGACCCCAATATATGTGGTAAAGTGGGATATTATAAATATGTATAGGGGACTTAGTGTACTGACTGAGATCAGCTGTGAAGGTATCTGTATCTAATAAGTGTAGTGTATTACAGATGACCTTACTTGCTACCACATATTTATACCTCAGTCAGAATTATTCTGGAATATTGTGATGACTACGTTGAATGTCTAGGGTTTTGTAAATGATGAAGTGTAAGTCAACAATAACAGACAGATAAACAATTTAATTTATTCCACCACACTTGACAACAGTTTGACACTCACATACATATAACACTCTATGAGACTATCTTAAATGAGTCACTGGTAAATTTTCAAATATCAATATGTATTAAGTACTTTTCATTAATATATATGTGTCCTGATTCAAATACAAAGTGAACCAGGAATCACAATCAATTTTAATTACTAGTTATATGTACAGAATTTATCAATATGAATCTTGTAGTGACATATTTTATTAATATTATCTTATGTGTGTCAGTTGTGTAGTGGTACTATGAGGTAATACTGGTTTTGTTTTTCAAGCTATGTTGGTATTTGTCATCATGACTTCAAGTGTTTGTTTCTGTTGGAACTAGTATTGGAGATGTTCTCAGTTCCTGGCATTAAAACAATTAATTTCCCCTCTTATTTTTATACAATGTCAGTTTAAGATGGGGTTACATAATGTTGAGCTCCGCTGGCCACATAGGCTTATCTTTCGTGATGTCGGCAGGAAAAGACTCCTCTGCTCGATTGCTCCCCTGTGTTCTGGAGACACCTCACTGTTTGCTATATGGACCAAGGAGTATGCTGTCCGCCTCTGGATTCAGCAAAGCTCTGACCAGGTGGTGCTTGAATAACTTTTGGACCACGGTCCCTGAAAACAAGAAGGTTGTACCTCCTACTTCAGAACTAATTTATACTCTATTTCTACACTGAGCACAATACATAACAAACACTGAGTTCAGAGCGGTAGGCCAACTGTCAGCTTCATCTGAAATAATTTACACCAGTATATTCCTCCCTAATGATTACTACGCCTCTGCAATTCCAGCATTATTTCTTTCTAGTCAATAAGCTAGGTGTCAGTGTACTGTTTGGCAATTCCATGTAGTTTTACTTTCCTCCGACACCTTCTGTTCAGGCTGGAGTACTATAGAGGCTTTACCTCATGTTCGCTACTGAACCACACATATATACAGACATAAATTATCAATTTACATTCAATTTTCATTAAAAGATATCAAATATTTCAAGCTTACCACAATTCATGGAAATAATACAGAATTACATTGACTGGCACTGAATATAACACAATTTCGATCTGCCGATGTCCCAGGCTTTTATTTAGAAAAATATGCACTGGTGCTCAACGCACTGGTTCTGTAGTAAGTTTATTTGCAAATGTGGTGGTGACCTGACGCCTTTAATTGACTATATTGGCAGGTCTAACCAATCGTGCCATGTCTACCCAATCGTTTGAAAAAAAGTACTCCTGCTGCCGTTTCCCCTGACAACGAAAGATAGTATTTATAGCCCGACTAATCGTGTTTAGCCTTACATTTATTGCGCTCCAATCAAATCGGATTTAACATGGAGACCCATTTCCCGTACAATGGTGGGGTGAAAATCTGCCACTGAGCGATTCTGATTTGGGTGTTGTCTGACATCCCTCACTATTTCTTTTGGCTATAATTTGGTAATTCCTAGACTATTTGCGTAACGTTTAACATATTCTTTGTCAGCACGTCCTAAGGAACCCAAATATACAAATTTAAAGGAGCTAAATGGCTGCGTTCAAAATATGCACTTTCTTCTACCTCCTGTTTACTTCGAATACGATGTGGTGTCTGGGTACTGTAATGTTTTCAAACGTAAACCAGTATAATGTCATGTTTCCTAATAAGAATTTTCAGGTTTTTAAAAACTAACTCTCGTATGGGTACTGTTTTTTATCACTGTCGATTTGAAAAAAAGCTAGTGCTTGTGGCCTTACACGCGTGATGGTAGTAATTGTGTATCGCGCGACTGTGGTAGTATTGCCTGCGTCCCTGCTTTCAGCCCTCCCTTCTTTCTATCTTTAGTCCATCTGTCTTTCGTTTTAGGTAACGTAGTGTATAAAAAGACATGAATGGAATTTTTAAATCTAGGTCAACCTGCGTATCTCAAGGTTTTTCTTAGAAATGCAGCACATGTTTTATCGTAGAAAGCGGGTATTGAAGCAGTAGGCTTTTACTATCAACGTGAAACGTTACAATTTGTAGACTGTGGTGAAGTGGGATGTTATAAATATTTATAGGGGACTTAGTGTACTGACTGAGATCAGCTGTGAAGGTATCTATATCTATTAAGAGTAGTGTATTATAGATAACCTTACTTGCTACCACATATCTATATATCTCAGTCAGAATTATTCTGGAATAGTGTGATGACTACGTTATGTGTCTAGGGTATGTGTATGATGAAGTGTAAGTCACAACAAAACAGACAGATAAACAATTTAATTTAATCCACTACTCTTGACAACACTGTGACACTCACATACATATAACACTCTATGAGAATATCTTAAGGAGTCACTGATAACTTTTCAAATAACAATATGTATTCATTGTTGTCATAAAGGTATATGTGTCCTGATTCAAATACAAAGGAACCAGGAATCACAATCAATTTTAATTACAAGTATATGTACAGACTTTATCAATATGAATATTGTAGTGACATATATTATTAAAAATATCCTATGTGTGTCAGTTGTGTAGTGGTAATATGAGGTAATACTGGTTTTGTTTTGTTCAAGCTCTGTTGGTATTTGTCATCATGACTTCAATAGTTTGTCTTTTGGGACTAGTATTGGAGATGTTCTCAGTTCCTGATATTAAGACAATTAAATTCCCTCTGAATGTTATTTTTACAAAGTCATTTCAAGATGAGGGGACATAATGTTGAGCTCAGCTGGCCAAATCAGCTTATCTTGCGTGATGGCGGAAGGAAAGGACTCCTCTGCTCGAATTCTCCTCTGGGCTCTGGAGACACCTCACTGATAGCTAAAAAGACCAAGGAGTATGCTGTCCGACTCTGGATTCAGCAAAGCTCTGACCAGGTGCTGCTCAGTACCATCAAGACCACGGTCCCTGTAACAAGAAGGTCATAACTAACTTATACTCTCTTTTTACCTGATCACAATACATCACAAACATTGAGTTCAGAGCGTTAGGCCAACTGTCAGCTTCATCTGAAATACTTTATACCAGTATTTACCTCCTTAATGGTTACCACGCCTCTGCCATTCCAGCATATTTCTTTCTAGTCAATCATCCAGGTGTCAGTGTACTATTTGGCCATTCCATGCCGTTTTACTTTCCTCCGACACCCTCTGTTCAGGCTGGAGCATTATAGGCTTTATCTCCTGTTTGCCACTGAACTACACATATATATACAGGCATAAATTAACAATTTACATTCAATTTTCATTAAAAGATACTGAATGGTTCAAGCTTACCACAATTTCATGGAAATAAACACAGATACGTTGATTAGCAATGAATTCTGGCACATTTACTGGCACAAATTCCCATCTGCTTATGTTCCAGGCTTTTATTTAGCAAAATATGAGCTGGCTTCAACGCACTGTTGCTTTATCAAGCTTATTTAAACAAGTGGTTTCGAACTAACGCTCCTAAGTGATTATATCAGCGGGTCTGGCCAATCGAGCCACGTTTCGACAAGTGTTTGAAAAAATGTTACCTTCCTACGTCTCCCTAACAACCAAGATAGTATTTATAGCCCGACCAATCGTGGTTAGTCTTTCATTTGTTGCGCTCCAATCAATTTGGAGTTTACATGGTAGGCTATTTCTGTAACGTAAGGTTTTTTTCAAATACGTTATAAAAAAATTTTATGAGCAGAAATGATTCCATGTTGTCAGGCATCCCCACTATTTTATTTTGGTTATAATTTATTAATTCCTGGACTATTTGCGTAACGTTTTACATATTCTTTGTCAGCAAGCCCTAAGGAACCCAAATATCCAAATTTAAAAGAGCTACGTGGCTGCGTTCAAAATATGCAATTTCTTCTACCTCCTGTTTCGAAGATGTGCTGTCTGGGTACTGTAATGTTTTCAAACGTTAACCCATCTATTGTTATCTTTCCTAATAAGCGTTTTTTATGATTTATAAACCTAACTCTGGGAAAGGGTAGTGTATTTTATCACTGTCCGTCCGAAAAAAAATTAGTGCATGTAGACTTACACGCGTGATGGCAGCATTTGTGTATCGCGCGACGCGTGTTTAGTGTTCGGCTTTCTGCCTCTCCCTTCTCGCTATCCTTTAGGCCATCTGTCTTTTGTTTTTGCTAACATAGTGTAGAAAAAGCCATGAATGGAATTTAAAATTTAGGTCAACTTGCATATTTCAAGGTTTTTCTTAGAAAGGCAGCACATTTTATTGTGTGTTTGGGAAACGCGTGTATGTTGCAGAAGGCCTTTAATATCAACGTGAAAGCGTTACAATTTGCAGACGAAGCAGAAAACAAGGGGATTTCGAGTACTGTCATTGTGACAGCACTGTTCTTTACCATTCTTCTTCCTTTATTTATTATATGTATTTATTAGGCTTTATATTTACTTGATAATTTATATATGTGGATTAGAATATTCCACGACACCTCCCCTCTTAAAACAGACATTATATGTCAGTCCTTTATTCTATATACACTAGAGAGAAATTTATTATTATTTCTGGGGTTTACGGTGATTCTCATCACACGGATGGCGGCTTAAAAAATCCGCTCCCAAATTGGTTTTTCCAGATATATACTCAATGCTAAAATTATATGGAGCCAAAAGTAAAGACCATCGGAGTAACCTGGAGTTCTCATGCCTAGCCTGTGCTAGAAACGATAAAGGTTTGTGGTCTGTTTGCAACTTAAATGCCTTCCCATATAGATAAATATTGAATTTCTTTATCGCCCATATTACTGCAAGACATTCTTTTCGCTAGTTGAGTAGTTGATTTCAGCTTTATTCAACTTTCTGCTAGCATATGCCATGGGCTTAATTCCCCATCCAATGCATCTGATTTCTGTAGTAGAGTTGCACCTAACCCAATATTACTTGCATCCGTCCTTACTATGAATTCTTGACTTAAGTCAGGTAATTTCAAAATGGGTTTACTTGTGAGCTTTTCCTTCAATTCTTGGTAAGTCATTTCACACATTGTGGTGTCCATGTAATGCGATCTGGATGTCCTTTACGTGTCAATTCAGTTAACGGTGCACATATGGAATTAAAGTTTTTGATATACTACTGGTAGAACCCACCCAATGAGACAAAGGATCTCACGTCCTTCTTGGTTTGTGGTCTCGGGGCTTTCTGTAGTTTCTCTAAATTCTTTGGGTCAGGGGTCATGTTTCCCTGATAAACTGTGTGTCCCAAAAATTCCAATTCTTTACATCCAACGCAACATTTGGTTGGTCGGGCTGTTAAATTTGCCTCCCTAAGTCGATCAAACAGCATGTTCAGAGAGTCAATGTGTTCCTCAAAATGTTTCTGTTGCTATAAGGATATCATCCATAAAATTTGTTATACAGGGATTATTCAGAGGATCCAATAATTTTTCATCATTCTAGAGAAGACACTAGGGCGCCATTCTTCAATCCAAATGGCAATTCTATTAAACTCATAGTGTCCTTCTGAGGTACTAAAAGCTAGGTATGGTCTAACCTCAGGCTTTACTGGAATCTGATAGTATCCTTTACTCAGATCCACTTTTGAGAAATATTTAGCTTTATTTAGTCTGGCAAACAGCTGATTTGTATCCGGCAATGGATCCCCCTGTCCTTCTGTAATAGCATTCAGTCTCCTGTAATCTATACAGAGTCTATGTTCTCCAGAGGGCTTCCTTAAGAGTACAACACCGGAACTATACGAAGACTCACTGTGCGAAATAATTCCTTACTTCAATAGATAGTCTATCTCTTCCTTCAAAGCTTTCTCCTTAGCAAACGGAATCGAATATGGTTTCATACAGACAGGTGTGGGGTCTATTAGTTTCATATCATATTCCAATAGGTTTGTATGCCCTGGTCGGTCTGTTAACACCTCTGCATGATTATTTAGAACCTGTTGCACTCTCTCTTTCTGAGTTTTCGTTAAATGTGTACTGATTTTCACCTGTGCTGCTGTCTCACAGGGGTGTAATGGATATTCAAATGATGAAAGTGGTTCCTTTTTCATCTCCATGGCGATGGACAAGGTCAACAAGTGTGTCTCTTCCTGATGTTCTCTTTCCAAATATTTCTTCAGGAGATTCACATGATAGATTTTTTCTTTCCCCTTCTTATCTATCTTATAATTTGTTCTAGATACCTTCTCTAAAACTGTATATGGACCCTGCCATCCAATTTGTAACTTATTCTGACTCCCGGGCAAAAGAAGCAGTACTTTCTCTCCCACAGCCAAATTTCTGTCTTTCGCCTTCCTGTTATACTAGGCAGCATGTTTCTTCCTGGCTTGTTTCAAATTTTCATTGGCAAGTTTCCAGCCAGTTTTTAAACGAGTGGTCAGCTCATTCACATATTGGTATGAAGATGTAATGTTTTCCTCTGCCTTTTCATCAGTCCACGTTCTTAACAAAGCTACATATGGACCTTTAATTTTGTGGACCTATTTGTCCATGCACCGGTATGGTCTCTTCCACTCGAAGCTCTATAGTGATGATTTTTCCTCCCAGAATTATCATTCACAAAACGACCGCTACCAATTTTTCTTTTGGGGCTTTCTCCCCACTTAAAAATTTTCTGACGAGAGGAAATTTCCTATATACATCCTCTTTCCTCCAGTTTGATTTTAAGTCCGATTTGAGGGGTTTTCGGCTATATCCTGGGGGATGGACCATCATTTGCACTCTCCGCATAGTGGCCATTGTAAAACAGTTAAGTGAAGCTTGTCCGTGAAAAGGGGCTTCCCATTCCATTTGGTCCACTTTATCAAATCTATTTTTCTTTTTATTATCAGGCCTAATTTTGCCCCGTGGCGTGTCCATGTCATGATCCATGTTCCCACTTGTGGGTGTTCCCTCATGTGCTATGCTACACCTTTCTACAAAATTCTCAATGTCCCATCTTGCTTTGGGCCAATAATAATTGTGAGCCACCTTTTGAATGATGGTACTATCTTTCTCATGGGGTGGTCCCAATTCTGGATTTCAATGTAGAGGATCCTTTATTAAGTCTGCCCTATATCTTTTAGGAAGTACCAGCTGTCCCTGACCTTTGGATCTAGCTCCAGTCTTCCTATACATCAACCTGTTTTTCATGTAAAAATCTCCCTTGCCTGGAGTTGTATGACAAGTTGACAATTTTCTGAAACAAGGCTTGAGTGTTTTATCCCCAGCCTGTGCCTTCCTCATCTCTTCTGGAGTGGTATTCAACATAATATCCTCCTCCTGTCTTGAGGTCGACCTGACCTGGAAAGGTTGCCAGATACACACGGTTTCCTTTCTGCAACGGTCAGTGTTCATGGATCTAGTTCATCGTTACAATTTTTTTTCACCACATTTCTTCCTAGGTTGCAAGATTTTTTCCCCAAATCATATTTCCTTTCATCGAATTTGTGGGGATATTTATTTTTATTTTTTCATACCGTGGCCTAATTCAAATTGGTTGCTTACCTTTTATTTTGATCCTGTAGGATCAAAATTTATTAAAGATTCTGTGGTTGGCACCTAAGTAAAGTTATCCACTTGTCTTCTTTTTATTACCTGTTACCTCTTGCTTGAGCATGATTGATAACTTTCAGCATCATTTTTGCAAACTCATCCAGCCCTCCTCTGCACCTTGTTACATGAGAATCTTTTCTCAGGTCTGGAGGCCATGGAAATCTCTTAATTGCTCATATAAGGGGGACCATTTCCTTAAGATCTTGGGTTTTTCCCCAGAGAGAGTCCATTTCTCCTAAGTATGTCTCTATATTCGTGCAGAGAAGAGAAAACTGGTCTTAGGTTTCACCTGGACTGTAGTTTACGCATTCCTAAAATTTTTTCCTATAAAATTCTGCATTCTTATTCAATACCTTAACAAATGAGCCTGCTTTTTAGCATTGTCATAATTTTCTGATTCCACCTCTGCTTCATTTGTTGCAAAAAACTTCATTTAGCTGTTTGTTTTCCCCACGAAGTCCCTGAGATAACTTTTAAAGCTCGCCACCTTTCATCTCTCCTAACCCCATTACTTGGTAGCTGAAATAGTTCATTTACCTATTTAGGTAAGTCTCTCTATATCATCGTCCTTTCTCAACCCAGAAAATGAATCTAAATGAAAATTCATAAGCTGGAGGTTGAGTCTCCCTGACTAGCAGTGGAATTCAGAGGCAAAGGGAAACTGACACCATTTTCAGAGAGCATGGCCCTGACAAACTCAAAACTCCTTAGGCCGTAAACTCATGTTCCCTTTGTAAATTCTTTATCTTCTGCGTCCCTTTCTGCTGACTAATCTCTTGTCTTCTTCTCCTTTCTGCAGTTTAATTCTTTTGTGCTTCTCTTTCTGCTTTTCCACATTTTTCTTAGCCTCCTTTGTCAGCCCTCAATCTGGCTACCTCTTAGTCTCAGTCTCAGCTTGCATCCTCGTAGTCTCCGCCTCTAACTTTCTTTCGGCCTCTTTTTCTAATCTTCTTTCTTCGCGTTCAATAAATTTGTCACATTCCGTAGTGACATAGGCAACCATAACTTGCCCATCTAATCCTAACTCTTTTGCAGTCTGTTCAGCAGCAGATCGAAACTTGGCCAGGTCCGCCATTGTCTATCAGGTAAATTTATACAATGTCTAACCAACAAATTTAATCTCATAAATATATCTAATGGACAACACAGGCACCGTGAGCTCAACCTTATTTAATTCCACCCAAGGATAACTTTTAATTCTTATATTCCCTGAAGTGAATTACCCCCAATATTTTTAATAGGGAAAGATTCAAAATCCCAAGAGCGAGACCCCAAAATATGTGGTGAAGTGGGATGTTATAAATATTTATAGGGGACTTAGTGTACTGACTGAAGAATCCGCTGTGTGTAAGGGCTATCTATATTCTAATCTAAGTGTAGGTGTATTTATAGAGTAACCTTACTTTGCTACCAACATAATTCTATATATCTCAGTCAGGAATTATTTCTGGAAATAGTGTTGATGACTACGTTATGTGTCTAGTGGTATGTGTATGATGAAGTCTAAAAGTCACAACAAAACAGTACAGAATTAAACAATTTAAATTTAATCCACTTACTCTTGACAACCACTGTGACACTAACATACCTATAATACACTCTATGCGAATATCTTAAGGATGTCCATCTGATAAATTTTCAAAATAAACAATATGTATTCATTGTCTGTTTATTAAAGGATATAAGTGTCATGATTCAAATACAAAGGGAAACCAGGGATCCACAATCAAATTTAATTTCAAGTATATGTACAGGACCTTTATCACATATGAATATTGTTAGTGACATATATTATTAATAAATTTCCCTCTGTGTATTTGTCATGTTGTGTAGTAGTAATATGACGGTAATACTAGTATTGTGTTTTTGTTCTCAGCTCTGTTGGTATATTGTAAGCGATGACTTCGATAGTTTTGTCTTTTGGGACTAGTATTGGAGATGTTCTCAGTTCCTGATATTAAGACAATTAAATTCCCCTCTGAATGTTATTTTTACAAAGTCATTTCAAGATGAGGGGACATAATGTTGAGCTCAGCTGGCCAAATCAGCTTATCTTGCGTGATGGCGGCAGGAAAGGACTCCTCTGCTCGAACTCTCCCCTGGGCTCTGGAGACACCTCACTGATAGCTAAAAAGACCAAGGAGTATGCTGTCCGACTCTGGATTCAGCAAAGCTCTGACCAGGTGCTGCTCAGTACCATCAAGACCACGGTCCCTGAAAACAAGAAGGATGTTACGTTCTACTTCATAACTAACTTTACT
Source organism: Oreohelix idahoensis (assembly GCA_024509875.1). Lineage (NCBI taxonomy): Eukaryota > Metazoa > Mollusca > Gastropoda > Stylommatophora > Oreohelicidae > Oreohelix > Oreohelix idahoensis. The sequence goes on along the minus strand of JAMPIV010021814.1, from coordinate 361,353 downwards.
CTCTTATTACCTGATCACCAATACTAATCTCAAAACATTGAGTTCAGAGCGTTAGGCCAACTGTCAGCTTCATCTGAAATACTTTATACCAGTATTTACCTCCTTAATGGTTACCACGCCTCTGGCCATTCCATCATATTTCTTTCTAGGTCAATTCCTTCCAGGATGTCAGTGTTACCTATTTGGCCTTCTCCATGCCGTTTTTACTTTTCCATCCGACACCCTCTGTTCAGGCTGGAGCATTATAGGCTTTATCTCCTGTTTGCCACTGAACTACACATATATATACAGGCATAAATTAACAATTTACATTCAATTTTCATTAAAAGATACTGAAAGGTTCAAGCTTACCACAATTTCATGGAAATAAACACAGATACGTTGATTAGCAATGAATTCTGGCACAATTACTGGCACAAATTCCCATCTGCTTATGTTCCAGGCTTTTATTTTAGCAAAAATATGAGCTGGACTTTCAACGCACTGTGTGCCTTTATTCTAAGCTTATTAAAAACAAGTGGTTTGCGGAAAAACTAACGCCTCCCTAAGTGATTTATTTCTGCGTGTCTGGGCCAAGTCGTGACAACCACGGTTTCGTACAAAGTGTTTGAAAAAATGTTACCTTCCTACGTCTCCCTAACAACCAAGATAGTATTTATAGCCCGACCAATCGTGGTTAGTCTTTCATTTGTTGCGCTCCAATCAATTTGGAGTTTACATGGTAGGCTATTTCTGTAAAGTAAGGTATTTTCAAATACGTTCTAAAAAAAATTTTATGAGGAGTAATAATTCCATGTTTTGTCAGGCATCCCCCACTATATTATTTGGTTTTAATTTATTTCTTCCTGGACTATTTGGCGGTCAAACGTTATACAATATTCTTTGTCAGGCAAGACCTCTAAGGAAAACCACAAATATCCAAATTTAAAAGAGCTACGTGGCTGCGTTCAAAATATGCAATTCCTTCTACCTCCTGTTTCGAAGATGTGCTGTCTGGGTACTGTAATGTTTTCAAACGTAAACCCATCTAGTGTTATCTTTCCTAATAAGCGTTTTTTTGTGATTTTATAACTCTAATCTGGGAAGGGTAGTGAATTTATCACTGTCCGTCTGAAAAAAAGTTAGTGCATGTAGTCTTACACGCGTGATGGCAAGCAGTTGTTGTATATCGCGCGGACCGCGGTGTTTAGTGTTAGGCTTCCTGCCTTCTCCCTTCTCAGCTATCCTTTTATTCCATTTTCTAGTCTTTTGGTTTTTTGGTAACATAGGTGTAGAAAAAGGGAAATGCATGGAATTTAAAAATTTAGGTCAACTTTGCATATTTTTTCTTATTCATGGGTTTTTCTTAGAAAGGCAGCACATTTTATTGTGTGTTTGGGAACGCGTGTATGTTGCCGAAGGCCTTTAATATTAACGGGAAAGCGTTACAATTTGCCGACGAATCGAAAGTAGAAAGAAGGGGGTTTTCGTGTACTGTCATTTTATTTGTGTGACAGCACTGTTTCTTTACCATTCTTATTCCTTTTATTTAGTATATGTAATTTATTAAGGCATTATATTTTTTACTGGTTTAATTTATATTATTGGTGGATTTAGAATATTCCACGACATCTTCCCCTCTTTATAGAAAAACAGACTTTTTATGTCAGGTCCTTTATTCTATCATACCCAATATGGAGAGAAATTTATTATTATTTCTGGGGTTTACGGTGATTCTCATCACACGGATGGCGGCTTAAAATATCCGCTCCCAAATTGGTTTTTCCAGATATATACTCAATGCTAAAATTATATGGAGCCAAAAGTAAAGACCATCGGAGTAACCTGGAGTTCTCATGCCTAGCCTGTGCTAGACAAAAAAAAACCGGATAAAGTTAGGGTTTGTGGTATTGTTTGCAACTTAAATGCCTTTTCCAGATAGATAAATATTGAATTTCTTTATTGCCCATATTACTGCAAGACATTCTTTTTCGCTAGTTGAGTAGTTGATTTCAGCTTTATTCAACTTTCTGCTAGCATATGCCACTGGGCTTAATTCCCCATCCAATGCATCTGATTTCTGTAGTAGAGTTGCACCTAACCCAATATTACTTGCATCCGTCCTTACTTTGAATTTCTTGGAATTAAGTCAGGTAATTTCATAAATGGGGTTTACTGGTGGAGCTTTTCCTTCCAATTCTTGTAAGTACTATTTCACCAATTGTTGTGTTCCCCCCCAATGGTTTAAATGCGATCTGGATGACCTTTACGTGTCAATTCTGTTTAAACGGGTTGGCACATTAGGGGAATTAAAGGTTTTTGATAGACTTCTGGTTAAGAAAACCACATAATGAGCCATAAGGAATCTCCACACGTCACTTCTTGGGTTTGTGGTCTCCGGGGCTTTCTGTCAGTTTTCTCTAAATTCTTTGGGTCAGGGGGTCATGTTTCCCTGATAACTGATGTGTCCAAACAAAATTCCAATTCTTTTACATTCCTACGCCAACATGTGGTTGGTCGGGGCTGTTTTTAAAATTTGCCTCCCTAAGTCCGATTTTAAACAGCATGTTTCAGAGAGGTCAAATGTTGTTCCTCAAATTGTTTCTGTTGCTATTAAAGGATATCCAATCATAATATTTGTTATACAGGGAATTTATTTCAGAGGGTCCAATAATTTTCTCAATCATTTCTAGAGAAGGGAACACTAGGGCGCATTCTTCAATCCAAATGGCATTCTATATAAACTCATTAGTGTACTTCTGAGGGTTAATTAAAGGCTAGGTATGGTCTACCCTAAGGCTTTACTGGAATTCTGATTTAGTATCCTTTACTCAAATCCACTTTTGAGAAATATTTAGCTTTATTTAGTCTGGCAAAACAGCTGTGTAGTATACGGCCATGGGAATTTACCACCTGTTTCTTCTGTAATAGCATTCGGTATTCCTGTAATCTAATACAGATGTCTATTGATTCTCCAGAGGCTTACTTAAGAGTACACACACCTGAAATATACGAAAGGATCTCACTGTGCGAAATACTTCCCACCATTCCTTCAATAGATAGGTCTATCTCCTTCCCTTTCACAGCTTTTTCTCCTTAGCAAACGGAAATCCGGAATTATGGTTTCATACAGGACTGGTGTGGAGGTTCTATTAGTTTTCATAATCATTATGCCACTAGGGTTGTATGCCCTGGTCGGTCTGTTAACACCTCTGCAGGGTTATTTAGAACCTGTTGCACTCTCTCTTTCTGAGTTTTCGTTAAATGTGGACTGATTTTCACCTGTGCTGCTGTCTCCAACTGGGGTGTAATAATGGATATCTCAAAATGATGAAATTGGGTTCCTTTTTTTATCTTATAATTTGTTCTAGATACCTTCTCTAAAACTGTATATGGACCCTGCCATCCAATTTGTAACTTATTCTGACTCCCAGGCAAAAGAAGCAGTACTTTCTCTCCCACAGTCAAATTTCTGTCTTTCGCCTTCCTGTTATAATAGGCAGCATGTTTCTTCCTGGCTTGTTTCAAATTTTCATTGGCAAGTTTCCAGCCAGTTTTTAACCGAGTGGTCAGCTCATTCACATATTGGTATGAAGATGTAATGTTTTCCTCTGCCTTTTCATCAGTCCACGTTCTTAACATAGCTACATATGGACCTTTAATTGTGTGGACCTATTTGTCCATGCACCGGTATGGTCTCTTCCACTCGAAGCTTTATAGTGATGATTTTTCCTCCCAGAATTATCATTCACAAAACGACCGCTACCAATTTTTCTCTTGGGGCTGTCTCCCCTCTTAAAATTCTTGATGAGAGATTTCCTCTCTACATCCTCTTCCTCCAGTTTGTTTAAGTCCGATTGAGGGATTTTCGGCTTATCCTGGGGTAAGACATCCTTTTGCACTCTCCGCATAGTGGCCATTGTAAAACAGTTAAGTGAAGCTTGTCCGTGAAAAGGGGCTTCCCATTCCATTTGGTCCACTTTATCAAATCTATTTTTCTTTTTAGTATCAGGCCTAATTTTGCCCCGTGGCGTGTCCATGTCCTGATCCATGTTCCCACTTGTGGGTGTTCCCTCATGTGCTATGCTACACCTTTCTACAAAATTCTCAATGTCCCATCTTGCTTTGGGCCAATAATAATTGTGAGCCACCTTTTGAATGATGGTACCTATCTTCTCATGGTCCCCATCTGGTTTCACATGTAGGCTCCTTATTAAGTCTGCACTATATCTTTTAGGAAGTACCAGTTGTCCCTGACCTTTGGATCTAGCTCCAGTCTTCCTATACATCAACTTGTTTTTCATGTAAAAATCTCCCTTGCCTGGAGTTGTATGACAAGTTGACAATTTTCTGAAACAAGGCTTGAGTGTTTTATCCCCAGCCTGTGCCTTCCTCATCTCTTCTGGAGTGGTATTCAACATAATATCCTCCTCCTGTCTTGAGGTCGACCTGACCTGAAGGGTTGCCATATACACAGGTTTCCTTCTGCAACGGTCAGTGTCATGATTGTCCATCTGACAATTCTTACACCACCTTTTTCCTTGGTTGAAAGATTTTCTTTCATCATATTTCCTTTCATCGAATTGTGGGAATTTATTTTTATTTTCATACCGTGGCCTATCAAATTGGTGCTTACCTTTATTTTGATCCTTAGGATCAAATTTATTAAAGTTCTGTGGTGCCCTAAAGTTATCCACTTGTTTCTTTTTATTACCTGTTACCTCTGCTTGAGCTGCTTGATACCTTTCAGCAACATTTAGCAACTCATCCAGCCTCTCTGCACCTTGTTCCATGAGAAACTTTCTCAGGTCTGGAGCCATGGACTCTCTTAATTGCTCTATAAGGACCATTTCCTTAAGATCTTGGGTTTTCCCCAGAGAAGTCCATTTCTCCAAGTATGTCTCTATTCGTGCAGAGAACTGGTGATAGGTTTCACCTGACAGTAGTTTAGCATTCCTAAATTTTTTCCTATAAAATTCTGCATTCTTTTCATACCTTAACAAAAGAGCCTGCTTTAGCATGTCATAATTTTCCTGATCACCTCTGCTCATTTTTGCAAAAAACTTCATAAGCTGCCCCACGAAGTCCCTGAGATAACTTTAAGCTCCACCTTTCTCTCTCTAACCCATACGTGGTAGCTAATAGTTCATACCTATTTAGGTAGCTCTCTATATCATCGTCTTTCTCAACAAAATGATCTAAATGAAAATTCATAGCTGAGGTTGAGGCTCCCTGACTAGCAGTGGCATCAGAGGCAAAGGGACTGGCACCATTTTCAGGAGCATGGCCCTGAAACTCAAACTCCCTTAGCCGTAACTCATGTTCCCTTTGTAATCTCTTATCTTCTGCTTCCCTTTCTGCAGCTAATCTCTTGTCTTCCCTTTCTGCAGCTAATCTTTTGTCTTCTCTTTCTGCTTCCAATTTCTTAGCCTCTTTGTCAGCCTCAATCTGCAACCTCTTAGTCTCAGCCTCAGCTTGCAACCTCTTAGTCTCAGCCTCTAACTTTCTTTCGGCCTCTTTTTCTAATCTTCTTTCTTCGCGTTCAATAAATTTGTCACATTCCGTAGTGACATAGGCAACCATAACTTGCCCATCTAATCCTAACTCTTTTGCAGTCTGTTCAGCAGCAGATCGAAACTTGGCCAGGTCCGCCATTGTCTATCAGGTAAATTTCTACAATGTCTAACCAACAATTTAATCTCTAAATATATCTAATGGACAACACAGGCACCGTGAGCTCAACCTTATTTAATTCCACCCAAGGATACCTTTTAATTCTTATATTCCCTGAAGTGAATTACCCCCAATATTTTTAATAGGGAAAGATTCAAAATCCCAAGAGCGAGACCCCAATATATGTGGTGAAGTGGGATGTTATAAATATTTATAGGGGACTTAGTGTACTGACTGAGATCAGCTGTGAAGGTATCTATATCTATTAAGAGTAGTGTATTATAGATAACCTTACTTGCTACCACATATCTATATATCTCAGTCAGAATTATTCTGGAATAGTGTGATGACTACGTTATGTGTCTAGGGTATGTGTATGATGAAGTGTAAGTCACAACAACAGACAGATAAACAATTTAATTTAATCCACTACTCTTGACAACACTGTGACACTCACATACATATAACACTCTATGAGAATATCTTAAGGAGTCACTGATAACTTTTCAAATAACAATATGTATTCATTGTTGTTATAAAGGTATATGTGTCCTGATTCAAATACAAAGGAACCAGGGATCACAATCAATTTTAATTACAAGTATATGTACAGACTTTATCAATATGAATATTGTAGTGACATATATTATTAAAAATATCCTATGTGTGTCAGTTGTGTAGTAGTAATATGAGGTAATACTAGTTTTGTTTTGTTCAAGCTCTGTTGGTATTTGTCATCATGACTTCAATAGTTTGTCTTTTGGGACTAGTATTGGAGATGTTCTCAGTTCCTGATATTAAGACAATTAAATTCCCCTCTGAATGTTATTTTTACAAAGTCATTTCAAGATGAGGGGACATAATGTTGAGCTCAGCTGGCCAAATCAGCTTATCTTGCGTGATGGCGGCAGGAAAGGACTCCTCTGCTCGAATTCTCCCCTGGGCTCTGGAGACACCTCACTGATAGCTAAAAAGACCAAGGAGTATGCTGTCCGACTCTGGATTCAGCAAAGCTCTGACCAGGTGCTGCTCAGTACCATCAAGACCACGGTCCCTGTAAACAAGAAGGATGTACCTTCTACTTCATAACTAACTTATACTCTCTTTTTACCTGATCACAATACATCACAAACATTGAGTTCAGAGCGTTAGGCCAACTGTCAGCTTCATCTGAAATACTTTATACCAGTATTTACCTCCTTAATGGTTACCACGCCTCTGCCATTCCAGCATATTTCTTTCTAGTCAATCATCCAGGTGTCAGTGTACTATTTGGCCATTCCATGCCGTTTTACTTTCCTCCGACACCCTCTGTTCAGGCTGGAGCATTATAGGCGTTATCTCCTGTTTGCCACTGAACTACACATATATATACAGGCATAAATTAACAATTCACATTCAATTTTCATTAAAAGATACTGAATGGTTCAAGCTTACCACAATTCATAGAATAAACACAGATACGTTGATTAGCAATGAATTCTGGCACATTTACTGGCACAAATTCCCATCTGCTTATGTTCCAGGCTTTTATTTAGCAAAATATGAGCTGGCTTCAACGCACTGTTGCTTTATCAAGCTTATTTAAACAAGTGGTTTCGAACTAACGCTCCTAAGTGATTATATCAGCGAGTCTGGCCAATCGAGCCACGTTTCGACAAGTGTTTGAAAAAATGTTACCTTCCTACGTCTCCCTAACAACCAAGATAGTATTTATAGCCCGACCAATCGTGGTTAGTCTTTCATTTGTTGCGCTCCAATCAATTTGGAGTTTACATGGTAGGCTATTTCTGTAACGTAAGGTTTTTTCAAATACGTTATAAAAAAATTTTATGAGCAGAAATGATTCCATGTTGTCAGGCATCCCCACTATTTTATTTTGGTTATAATTTATTAATTCCTGGACTATTTGCGTAACGTTTTACATATTCTTTGTCAGCAAGCCCTAAGGAACCCAAATATCCAAATTTAAAAGAGCTACGTGGCTGCGTTCAAAATATGCAATTCCTTCTACCTCCTGTTTCGAAGATGTGCTGTCTGGGTACTGTAATGTTTTCAAACGTAAACCCATCTATTGTTATCTTTCCTAATAAGCGTTTTTTGTGATTTTAAAACCTAACTCTGGGAAGGGTAGTGAATTTATCACTGTCCGTCCGAAAAAAAGTTAGTGCATGTAGTCTTACACGCGTGATGGCAGCATTTGTGTATCGCGCGACGCGTGTTTAGTGTTCGGCTTCCTGCCTCTCCCTTCTCGCTATCCTTTAGTCCATCTGTCTTTTGGTTTTTGGTAACATAGTGTAGAAAAAGACATGAATGGAATTTAAAATTTAGGTCAACTTGCATATTTCAAGGTTTTTCTTAGAAAGGCAGCACATTTTATTGTGTGTTTGGGAAACGCGTGTATGTTGCAGAAGGCCTTTAATATCAACGTGAAAGCGTTACAATTTGCCGACGAAGTAGAAAAGAAGGGGGATTTCGAGTACTGTCATTGTGACAGCACTGTTCTTTACCATTCTTCTTCCTTTATTTAGTATATGTATTTATTAGGCTTTATATTTACTTGATAATTTATATATGTGGATTAGAATATTCCACGACATAGACGAATGAGAAAACAAGGGGGATTTCGAGTACAGTCATTGTGACAGCACTGTTCTTTACCATTCTTCTTTCCTTTTATTGAATTTATGTGTTAGGCTTTACATTTACCTGATAATTTATATATGTGGATTAGAATATTTCACGACACCTGTCATACTCTTAGGAGGATAATAGGTTGAAATACACTTCACTTTGCGTGTGCTTATCATTGTCTGTAACTGACGTGAATTAAAAAGAATATATATATATATATATATATATATATATATATATATATATATATATATATATATATATATATATATATATATATATATATATATATATATATATATATATATATATATATATGAATTAACCTAAATATCGTAGTAAACATTTTTTTTTTTCAGAAATCATTACTCTCTTACGTTTCTACAAATTGTTATTAGAAACCGAGCAACGCCGGGTACTTAAAGCTGATATGAATGTAAGATTCATCTTTCATCGCCGTCTTATCTTTATATGAATCTTACGTGAATTAAAAGAATAAACAAAATGGGAATTAACTTAACTTAAGTATCATAGTTTTAATTTTTACATTTTCAGAAATCATTGTGCTCTTAAGGTTCTACAAACTCTTATTAGAAATCGAGCAACGCCGGGTACGTAAATCTAATAAGAATATAAGATTGAGCTTGCCCCATAGCCTGAGGTGATGCTCAACTTTAGAAAAGCACGATTAGTTAAAGGAAAAAAAAAGTAGCGTTTCGCCAACTTATCCACTCTTAGCTCACAATTTTCTTTTTATTTTCGGCGAAATTTTAACTAAGGCGAGTTTGTAAAATCCGTGACCATTATATCGGTGCTTGGCCCCACGCTTTGCAGTATCGTTAATTTTTCATGACATTCGTGAACAATTCACACGGATTGATTATTACGTTATGCATATTTTTATATATTTTACGAAGCTGTTTTTTTTTTTTTTAAATATTTTTTATAACAAACTCTGCATTTTACTGCAAGTTGTATACACGAGCCAATGAGCAGTCGACTTTTCATGCAGAGACTGGGCACAGTTTTAGAATGCTCATTATTTTATCAACTGCGTATACTCAGCTGTAAAAATGGGTACTGGACTCTGTTTCGAGGTACAGGAAGGCAACAAAGCAAGAAACTGGTGACACCATCTCATAAAGCTGAGACCCAATTTAAGTAAAGTTTCTGATATTTGACTCCACTACGTCATTATCTGCTATGGGACTACCTTTATCTTTTATTTTTACACACAGAAACGGAAATCTCAGCATTTGAAAAACGCTCGTTACAAAAAGAACAACCAAATAGTAGGCTTGTTGTTAAGAGAATAATAGACAGAATCTGATATACCACGTGCGTAGGCTTGCGCATTGTATCAGTATGAAAACTTCATCATGCTTCGGGAGGGTTGATAGAAAACGAAAACTGAATAAGAAGGTCAAATGCCATTGAATGAATATGTCGCAAGAAAAAAATATGTATTTCAAGAATGAATGGGATAAATGTAGGAATCCAGAATACGCAGGGTCATGAACGTATGGCGTCGTGAGTAGACGAGTGCTAGTAAACGTGGAACATATTGAACCAGAGGTGTAGTGGACATTTGGAAGACATTCAGCATGCATAGCATGTACGCCACACTTCACTCCGCATGCTAAATGTGAAGCTCATTGTAAACTCTCCGTTCAGAAATAGAATGAATGAATGAGGGGGTGAAGTTCAAGTATGTAAGTCTTTGTTTCTTAGCATATGAGTTCCATGAAATCCTGCTGCACGTTCCACAGACCTCTACCCAAAATGATGTTACCCACAGAATATAGGGAGAACAGTAAATTCATAGATATATGGGAACGAACATTGGAGGCAGAACTCCAAAATGATAGAGTTAACATGAGACAGACGGGAGACCCAAGAACAAGATTCTGATGGAGAGTTTTGTCTGTCTTAAGCGCACGCAAGCATGACGGTGGCAGCTGCAAATTCCTCAGACCTCTACCCAAAATGATGCTACCCATAGCATATAGGGAGAAAAAAAAATAAAGTCATAGTTTTATAGGAAAGGACATTGGAGGCAGAACTCCAAAATGAGTGAGTCAACATGAGACAGACAGGAAACTCAAGACTGGATTGTGATGGAGAGTTGTGTTTGTCTTATGCGCCTGCAGGCGGCGTGACAAGAGCTATTGTCGATGATGTAGAATAGCTATATGCATGATTAACAAAGTTGGCAATTCAGCCACCACGTATTCGGATAGCATTATTCGTAAATAACGACGACTCTGCACAATATAACTTGTGGGACCCCAATGGGGCTTGTGTGGATAACTAGATGAGAAACACAGCTGTAGATCACACGCCTTGATGAACGATGCTGTGGGGGGGGGGGGTGGGGGGGGGGGGGGGGAGGATGAGTGATGTCTCCTATACAGGTCTTTCAGCTATTTTTATTCGTCTTTTATATTTCTAGATTACCATACCTTAAACATTGTTTCCCCACGATACGCGAATTAGGTTCTATTTACAGTATAAGAAGTGATATATACATGGCGCTGAAAGTGAAGAGAATTGTGCTGTCTTCATGTCAGTACAAGACATATTTCTGGCGGAAACGAAAACAACCAACACTACTAATGGTTTTTATTAAAATTTGTAAATGCCGTTATTAAAATAATATTAAGAGTAATAAATAAACGCCATATTTTATTTTTGGTCAAAATGCAGATTAATAGACTATCAGTATCAAAAGCTTTCCATACGATCACCGTTTTGGGTGATCCAAAGATCCCATGATCCTCCTTAGAAAGGAAAGGCTTGATGTACTAACTGAAAGGTGGAAGAGAAATGGACTATCACATGACTGATGTGACGGTAAACATTAATGGATGAGAACAAAGGGCATATGGGTTAGTAAGCAAGTTCTATTAGGAGAGAAATGTGTTGGTTTTATATATAAAACCACCGCATAGCTACGGAAGCGAATCACATTATCCTTCCTGCCAACTAGGCACCACAGTAGCTAGGCGGTGGTGCCGTTCGGAAGGTCCTGTGTCCGATTCTGCGGTAAGCCTCTCACGTCTGTTGTTTTTCTGTTGTCTAGTATTCTACTTCTTTATTTCTCACGAGTGCCTGATAACATACCTTTATGTGCGTAATATTTTTTTATTTTTATTTACTGTTTACAGGCTTCGGGTTTCACTTCTTAATTTGGTTTAAATATCTGAATCCAGGAGAAATGTTGTTATTCTCGTGACGTGACACGGAAATTGCACACCAAAATTCTATGCCATTTAAGCTATCCCCCTTATACGTGTTCTTGCAGCAGTGGTTTCTGTATCCGCGTGTTTTAGCTGATTAGGTTGCCAGTTCAATTTTAACTCATATTAATCGCTTCTTATGACGAAGCAATTGGCCCATTGTGTTTTAGCCTTCTCCGAAACCCTCGGGGAACTAAACAGGGGGCTTTAGGAGTAGAGTCAACCGATGTATCAGTTCATTCATTTGATTTTTTTTTTTCTTTCAGCGAAAATTATATCAGAGGGCGTTATCGTGAATCGGTATGACATGCAGCGCGACTAATATGAGTTTGTGTATAGGGCTGCCAACCTCACCATGTAAACCAAGTTGCTACAGAGGCAGCCACGTACTGTTATGACGTCACGTAACATTTGACATTATTTAATCTCACTTCCCACCGTGTCACATTTCGTCACAGAAACCCAGGCCCCCCCCCCCCTTTTTTTTTTAAATGTAACGTCAGAAATCTCTTTCCTCGCCTCTTTTGTTTCCCTCCTTACTGCTTTACATATGTGTGGATAATACAGAAAAAGCAACATAATCGAATGTAAATTAGTTAACTAGTCATCATCATCAAACAGCCACCGCAACAGCATGTGGGTGCGTGGTGCAGGCATCATGTAAGGGAACTCGCTGCAGAGGTGGATCTGTGCTCCATAAAGAGTTCAAAGAAACATAAGGATGAGGATTATTGAACCACATGCTGGAAGTCGTTGTTACTTTTGTTCCGGTTTGTTATTAGCGAACGAGATGACATTTCTGCCTGCCTTTCTTTCTTTCTTTCGAATAAACATGTATGAGGGTAAGGACGTACTGTATGTTTCATATAATAAATAAATAAGTAAATAAATAAAGGTAATTAATAAGCACTCGTAGGACATAAAGGATGACACCAGACAACAGAAAATATAAGTGATAGGCTTACCGGGAATCGATTCGAGGCCCATCGAAACGGCGCCATCGCATTGCTGTGAAAGTAAATCGTGAAAAGACGCACAATTTGGCACCCTACATGTATGAATAATGCACGAAACCATTCCGGCGGGGGTGGGGGCGCTTCTGTAGCCACAGTTACAAATGTCACGAGTTACCTCCCCTTTTCTCTGCAGTAGTGGTCCAATAGTGGCCAAAACTTAGAGTAGCCAATGTGGGTCTTCAAAGGTGTCTACCTTCGCACAAGATTACTCTTGGCAGAGATGCATATAGAAGGATGATGATGCATCTATCTCGAGGTAGTTTCCACGAGATATATGCATATAGAAGGATGATGATGCATCTATCTCGAGGGAGTGTCCACGAGATATTTAAGAAGTCGAGAACAATGCTTAATCGGTCTGAGCACGTTAATTCTTTATCTTTCCCGCCGCCTTTTGTTGAGAGATATAATATTAGCTCGTTCAAGCCCTCAGCTGATTTAATTGATCGAAATTCCTATTATTAGCTCGATATATATATATATATATATATATATTTAGATATATATATATATGTAAATATATATATATATATATATGTATAGATATATATATATATATATATATATATATATATATATATACACACACACTAGATGTTCTGAGTCATACGTGTGCCTTTCGCTGTGTAATAATTATTTCAACTATGACTTGTCAAAATCAACATATACAAATTTAATGATCATTAACTTTAACACTTGTAAATAAATGTTCGTTGGTGATTTTAAACAATTGATGTCTTCACAGAAATTATTTATGCTTGATGAATATAGGCAAATAAAGTTCGGTCGCGTTTGGCCTATTAATATTGAGACTTGCCAGAATGCTGAAGTGCCGATGCTGCTTTTCCATAGATTCGTCTCTGTGGTGAGGGCACGTTTCCGAATCAGTTCAGGAAGTAACCTCTCCTGGTCAAGGCAAGGATTTTCACCACCACTGAAATGGAGGTTTGAAAATGTCGATCCAGCTCTTGAACCACAAAATGGTAGCACAGCAAATGGTCTCTCCGGGTCGTACCACAAATAATCCGGTCGCCTCGTACTGGTACCACACACGTTAGAGAGAATACAAGAACAAATTCCGCTGCTAAGTCTTTGTTTCCTGATGTTAATCAGGCGCCTTTACCGCTGTCCATCAGCCGTTTGTTTTCTCATATTTTACTCTCCCCGAGCGTATATCGTATCACTCAGGGCATGTGGTGAAAAATCACCAGTATGTCACTTAATTTAATAGAATATTTTTGACTGGACAGCAGCAGTGGCTTGTGCCTGAAGGAACATATTACCTTTACAAATATTCACAAAATGATAATATACAACTATGCACAGGTTGCTGTAATTATCACTCATTCCTTGCTACATTCGGATTCTGGATTTACCTCTGCTTTTGGTTCTTTCGTGAGAATTAGTATAAAGCAATCACCAGCGCTTGCTGTGGTGTTTCATGAATGTATCCTTTTCACATGCTGAGGTTGCCAGCCTAGTATGAATCTTTAACACCACTAGCAAGTATAAACATGTCAAATTCAAAGTAATTGAGATATCTTAGACTTCTTGCTCAGGTAAATAGTCTTGGCAACTTGATATCACGTCGGGGTATTTAGTTATATTAACAATCCCTCTGCGACTTTTTGAGTAAGTCCTATATAAGTCCGGTTTCTGTATAAATAACAGGGTTTCCTTGCTGTAGTGTTCAGAAGTGTTCCTGTAAGTCCAGTCCTATTTAAAGTCAGAATCTTTACTTGTATTGTTTCCTGGCTTCAGTCCGAGCTGTCTACTTGGCGAATCGGGAAAGGCAGTGCCGTTTGTCTAAAAAGGCCAACATTATATCTCAGTATTCACTCACGCACCCGTGTGGTCTACTACTAGGCAACTCCCCATCAGAGCGATTGTATATGACAACTCAAATTGCCAAACCAATGGCATTCAAAGTACATGTTATGATAGAGTAGTGCTTATGGAATTTCCTACGTGACTCATACGTTTGAGAATTTAAACAGCCACTTGCCATATATGGAATTGCGATTTCCGTAAAGTGTTGTCCCAGTTTACTTATGTAACACTTCCCACTCACTCTTCAAAATGTCTTCCAAGATTGCGGTTATCTATAATCACCTATCCCAAGTAATTAGGAAGTCTGATTACTTAGTTTATCAGACTCTGCCGATCTCTTGTATCACCTGACTTGTCGCAATCCGACTGCCTGTCTAGACAAATAGTGTTCTATACAGTTAAGCCCTAGTTTGCAAGTCCATTCTACTTTCGGATCGGAAGTGATTACGCAATCTTGGACAAACACTTTATGCTCTCATTTACCTGGAGTCAGTGTGGTTACAGACTTTATCAATATGAATATTGTCGTGACATATATTATTAAAAATATCCTATGTGTGTCAGTTGTGTAGTAGTAATATGAGGTAATACTGGTTTTGTTTTGTTCAAGCTCTGTTGGTATTTGTCATCATGACTTCAATAGTTTGTCTTTTGGGACTAGTATTGGAGATGTTCTCAGTTCCTGATATTAAGACAATTAAATTCCCCCCTGAATGTTATTTTTACAAAGTCCATTTCAAGATGAGGGGACATAATGTTGAGCTCAGCTGGCCAAATCAGCTTATCTTGCGTGATGGCGGCAGGAAGGGACTCCTCTGCTCGAATTCTCCCCTGGGCTCTGGAGACACCTCACTGATAGCTAAAAAGACCAAGGAGTATGCTGTCCGACTCTGGATTCAGCAAAGCTCTGACCAGGTGCTGCTCAATACCATCAAGACCACGGTCCCTGAAAACAAGAAGGATGGACCTTCTACTTCATAACTAATTTATACTCTCTTTTTACACTGAGCACAATACATCACAAACATTGAGTTCAGAGCGTTAGGACAACTGTCAGCTTCATCTGAAATACTTTATACCAGTATTAACCTCCTTAATGGTTACTACGCCTCTGCACTTCCAGCATTATTTCTGTCTAATCAATAATCTAGGTGTCAGTGTACTGTTTGGCCATTCCATGCAGTTTTACTTTCCTCCGACACCTTCTGTTCAGGCGGGAGCATTATAGGCTTTACATCATGTTTGCTACTGAACTACACATATATACAGGCATAAATTAACAATTCACATTCAATTTTCATTAAAAGATACTGAATGTTTCAAGCTTACCACAATTCATGGAAACAAACACAGATACGTTGATTAGCCATGAATTCTGGCACAACTACTGGCACAAATTCCCATCTGCTTATGTTCCAGGCTTTTATTTAGCAAAATATGAGCTGGCTTCAACGCACTGTTGCTTTATCAAGCTTATTTGACTAGTGGTCTCGAACTAACGCTCCTAAGTGAGTATATCAGCGAGTCTAGCCAATGAGGCCCCGTTTCGACAAGTGTTTGAAAAAATGTTACCTTCCCCCGTCTCCCCTAACAACCAAGATAGTATTTATAGCCCGACCACTCGTGGTTAGGCTTTCATTTGTTGCGCTCCAATCAATTTGGAGTTTACATGGTAGGCTATTTATGTAACGTAAGGTTTTTTCAAACACGTTATAAAAAAAATTTTATGAGCAGAAATGATTCCATGCTGTCAGGCATCCCCACTATTTTATTTTGGGTATAATTTATTAATTCCTGGACTATTTGCGTAACGTTTTACATATTCTTTGTCAGCAAGCCCTAAGGAACCCAAATATCCAAATTTAAAAGAGCTACGTGGCTGCGTTCAAAAAATGCAATTTCTTCTACCTCCTGTTTCGAAGATGTGCTGTCTGGGTACTGTAATGTTTTCAACCGTAAACCCATCTATTGTTATCTTTCCTAATAAGCGTTTTTTATGATTTTAAAACCTAACTCTGGGAAGGGTAGTGAATTTATCACTGTCCGTCCGAAAAAGTTAGTGCTTGTAGTCTTACACGCGTGATAGTAGTAATTGTGTATCGCGCGACGCGGGTTGGGGGTGGCATTAATAGCGAGACGCGTGTTTAATTTTGCATGCGTTCGGCTTTATGCCTCTCCCTTCTCTCTATCCTTTAGTCCAACTGACTTTTGTTTTTGGTAACATAGTGTAGAAAAAGACATGAATGGAATTTAAAATTTAGGTCAACTTGCATATTTCAAGGTTTTTCTTAGAAAGGCAGCACATTTTATTGTGTGTTTGGGAAACGCGTGTATGTTGCAGAAGGCCTTTAATATCAACGTGAAAGCGTTACAATTTGCAGACGAAGCAGAAAACAAGGGGGATGTCGAGTACATTCTTTGTGACAGCACTGTTATTTTACCATTGCTCTTCTCTTTATTAATTTTATTTGTTAGGCTTCATATTTACCTAATAATTTATATATGTGGATTAGAATATTCCACGACATCTCCCCTCTTAAAACAGACATTATATGTCAGTCCTTTATTCTATATTCACATAGAGAAATTTATTATTATTTCTGGGGTTTACGGTGATTCTCATCACACGGATGGCGGCTTAAAAAATCCGCTCCCAAATTTGTTTTTCCAGATATATACTCAATGCTAAAATTATATGGAGCCAAAAGTAAAGACCATCGGAGTAACCTGGAGTTCTCATGCCTAGCCTGTGCTAGAAACGATAAAGGTTTGTGGTCTGTTTGCAACTTAAATGCCTTTCCATATAGATAAATATTGAATTTCTTTATCGCCCATATTACTGCAAGACATTCTTTTTCGCTAGTTGAGTAGTTGATTTCAGCTTTATTCAACTTTCTGCTAGCATATGCCACTGGGCTTAATTCCCCATCCAATGCATCTGATTTCTGTAGTAGAGTTGCACCTAACCCAATATTACTAGCATCCGTCCTTACTATGAATTCTTGACTTAAGTCAGGTAATTTCAAAATGGGTTTACTTGTGAGCTTTTCCTTCAATTCTTGGTAAGTCATTTCACATTGTGGTGTCCATGTTATGCGATCTGGATGTCCTTTACGTGTCAATTCAGTTAACGGTGCACATATGGAATTAAAGTTTTTGATATACTTCTGGTAGAAACCACATAATGAGACAAAGGATCTCACGTCCTTCTTGGTTTGTGGTCTCGGGGCTTTCTGTTGTTTTTCTAAATTCTTTGGGTCAGGGGTCATGTTTCCCTGATAAACTGTGTGTCCCAAAAATTCCAATTCTTTACATCCAACGCAACATTTGGTTGGTCGGGCTGTTAAATTTGCCTCCCTAAGTCAATTAAACAGCATGTTCAGAGAGTCAATGTGTTCCTCAAATGTTTCTGTTGCTATAAGGATATCATCCATAAAATTTGTTATACAGGGATTATTCAGAGGATCCAATAATTTTCTCATCATTCTAGAGAAGACACTAGGCGCATTCTTCAATCCAAATGGCAATCTATTAAACTCATAGTGTCCTTCTGAGGTACTAAAAGCTAGGTATGGTCTAACCTCAGGCTTTACTGGAATCTGATAATATCCTTTACTCAGATCCACTTTGGAGAAATATTTAGCTTTATTTAGTCTGGCAAACAGCTGATTTGTATCCGGCAATGGATCCACCTGTCCTTCTGTAATAGCATTCAGTCTCCTGTAATCTATACAGAGTCTATGTTCTCCAGAGGGCTTCCTTAAGAGTACAACACCGGAACTATACGAAGACTCACTGTGCGAAATAATTCCTTCCTTCAACAGATAGTCTATCTCTTCTTTCAAAGCTTTCTCCTTAGCAAACGGAATCGAATATGGTTTCATACAGACAGGTGTGGAGTCTATTAGTTTCATATCATATTCCAATAGGTTTGTATGTCCTGGTCGGTCTGTTAACACCTCTGCATGATTATTTAGAACCTGTTGCACTCTCTCTTTCTGAGTTTTCGTTAAATGTGTACTGATTTTCACCTGTGCTGCTGTCTCACAGGGGTGTAATGGATATTCAAATGATGAAAGTGGTTCCTTTTTTCATCTCCATGGCGATGGACAAGGTCAACAAGTGTGTCTCTTCCTGATGTTCTCTTTCCAAATATTTCTTCAGGAGATTCACATGATAGATTTTTTCTTTCCCCTTCTTATCTATCTTATAATTTGTTCTAGACACCTTCTCTAAAACTGTATATGGACCCTGCCATCCAATTTGTAATTTATTCTGACTCCCAGGCAAAAGAAGCAGTACTTTCTCTCCCACAGCCAAATTTCTGTCTTTCGCCTTCCTGTTATAATAGGCAGCATGTTTCTTCCTGGCTTGTTTCAAATTTTCATTGGCAAGTTTCCAGCCAGTTTTTAACCGAGTGGTCAGCTCATTCACATATTGGTATGAAGATGTAATGTTTTCCTCTGCCTTTTCATCAGTCCACGTTCTTAACATAGATACATATGGACCTTTAATTGTGTGGACCTATTTGTCCATGCACCGGTATGGTCTCTTCCACTCGAAGCTTTATAGTGATGATTTTTCCTCCCAGAATTATCATTCACAAAACGACCGCTACCAATTTTTCTTGTCTTGGGGCTTTCTCCCCACTTAAAATTCTTGATGAGAGATTTCCTCTCTACATCCTCTTCCTCCAGTTTGTTTAAGTCCGATTGAGGGATTGTCGGCTTATCCTGGGGTAAGACATCTTTTTGCACTCTCCGCGTAGTGGCCATTGTAAAACAGTTAAGTGAAGCTTGTCCGTGAAAAGGGGCTTCCCATTCCATTTGGTCCACTTTATCAAATCTATATTTCTTTTTATTGTCAGGCCTAATTTTGCCCCGTGGCGTGTCCAGGTCCTGATCCATGTTCCCACTTGTGGGTGTTCCCTCATGTGCTATGCTACACCTTTCTACAAAATTCTCAATGTCCCATCTTGCTTTGGGCCAATAATTAATTGTGAGCCACCTTTTGAATGATGGTACCTATCTTCTCATGGTCCCCATCTGGTTTCACATGTAGGCTCCTTATTAATTCTGTCCTATATCTTTTTGGAAGAACCAGCTGTCCGTGACCATTGGATCTAGCTCCAGTCTTCCTATACATCAACTTGTTTTTCATGTAAAAGTCTCCCTTGCCTGGAGTTGTATGACAAGTTGACAATTTTCTGAAACAAGGCTTGAGTGTTTTATCCCCGGCCTGTGCCTTCCTCATCTCTTCTGGAGTGGTATCTAACATAATATCCTCCTCCTGTCTTGAGGTCGACCTGACCTGAAGGGTTGCCATATACACAGGTTTCCTTCTACAATGGTCAGTGTCATGATTGTTCATCTTACAATTTTTACACCACCTTTTTCCTTGGTTGAAAGATTTTCTTTCATCATATTTCCTTTCATCGAATTGTGGGAATTTATTTTTATTTTCATACCGTGGCCTATCAAATTGGTGCTTACCTTTATTTTGATCCTTAGGATCAAATTTATTAAAGTTCTGTGGTGCCCTAAAGTTATCTACTTGTTTCTTTTTATTACCTGTTACCTCTGCTTGAGCTGCTTGATACCTTTCAGCAACATTTAGCAACTCACCCAGCCTCTCTGCACCTTGTTCCATGAGAAACTTTCTCAGGTCTGGAGCCATGGACTCTCTTAGTTGCTCTATAAGGACCATTTCCTTAAGATCTTGGGTTTTTCCCCAGAGAAGTCCATTTCTCCAAGTATGTCTCTATTCGTGCAGAGAACTGGTGATAGGTTTCACCTGACAGTAGTTTAGCATTCCTAAATTTTTTTTTCCTATAGGAATTCTGCATTCTTTTCATACCTTAACAAAAGAGCCTGCTTTAGCATGTCATAATTTTCCTGATCACCTCTGCTCATTTTTGCAAAAACTTCATAAGCTGCCCCACGAAGTCCCTGAGATAACTTTAAGCTCCACCTTTCTCTCTCTAACCCATACGTGGTAGCTAATAGTTCATACCTATTTATATAGCTCTCAATATCATCGTCTTTCTCAACAAAATGATCTAAATGAAAATTCATAGCTGAGGTTGAGGCTCCTTGAGTAACCGTAGCATCAGAGGCAAAGGGACTGGCACCATTTTCAGGAGCATGGCCTTGAAACTCAAACTCCCTTAGTCGTAACTCATGTTCCCTTTGTAATCTTTTATCTTCTGCTTCCCTTTCTGCAGCTAATTTCCTCTCTTCCCTTTCTGCAGCTAATTTCTTCTCTTCTCTTTCTGCAGCCTGTCTTCTTTCCTCGGCTTCTCTTTCTGTAGCTAATCTTTTGTCTTCTCTTTCTGCTTCCAATTTCTTAGCCTCAGCCTCAATCTGCAACCTCTTAGTCTCAGCCTCAGCTTGCAACCTCTTAGTCTCAGCCTCAGCCTCAAATTGCAACCTCTTAGTCTCAGCCTCTAACTTTCTTTCGGCCTCTTTTTCGAATCTTCTTTCTTCGCGTTCAATAAATTTGTCACATTCCGTAGTGACATAGGCAACCATAACTTGCCCATCTAATCCTAACTCTTTTGCAGTCTGTACAGCAGCAGATCGAAACTTGGCCAGGTCCGCCATTGTCTATCAGGTAAATTTCTACAATGTCTAACCAACAATTTAATCTCTAAATATATCTAATGGACAACACAGGCACCGTGAGCTCAACCTTATTTAATTCCACCCAAGGATACCTTTTAATTCTTATATTCCCTGAAGTGAATTACCCCCAATATTTTTAATAGGGAAAGATTCAAAATCCCAAGAGCGAGCCCCCAATATATGTGGTGAAGTGGGATGTTATAAATATTTATAGGGGACTTAGTGTACTGACTGAGATCAGCTGTGAAGGTATCTATATCTATTAAGAGTAGTGTATTATAGATAACCTTACTTGCTACCACATATCTATATATCTCAGTCAGAATTATTCTGGAATAGTGTGATGACTACGTTATGTGTCTAGGGTATGTGTATGATGAAGTGTAAGTCACAACAACAGACAGATAAACAATTTAATTTAATCCACTACTCTTGACAACACTGTGACACTCACATACATATAACACTCTATGAGAATATCTTAAGGAGTCACTGATAACTTTTCAAATAACAATATGTATTCATTTTTGTCATAAAGGTATATGTGTCCTGATTCAAATACAAAGGAACCAGGAATCACAATCACTTTTAATTACAAGTATATGTACAGACTTTATCAATATGAATATTGTAGTGACATATATTATTAAAAATATCCTATGTGTGTCAGTTGTGTAGTAGTAATATGAGGTAATACTGGTTTGGTTTTGTTCAAGCTCTGTTGGTATTTGTCATCATGACTTCAATAGTTTGTCTTTTGGGACTAGTATTGGAGATGTTCTCAGTTCCTGATATTAAGACAATTAAATTCCCCTCTGAATGTTATTTTTACACAGTCATTTCAAGATGAGGGGACATAATGTTGAGCTCAGCTGGCCAAATCAGCTTATCTTGGGTGATGGCGGCAGGAAGGGACTCCTCTGCTCGAATTCTCCCCTGGGCCCTGGAGACACCTCACTGATAGCTAAAAAGACCAAGGAGTATGCTGTCCGACTCTGGATTCAGCAAAGCTCTGACCAGGTGCTGCTCAGTACCATCAAGACCACGGTCCCTGAAATCAAGAAGGATGTACCTTCTACTTCATAACTAACTTATACTTTCTTTTTACACTGATCACAATACATCACAAACATTGAGTTCAGAGCGTTAGGCCAACTGTCATCTTCATTCTGAAGTACTTCATACCAGCACTAACCTCCTTAATGGTTACTACGCCTCTGCAATTCCAGCATTATTTCTGTCTAATCAATCATCCAGGTGTCAGTGTACTATTTGGCCATTCCATGCCGTTTTACTTCCCTCCGACACCCTCTGTTCAGGCTGGAGCATTATAGGCTTTATCTCCTGTTTGCCACTGAACTACACATATATATACAGGCATAAATTAACAATTTACATTCAATTTTCATTAAAAGATACTGAATGGTTCAAGCTTACCACAATTTCATGGAAATAAACACAGATACGTTGATTAGCAATGAATTCTGGCACAATTACTGGCACAAATTCCCATCTGCTTATGTTCCAGGCTTTTATTTAGCAAAATTATGAGCTGGCTTCAACGCACTGATGCTTTATCAAGCTTATTTAAACAAGTGGTTTCGAACTAACGCTCCTAAGTGATTATATCAGCGAGTCTAGCCAATGAGGCCCCGTTTCGACAAGTGTTTGAAAAAATGTTACCTTCCCCCGTCTCCCCTAACAACCAAGATAGTATTTATAGCCCGACCAATCGTGGTTAGTCTTTCATTTGTTGCGCTCCAATCAATTTGGAGTTTACATGGTAGGCTAATTCTGTAACGTAAGATTTTTTTCAAACACGTTATAAAAAAATTTTATGAGCAGAAATGATTCCATGCTGTCAGGCATCCCCACTATTTTATTTTGGTTATAATTTATTAATTCCTGGACTATTTGCGTAACGTTTTACATATTCTTTGTCAGCAAGCCCTAAGGAACCCAAATATCCAAATTTAAAAGAGCTACGTGGATGCGTTCAAAATATGCAATTTCTTCTACCTCCTGTTTCGAAGATGTGCTGTCTGGGTACTGTAATGTTTTCAAACGTAAACCCATCTATTGTTATCTTTCCTAATAAGCGTTTTTTTATGATTTTAAAACCTAACTCTGGGAAGGGTAGTGAATTTATCACTGTCCGTCCGAAAAAGTTAGTGCTTGTAGTCTTACACGCGTGATAGTAGTAATTGTGTATCGCGCGACGCGGGTTGGGGGTGGCATTAATAGCGAGACGCGTGTTTAATTTTGCATGCGTTCGGCTTTATTCGCCCCTCTCTTCTCGCTATCCTTTAGTCCATCTGTCTTTTGTTTTTGGTAACATAGTGTAGAAAAAGACATGGATGGAATTTAAAATTTAGGTCAACTTGCATATTTCAAGGTTTTTCTTAGAAAGGCAGCACATTTTATTGTGTGTTTGGGAAACGCGTGTATGTTGCAGAAGGCCTTTAATATCAACGTGAAAGCGTTACAATTTGCCGACGAAGTAGAAAACAAGGGGGATTTCGAGTACCTTCTTTGTGACAGCACTGTTATTTACCATTGCTCTTTTCTTTATTAATTTTATTTGTTAGGCTTCATATTTACCTAATAATTTATATATGTGGATTAGAATATTCCACGACAATTATCACGTTTAGTGCTTCAATTAATCTCACAGGGATGGGCGATTGTCTGGCCCTGTCATGCATCGAAGCGTGAAACGTGAAGAATGATAGTAGGAAAAAAGGGTAACAATTCTGAGTAGAGGATAGGCACGAAATTATGTGCGTTAAATATGCCCGAAATAATAGATAATAAAGGCGATGAGAGGAAAAAAGCAAACGAGCCAAAATTTCACAACAAACAGGAGACACGGACAAAGTAAATAAAACTAATATGTTAACAGGTGCCGCGGAAATTCTTAGAAATTTATTAACTTGATTTTTTCCCTTAACCACTCCCGCTTGCATTCATTCGTATTAAATTACTGAATCGGAACGCAGTTATGTAGAGTATATGTTTTGGATGCTAAGGACTGGCGAAAAATGTGTGCAGGCTGGCTGAATAATAGACCGAAAGCAGGGGCAGAGACAGAATGATAGAAGATTTAAAATAGATTGTTAATACAATAAAGAATCACTGTCACGGGATTTACTCCCCTTGCTCTGCAGTGATGGTCCAATCTTTGCCAAACTTCAGAGTATCTACTGATGGTCTTCAAAGGTGTCTACCTTTCGCTCAAGATTACTCTTGGCAGAGAAGTGAATTGAAGAATGGTGCTTCAGTTCTAAGGAACCTCATATGAATTTAAGAAATCAAGTACTACGACTGATAGGATCCAGGCCGTGTAAACTTTATATCTTCTCAGACCTGTGAGTAAGGATTTTGCTCGTTCTGATGAGCCCCCAACTGATTTAACTCAGTAAAATATTACTTTAGTAGCTCTGTTATAGGTATTTAAAATGACTGAGACATACGGGTGCAGTTCACTCAAAATGACTAAATAAACTATTGTATATTTACAGACAACAAATTTAATAATCAATTATCGTTAACAAATGTAAAATAAATAAGGGTGGGGTGAATTAGATAGAGTCTTTAAAAAATTGTATCGCGAGGGATGATCTGGATAGTGTAAGGAATTTTTTTAATTAAAGTTCACTTGGCAGCTTTAAATGGGTAAAGAGCTGCCAGTAAGATGTCGGTTGGTTTCCTCTCCAGCCGATGCTTGTTCTTTGCAGGTTATGGACTGGAACACTCGTCACTGGTCAGGTCTGGTCGCCGCAACACGTCCCTCGTAGTATCGTGGAGTAATTGTGAAGATTGTCCAGCGTCTTTTAAGACCCGTATGAAATAGGTTTCTAGCTTTGGCTGAAGGCCACTTATACCACACGCTTGTTCCACAGTAGTTCCACCAATTGGTACCACCGACTAGTATCATAAAATAAGAGAGAAACAAATACCCTCCCAACACGAAATCAGGTGCCCCCCTCATTCCACCATCCCATGTGCCTCAGAACTTTATCATCTCTGAGCATTAATGGTAATCCCAGTGAGCGGAAAAGATCCATTGCATTTACATTGAACATGTTTACATTTACATATGTGCCGGTTGAAAAGGTTAATATAATAAGTATGTACATCAGTTATATCATCATCCACTCCCTCCTGCCTTGGAACTTGGGACTACCTCTGCTTTTGGTTCTCTATCAGAAACCCGCATAAAGCAGTCACCAGCTCTTGCAGTGGTGGTTCATGGAACCATCGTTATGTATGCTGAGGTTGCCAGCCTCGTATGACTTGGACATCCACTAGCAATTTTCACATGTTAATATATGCAAAATTATAGAGTTATAAAATATACAACTCACCCCAAATATCTTTGGGAATCTGACTTCTGGCTCTGTGAAATAGTTAAGGCAACTGGATTAAAATACTCTTAAACGTGGTCTAGGGTGTTACATTACAATAGACTCCCACTATGACTTAGCGTTCAGGTTCCTAGGATTTTGAGCTTTTCGTATTAATAAATCTAGAGTTGTCGTTATGTAAATCCACAAGATGCTGAAATACGTTGTCTGGTCTTTTAAAATGGAATTCTGACCCAAGTCCTTATTCTGGCTTGTCTGGCTGTCTTCTTGATGAGTTGAATTTCACAGTGCGGTCCTCGAAATGCGCTAGATTATATGGCAACATTTGGCACGCATGCAGATAGCTACTGTATGACAAGGCTCCAATCAGAAATGTTGTATTTTTACATCTCAAATGCCAAGCCAATAGCATGCAATTTACATATTGGCGGGGTATATTCCCTCTACTTGTCACGAACAATTCCTGCCTGACATCCACACACAAAAGTTCGTTGTTTACAAGTCACCTCTGCATAAAAGCTATGCCAGCTTCCGTCTATCGATCATGTTTACACTCACGACTTCATAATCTATCACAGTCAATCTCTTTCAAGATAGATAATTATTCTCCGACAAGTCTTGTCCGGAAATGACTATGGCATTTACCCAGTCTAGCCAACAATCAACAAACTGGTCAGACAGAACTATTATCAAGGATACAAGAATCGACTGTGGTCATTTCAAGGTTGTTTACTTCTTAATCGGTCTAGTACGGAAATGTGTTACACATTAGTAAACCACACTTCTCTCTACAGATCCCAGGTGTCAATATGGGTTCAAACGAAAGTCATTGATTACCCTAATCAGCAAAAGATGGTCGCTGAAGTCCTGACATGACAACAATTGAGGGCAGAGATTGTAAACAATGATTAAGTGCAGAAAATGAGACCTATCGGCGATAAACATGAATGCTAGGAAAAGAAGAGAGACAATTCTATAACAATCACAGAGGCAAAGGCTGTTGAAAGAGAAAAGTAATAATAAGAAATAGTAATTATCACGGGTCTATTGACATGTGCCTAAGGGAAGTGATAGTGCACTTGTGGTCTCTTCACAATAACAAATACAATTTACGGGACATTTGAGAATAAGTAGCGAACAAGAGTTGTGTACAGTCCCAAATTACTGCGTAATTTATTCAATACAAGTGGACGAATCCTGGCAATTCAAAATACAGTCCAAATAGTGGTTCAGATACAGTCCAGACAATGGTTCAAATACAATTTAAGCATTGGTGCTTGACATAACCATTTCATATGAACGACTGACTGTAAAAAGCTTCAAGCACAATTTCCTAACAACAAGTACACTTCATATCATAACAATACTCTGTCCTGTTCAAGATTCAAAGTCCAACTGCTAAAAAATCTTACTAAGCTTCCATTCCTTTTCACTGCCTGCATTCTTCGCGCGGATTTGACTAAATCTCGCTGTCTGTCATAGCAACTCACGTGAACTCAGATCAACTCTTGAGCGCTGCTCAACACTTACACGTTATAGCAACAATCGTATTCATTCAATCATCATTCTGTTCATCCTTCTCCGACTTACACCCGGAAATTACTTCTTTACTAATAAAAGACGGGAGACACGTAAACGAATTGGAAAAGTAAGAGACTAGGAGGATGAAGAAGGAATGTACGAAGAAGATAGCAAATTTAATAGGAAAAGAATGCTGGAGGGCAAAGAAAGGAAAAGAAGAAATAGAACGAGCATAAGCGATAACAAAAGTAGGATTTTCCAGGAGTGGAGACTATTACAGTAATAATAGATCTACAAATATATCTGAAGTCTAATTTTGCTGTCACGTGTTACATTTTTGAATCGTGAAGTAAGTCTGGTGTATCAAAAAATAGAACGAGACAAATAACTTAATACCAGCCATAAGCGCCAGAAATAGAAGACCTGCGTAAATAGCGGCCTCTACCCCAGTCCCATTACTCTTATTAAGTTATGCAAGAGGCCGTACATTTCAACTCTGATTCCCGCGCATGGAGATCACTGAAAAGTTCACCAGACTGCCCGCAAGTAATGGTTTGTGATTTGTGTTTAATTCGTGGAGTTCGGCGTTATTCAGGTCTCAGACTGTCAACATCATCATCTCTTCTGTGGTGCAGTTCTCGGCGTGTGCTTATATGGTGTTGTCTTATGTGCTGGCGTTGTGTGTGTGTGTGTGTGTGTGCTTATTGGGCGTTCATTTCTTCGTTTTAATTGGGTTGTTTGCTGGAGCTTCTTCGGTGGTTATCAATCTGGTAAATTGTGATTAAATTGCTGGATTAAATGTGTTTTCGTACTTATCCTGGTTCGTTTAAATACTTTGTGGGTAGGGGTGCACTTAGGGGTCGGACAGTGCCTGAGGGCACACTACAGTGGGAGGGGGGGGGGAGGCGCACTTTCCCCTAGCCTCCATCTAGCTTAATCCTGTCAAGTAAATAATTTCTTATTGCCCAGCCTCTGAGTTGTATTTGTCATCGCCCTTTTTAGCGTGGAATGTAAATGTAATCACATAGCAGATACTGCCGTAGGGGTGAAGTGTTAGAGAATTCATTATACTAGGTCTCTGCTTTATGAGGTGAGATGAACGTCCCCCTTCCTCGCTGCCTTTACTTTCCCCGAACTAAAGAGCAGAGTCAGGCACCCATTTACAGCTAAATGGACTGGAGCGTGACGCTACTAGGTTTCGAACACGGCAGTTTTTGCCTCGAGAAGCAAGCGCTGTAATTGCTTTGTCACTCGTCGGTATATAATTTAGAGAAAAACAGTGAAATAGTATGGACATCTGGTGAGAATGAACTCAAACTAACCACAATCATGTGACGAACGTGCTAGATCACCGAAGAGCACTCACGAAGGAGACAAAGAAAGCATGTATAGAAGATATTGCCAAAGCCCTCAGCTTTTAACTGGATCGCCATTAGATCGTCTGATGACGCGTAAGGACACAAGTGGATGGATAAAGTACCCAGTGTTTACAAAGGATACACCAATAAGCTGGGGCAATGTTTTGTTTTGTTTATAACTTGTTTATTTTTTAGTCTTCAAGATCATAGACTCTTCACCACAAACGCTACCCTTGTAACATAGGTGATCTAGCGTCTTTGAAAAAAAAAAATCTTTGTCAGTATAAGTAAGAGCATTATTACATATAGCCGATCATATCTAATTGAGCTGAATTATGGACAAACAGTACCAAGTAGAAGAGCCGTGGAAGCGACGGATATGTGCATAATAGACATTTTAATGCCATCATCATTACCTTTCAACTCCCAGAGGAACATACTGTCGTGGAATATTCTAATCCACATATATAAATTAAAAGGTAAATATAAAGCCTAACAAATAAATCTAATAAAGAAAAGAGCAATGGTAAAAGAAAAGTGCTGTCAAAATGACAGTACTCGAAATCCCCTTTGTTTTATGCTTCGTCTGCAAATTGTAACGCTTTCACGTTGATAGTAAAAGCCTACTATATTATTACCCGCTTTCTTCAATGAAACGTGTGCTGTATTTCTTGGAAAAACATTGAGATACCAAGCTGATCAATGACCTAATTTAAATATTTCATTCATTCCATTTTATACACGGCGTAACTAAAGACAGATGGACTAAAGGATAGAGAGAAGGGAGAGGCATAAAGCCGAACACGTGCAACACAAAACACGCGTCGCGCGATACACAATTACTACTATCACGCGTGTAAGGCCACATGCACTAACTTTTTCAGACGGACAGTGATAAATTCACTACCCTTCCCAGAGTTAGGTTTTAAAAAACCTGGGAAACGCTTATTAGAAAAGATAACATTATATGGGTTTACGTTTGAAAACATTACAGTACCCAGACAGCACATCTTCGAAACAGGAGGTAGAAGAAATTGCATATTTTGAACGCAGCCACTTAGCTCTATTAAATATATATATTTGGGTTCCTTAGGGTTTGCTGACAAAGAATATATGTACAACGTTATGCAAATAGTCTAGGAATTAACAAGTTATAGCCAAAATAAAATGATGGTGCTGTCAGACAACACCCAAAATCAGAATCGCTCAGTGGTAGATTTTTTTACACCACCATTGTACGGGAAATGGGCCACAAGTTACATTTGAACTGATTGGCTGGAATGATATGTAAGGCTAAACACGATTAGTCGGGCTATAAATACTATCTTTGGTTGTTAGGGGAGACGTGGGAAGTTAAAATTTTTTCAAACACTTGTCGAAACGTGGCTCCATTGGCCAGACTCGCTGATATACTCACTTAGGAGCGTTAGTTCGAGACCACTAGTCAAATAAGCTTGATAAAGCAACAGTGCGTTGAAGCCAGCTCATATTTTTTGCTAAATAAAAGCCTGGAACATAAGCAGATGGGAATTTGTGCCAGTAGTTGTGCCAGAATTCATTGCTAATCAACGTATCTGTGTTTGCTTCCATGAATTGTGGGACCGTGGTCTTGATGGTATTGAGCAGCACCTGGTCAGAGCTTTGCTGAATCCAGAGTCGGACAGCATACTCCTTGGTCCATTTAGCTATCAGTGAGGTGTCTCCAGAGCCCAGGGGAGAAATCGAGCAGAGGAGTCTTTTCCTGCCGCCCTCACACAAGATAAGCTGATGTGGCCAGCTGAGCTCAAAATTATGTACCCCAGCTTAAAATGACCTTGTAAAAATAACATTAAGAGGGGAATTAAATTGTTTTAATATCAGGAACTGAGAACATCTCCAATACTAGTCCCCATAAAAACAAACTATTGAAGTCATGATGACAAATACCAACAGAGCTTGAACAAAACAAAACCAGTATTACCTCATATTACTACTACACAACTGACACACATAGGATACTTTTAATAATATATGTCATTACCATATTCATATTGATAAATTCTGTACATATAACTTGTAAGTAAAATTGATTGTGATTCCTGGTTCCCTTTGTATTTGAATCAGGACACATATTCATTCATAACAGCAATGAATACATATTGTTATTTGAAAAGTTATCAGTGACTCCTTTAAGATATCCTTTAGAGTGTTATATGTATGTGAGTGTCACAGTGTTGTCAAGTGTGGTGGAATAAATTAAATTGTTTATCTGTCTGTTGTTGTTATGACTTACACTTCATCATACACATACCCTAGACATACAACGTAGTCATCACACTATTCCAGAATAATTCTGACTGAGGTATACATATGTGGCAGCAAGCAAGGTTATATATAATACACTACTCTTATTAGATATATATACCTTCACAGCTGATCTCAGTCAGTACACTAAGTCCCCTATAAATATTTATAACATCTCACTTCACCACATATATTGGGGGCTCGTCCGGGATTTTGAATCTTTCCCTATTAAAAATATTGGGGGTAATTCACTTCAGGGAATATAAGAATTAAAAGGTATCCTTGGGTGGAATTAAATAAGGTTGAGCTCACGGTGCCTGTGTTGTCCATTAGATATATATTTAGAGATTAAATTGTTGGTTAGACATTGTATAAATTACCTGATAGACAATGGCGGACCTGGCCAAGTTTCGATCTGCTGCTGTTCAGACTGCAAAGGAGTTAGGATTAGATGGGCAAGTTATGGTTGCCTATGTCACTACGGAATGTGACAAATTTATTGAACGCGAAGAAAGAAGGTTTGAAGCCGAAAGAAAGTTAGAGGCTGAAAGGGAAATTAAGAAGTTACAATTTGAGGCTGAGGCTGAGACTAAGAGGTTGCAGATTGAGGCTGAGGCTAAGAAATTGGAGGCAGAAGAAAGAAGATTAGCTGCAGAAAGGGAAGAGAAGAAATTAGCTGCAGAAAGGGAAGCAGAAGAAAGAAGATTGACTGCAGAGAGGGAAGCAGAAAAGGAGGAGAAGAGATTACAAAGGGAACATGAGTTACGACTAAGGGAGTTTGAGTTTCAGGGCCATGCTCCTGAAAATGGTGCCAGTCCCTTTGCCTCTGATGCCACTGCTAGCCAAGGAGCCTCAACCTCAGCTATGAATTTTCATTTAGATCATTTTGTTGAGAAAGACGATGATATAGAGAGCTACCTAAATAGGTATGAACTATTAGCTACCACGTATGGGTTAGAGAGAGAAAGGTGGAGCTTAAAGTTATCTCAAGGACTTCGTGGGGCAGCTTATGAAGTTTTTGCAAAAATGAGCAGAGGTGATCAGGAAAATTATGACATGCTAAAGCAGGCTCTTTTGTTAAGATATGAAAAGAATGCAGAATTCTATAGGAAAAAATTTAGGAATGCTAAACTACTGTCAGGTGAAACCTATCACCAGTTCTCTGCACGAATAGAGACATACTTGGAGAAATGGACTTCTCTGGGGAAAACCCAAGATCTTAAGGAAATGGTCCTTATAGAGCAATTAAGAGAGTCCATGGCTCCAGACCTGAGAAAGTTTCTCATGGAACAAGGTGCAGAGAGGCTGGGTGAGTTGCTAAATGTTGCTGAAAGGTATCAAGCAGCTCAAGCAGAGGTAACAGGAAATAAAAAGAAACAAGTGGATAACTTTAGGGCACCACAGAACTTTAATAAATTTGATCCTAAGGATCAAAATAAAGGTAAGCACCAATTTGATAGGCCACGGTATGAAAATAAAAATAAAAACCCACAATTCGATGAAAGGAAATATGATGAAAGAAAATCTTTCAACCAAGGAAAAAGGTGGTGTAAAAATTGTAAGATGAACAATCATGACACTGACCATTGTAGAAGGAAACCTCCTCATTTTGCTGCTATGACATCGGGGAAAAAGGAAAAGAAGGGCAAACCTGAAGAATTACAGGAACCATACCACCCCCCAGTGTGTGAAGATGTCATCTGTAATGGTGTCACTATAAGATGTTTATATGATACCGGTTTAGATTACGATTCCGTTGTGAGTTCTCACCTGGTGCAGGCCGATCAATACACCACAGAAACAGTGGAGATTCAAACTGCAACCAAGGATGTAGCTACCATGACACTTCCCGTCGCCCGAATAAAAGTGAAAACGCGATATGTGGAAGGAATCATAAAAGCAGCAGTGATAAATGAGCCAATCTACCCTCTAATATTGGGGTGTAGATATGTCTTCTTGGGGAATCCCAAGAGACCTGTGATATTGGCAACAGTGCAGACCAGATCACAGTCAAAAAAGGAGGAGGATAATCCCATAAATACTCACCCAGATGAGATGAGGAAGGCACAGGCTGAGGACAAAACACTCAAGCCATGTTTCAAGAAGTTGCCCAAATCTCATACACCTCCAGGCAAGGGAGAGTTTTATATGAAGAACAAACTAATATATAGGAAGGCTGGATCTGAATCCAATGGTCACGGACAGCTGGTCCTTCCCACTTCATATAGGACTAAAGTGTTGGAACTAGGGCATGCGATTCCCTTCAGTGGTCATATGGGAATCAGCGCAACAGGACAGCGAATAGCTTGTCACTATTTCTGGCCAGGAATAACTGAAGATATCAAACGATATGTAAAATCCTGTCCAGAGTGCCAACGAGTAGCACCTAAACATTGGACTGCACCAGCAACTCTGGGGGAAATGCCCATAGTGGGAACACCCTTTGAGAGAGTTGCCGTGGATCTTGTGGGACCTCTCACCCGAACCAAGAGAAGGAACAGCTACATTCTGACTCTGGTGGACACTTGTTCTATGTGGGGAGAGGCAGTAGCCCTGTCATCGATTGATTCTAAACATGTGGCAGAGGCATTGCTCACAATTTTCACAAGGTTAGGCTTTCCCAATCAAATCTTGACTGATAATGGCTCTCAGTTCAAGGGGAAACTAACTGAAGAAGTTTTCAGGATCTTCCAGGCCAAACACTTCCATTGTAGTGTGTATCATCCCCAAGGGAACGGCCAAGTGGAAAGATTTAACGGCACATTGATGTCGATCCTGAGAAAGTTGGCACACGAAAAACCAGATACATGGGACCAGTACCTGCACGCCGCCCTCTTTGCTTATCGGGAGGTACCCCATAGTTCAACCGGTATGGCCCCGGCAACATTATTGTTTGGAAGGCCAATAAAAGGTCCACTCGAAGCTTTGTTAAGAACGTGGACTGATGAAAAGGCAGAGGAAAACATTACATCTTCATACCAATATGTGAATGAGCTGACCACTCGTTTAAAAACTGGTTGGAAACTTGCCAATGAAAATTTGAAACAAGCCAGGAAGAAACATGCTGCCTATTATAACAGGAAGGCGAAAGACAGAAATTTGGCTGTGGGAGAGAAAGTACTGCTTCTTTTGCCCGGGAGTCAGAATAAGTTACAAATTGGATGGCAGGGTCCATATACAGTTTTAGAGAAGGTATCTAGAACAAATTATAAGATAGATAAGAAGGGGAAAGAAAAAATCTATCATGTGAATCTCCTGAAGAAATATTTGGAAAGAGAACATCAGGAAGAGACACACTTGTTGACCTTGTCCATCGCCATGGAGATGAAAAAGGAACCACTTTCATCATTTGAGTATCCATTACACCCCTGTGAGACAGCAGCACAGGTGAAAATCAGTACACATTTAACGAAAACTCAGAAAGAGAGAGTGCAACAGGTTCTAAATAATCATGCAGAGGTGTTAACAGACCGACCAGGGCATACAAACCTATTGGAATATGATATGAAACTGATAGACCCCACACCTGTCTGTATGAAACCATATTCGATTCCGTTTGCTAAGGAGAAAGCTTTGAAGGAAGAGATAGACTATCTGTTGAAGGAAGGAATTATTTCGCACAGTGAATCTTCGTATAGTTCCGGTGTTGTACTCTTAAGGAAGCCCTCTGGAGAACATAGACTCTGTATAGATTACAGGAGACTGAATGCTATTACAGAAGGACAGGTGGATCCATTGCCGGATACAAATCAGCTGTTTGCCAAACTAAATAAAGCTAAATATTTCTCCAAAGTGGATCTGAGTAAAGGATATTATCAGATTCCAGTAAAGCCTGAGGTTAGACCATACCTAGCTTTTAGTACTTCAGAAGGACACTATGAGTTTAATAGATTGCCATTTGGATTGAAGAATGCGCCTAGTGTCTTCTCTAGAATGATGAGAAAATTATTGGACCCTCTGAATAATCCATGTATAACAAATTTCATGGATGATATCCTGATAGCAACAGAAACATTTGAGGAACACATTGACTCTCTGAACATGCTGTTTAATCGACTTAGGGAGGCAAATTTAACAGCCCGACCAACCAAATG
The DNA here is from genome assembly GCA_024509875.1 of Oreohelix idahoensis. Taxonomy (NCBI): domain Eukaryota; kingdom Metazoa; phylum Mollusca; class Gastropoda; order Stylommatophora; family Oreohelicidae; genus Oreohelix; species Oreohelix idahoensis. The sequence continues at coordinate 326,736 of JAMPIV010021814.1, read as the reverse complement.
TTGCGTTGGATGTAAAGAATTGGAATTTTTGGGACACACAGTTTATCAGGGAAACATGACCCCTGACCCAAAGAATTTAGAGAAACTACAGAAAGCCCCGAGACCACAAACCAAGAAGGACGTGAGATCCTTTGTCTCATTATGTGGTTTCTACCAGAAGTATATCAAAAACTTTAATTCCATATGTGCACCGTTAACTGATTTGACACGTAAAGGACATCCAGATCGCATTACATGGACACCACAATGTGAAATGACTTACCAAGAATTGAAGGAAAAGCTCACAAGTAAACCCATTTTGAAATTACCTGACTTAAGTCAAGAATTCATAGTAAGGACGGATGCAAGTAATATTGGGTTAGGTGCAACTCTACTACAGAAATCCGATGCATTGGATGGGGAATTAAGCCCAGTGGCATATGCTAGCAGAAAATTGAATAAAGCTGAAATCAATTACTCAACTAGCGAAAAAGAATGTCTTGCAGTAATATGGGCAATAAAGAAATTCAATATTTATCTGTATGGGAAGGCCTTTAAGTTGCAAACAGACCACAAACCTTTATCGTTTCTAGCACAGGCTAGGCATGAGAACTCCAGGTTACTCCGATGGTCTTTACTTTTGGCTCCATATAATTTTAGCATTGAGTATATATCTGGAAAAACAAATTTGGGAGCGGATTTTTAAAGCCGCCATCCGTGTGATGAGAATCACCGTAAACCCCAGAAATAATAATAAATTTCTCTATGTGTATATAGAATAAAGGACTGACATATAATGTCTGTTTTAAGAGGGGAGATGTCGTGGAATATTCTAATCCACATATATAAATTAAAAGGTAAATATAAAGCCTAACAAATAAATCTAATAAAGAAAAGAGCAATGGTAAAAGAACAGTGCTGTCACAATGACAGTACTCGAAATCCCCTTTGTTTTATGCTTCGTCTGCAAATTGTAACGCTTTCACGTTGATAGTAAAAGCCTACTATATTATTACCCGCTTTCTTCAATGAAACGTGTGCTGTATTTCTTGGAAAAACATTGAGATACCAAGCTGATCAATGACCTAATTTAAATATTTCATTCATTCCATTTTATACACGGCGTAACTAAAGACAGATGGACTAAAGGATAGAGAGAAGGGAGAGGCATAAAGCCGAACACGTGCAACACAAAACACGCGTCGCGCGATACACAATTACTACTATCACGCGTGTAAGGCCACATGCACTAACTTTTTCAGACGGACAGTGATAAATTCACTACCCTTCCCAGAGTTAGGTTTTAAAAACCCTGGGAAACGCTTATTAGAAAAGATAACATTATATGGGTTTACGTTTGAAAACATTACAGTACCCAGACAGCACATCTTCGAAACAGGAGGTAGAAGAAATTGCATATTTTGAACGCAGCCACTTAGCTCTATTAAATATATATATTTGGGTTCCTTAGGGTTTGCTGACAAAGAATATGTACAACGTTATGCAAATAGTCTAGGAATTAACAAGTTATAGCCAAAATAAAATGATGGTGCTGTCAGACAACACCCAAAATCAGAATCGCTCAGTGGTAGATTTTTTTACACCACCATTGTACGGGAAATGGGCCACAAGTTACATTTGAACTGATTGGCTGGAATGATATGTAAGGCTAAACACGATTAGTCGGGCTATAAATACTATCTTTGGTTGTTAGGGGAGACGTAGGAAGTTAAAATTTTTTCAAACACTTGTCGAAACGTGGCTCCATTGGCCAGACTCGCTGATATACTCACTTAGGAGCGTTAGTTCGAGACCACTAGTCAAATAAGCTTGATAAAGCAACAGTGCGTTGAAGCCAGCTCATATTTTTGCTAAATAAAAGCCTGGAACATAAGCAGATGGGAATTTGTGCCAGTAGTTGTGCCAGAATTCATTGCTAATCAACGTATCTGTGTTTGTTTCCATGAATTGTGGGACCGTGGTCTTGATGGTATTGAGCAGCACCTGGTCAGAGCTTTGCTGAATCCAGAGTCGGACAGCATACTCCTTGGTCCATTTAGCTATCAGTGAGGTGTCTCCAGAGCCCAGGGGAGAAATCGAGCAGAGGAGTCTTTTCCTGCCGCCCTCACACAAGATAAGCTGATGTGGCCAGCTGAGCTCAAAATTATGTACCCCAGCTTAAAATGACCTTGTAAAAATAACATTAAGAGGGGAATTAAATTGTTTTAATATCAGGAACTGAGAACATCTCCCATACTAGTCCCCATAAAGACAAACTATTGAAGTCATGATGACAAATACCAACAGAGCTTGAACAAAACAAAACCAGTATTACCTCATATTACTACTACACAACTGACACACATAGGATACTTTTAATAATATATGTCATTACCATATTCATATTGATAAATTCTGTACATATAACTTGTAAGTAAAATTGATTGTGATTCTTGGTTCCCTTTGTATTTGAATCAGGACACATATTCATTCATAACAGCAATGAATACATATTGTTATTTGAAAAGTTATCAGTGACTCCTTTAAGATATCCTTTAGAGTGTTATATGTATGTGAGTGTCACAGTGTTGTCAAGTGTGGTGGAATAAATTAAATTGTTTATCTGTCTGTTGTTGTTATGACTTACACTTCATCATACACATACCCTAGACATACAACGTAGTCATCACACTATTCCAGAATAATTCTGACTGAGGTATACATATGTGGCAGCAAGCAAGGTTATATATAATACACTACTCTTATTAGATATATATACCTTCACAGCTGATCTCAGTCAGTACACTAAGTCCCCTATAAATATTTATAACATCTCACTTCACCACACATACCTCTTCAATTATTTCACATCAGGCTGTCCTGACCTGTACCGTCCACTTTTTTCTTTCTCCATTTCTTTTTTATTCACTGTTTAATTCTAACCTCCATTTATTTGTTTTAATTATTTTTTTAATGTGTTTTCGGGGTTCCTTTTATGTCTTGTACCTTGTGAATTTCAGAACAGGGGCTGCAATGTAATGCTAAATAATTTTCTCTTAAATGGGTATGTGACAGGCACTCGTAAGAAATTAAGTGTAGACAACTAGACAACAGAAAAGTAACAGAAGTAATAGGCTTACCGGGGAATCGAACCAATGATCACCAGAATGGTGCCATTGCCTCGCCGCAGGAGTGAATCTGTAATTTGACGGACACGCTGCCAACTTAGCATCCCAACTTAGATGGTTTCCTTAGTATATGTCCTGTCCGTCGCCACTGCCTTTTCATTGGTTTTTGTTTTGGCTCGTATTTGTCAGGTCCATTCCATCAGTGCCACATTGGCGATCTTGTCATTGTTTTCCCTTGAGATTGTTACCTTCTTGTGGCGAGGCACTTGCTTCAACCTAGACTCAAGTCCGTTGGTTCGGTAATATCAGCGCAATGGACAATCAAAAATAAGTGAACTCTGTTAACTGAAGCATAATGTTGATAGAAAGTAAGCCCTGAAAAGGACTACTAGCTTCTGAGTGCCCGAAGTAGTCCTGAAAAGGACTGCTAGCCCGACCAGCGTTGATAGATAGTTAGATACTAAATCCTGAAAAGGGCTGCTAGCCCGACCAGCGTTGATAGATAGTTAGATACTAAATCCTGAAAAGGGCTGCTAGCCCGACCAGCGTTGATAGATAGATACTAAATCATGAAAAGGGCTGCTAGCCCGATCAGCATTGATAGATAGTTAGATACTAAATCCTGAAAAGGGCTGCTAGCCCGACCAGCATTGATAGATAGTTAGATACTAATTCCTGAAAAGGGCTGCTAGCCCGATCAGCATTGATAGATAGTTAGATACTAAATCCTGAAAAGGACTGCTAGCCCGACCAGCGTTGATAGATAGTTAGATACTAAATCCTGAAAAGGACCAACATTTTCAGTCTGCTGGCATGATGAAGCCTTGAAAAGGACTGCTAGTATGATGAAGCCCTGAAAAGGCCTCAATGGGAACGACGAATAACATAAACAGAAAGATTAACGTGATGTAGCGAAGTGACCTTGTGAAATCCGAAAGTAATTGAAGTTGAACATAACGGCCTCATACATAGAGGAGAGAGCTGCAGCGTTCACACACACTGGGTCGGACGGACAAAGACGGAGAGGGATTTTATTTTAATTAAGAGACCGTCGATCGATGCCCAGAACAAAAGTCAAGTCAAACTGGGTTTGGTGCATTCCACAAGCAGAAAATAGGCTGGCAATGTGGTTATATTTGGAAGCAAATTTAGACATTGATTGACAATTCTCTTTGTGCCTTTTGTTTGGTTCAATTATAATGTCATTTTCTAACGCCGCAACCATTACAAGAGAGAGAGTGAGAGAGAGAGAGATAGAGAGAGACCTGTCTACATACATCATCATTTTGACTTTCATCCTTGTGGAGCATGGAACCACTGCCGCCGCCGGTCCGCTTACAGAAAGTCTGCAGCGAGCATCCATGGGCTCTAGCAACAGCGATTTATGTAGCAATTTGTTTTACATGATGAGGTTGCCAACCTCATTCACAACCGCACAAGTAATCACCTTTTGCGACATTCTTGAGGGAGCACATATTCATTTATTCAACGTTTCGTGCCCTTAAAGCTCCACCACGAAGATGATCTGATTCTATTCTTCTGTCTGTTCGATATGTACCCCATTTAGCCGTTCCCAGCTCTTTTGTATTCATTTTTAACCAATCCTTCAAAATTTCTTAGTGTCTCGCCCCAGTTTACCCACCTGTACATTCAGTATATTTGGACTACAAAGTCTTTTGTATTTGGACATGCGCCCTTATATAACCGACTGACCTTTTTTCTAGGTTGACCGGTGCACACCTCGCCAAAACTGCTATTAAAAATGCCCAGCTGTAACTGTGTAATTGGTTCTACTTTTGAGTTAAGGAAGGCAAAGACAGACAGGAAGGGAACCGATCACTCCATCTCATAAAGTTAGGCCTAGTATAGTGAGGTTTCTAACATTCATTTACCTACGACAGTGCCTGATGTGAGACTACCTTTATAACTACTCCACCCTGATCTTCTTGGACGCCCTTTTGATCTTTGCATTTCATCTCCCAGCGATGCCCCTTTGATCTCAACCTGTCATCTCCAGTGACGCCCCTTTGATCTTAGTTTTCATCTCCCAGTGATGCCCCTTTGATGTTAACCTTTCATCTCCCAGTTATGCCCCTTTGATCTTAACCTTTCATCTCCCAGTGATGCCCTTTTGATCTTAAACTTTCATCTCCCAGTGCTGCCCCTTTGATCTTAACCTTTCATCTCCCAGTGATGCATAAACCTTTAATTCATGCCAAGGCCTCAGGTTCTGCAACATCCGTTGAATGCCTATCCATATATTTTTATACTTCTTACGTCTAACTCTAGGTGTCTTCTCCACGTTTTTTTAAAACGTTTGATTTGCGTTGTTGTTGTTTTGATGGGTTGATGGGTGGAGATCGGGCACTAAACATCTGACTGTTATTACCTCTTCTCGTTCCATCTTGGTCTACCCTGTTCAACCTGAAAGTTGGTTATAATTGGGGTATTTAGTGTCATTTTATTTACTAATTTGTATTCAATTTAATTAACTATCGTCTTTTGCATTGTTGATTTTTATTTATATTAGCATTTGTCAATTTTATTTACTTTTTTGTATTGTTTATAGATGACTATTGTCCTTTACGCTTGGTTTTTATTTGTATTTGTTCTTTTTGAGTTGTTCATTTTTTTTTTTATTACCTTGTCTTTCCTTGTCCTATGAGTAGTTAGTTTTTTGTTAATGCTTTGTTGGGGTCTAGTTCTTGTTGCTTAATTTTTATTTATTTGGATGTTTTTCCTGAATAGCTATCCTTATATGTTTTCCTTTGTTTTATGTATATATCTTTTAAGTATTGATTGGGCATCTCTTGGGGCATCTATACTTAAAACCTTATCACCTGTTAAGTCTATATTGTGATTTTTATAGTAAGTTTTTAATTCAAGTCTTTGTTGTTCATACTTTTTACAGTGGATCAGGTAGTGGTCTATGTCATTCTCTTCCTGACATTCTTGGCAGTGTGGTTCTTCTACCATAAAGTATGCTGCACCGAGACGGAGACGCCACAGTTTTTTGTTCGATGGTATCTTTAATTCTTCTCTGACCTGGCACGTCCTTGTTGGTTCTTTCAGCAGTTTGAACGCATGTCTGCCTTTTCTACTGTTTTTCCATGATGTCTTCCATTCTTCGTTTATAGTTATCTTCACTTGGCTCTTGATCTCCGACCTTCCTAGTCCTGCTTTTATATTGTTTTTACTTGTTCTTCCATTCTTGGCGTTCTGGTCTGCCAACTCGTTGCCAGCAATACCTATGTGTGCTGGAACCCACACTAGCCTCACACTACATCCTCTGTGCCCTAGTGATGTATTAATTGCTAGAATTTCTTCCTTTATGTCTGGCCGGCTACATTTAACTGGGTGTTCTAGTGCTTGTAGTGATGATAGTGAGTCTGTAAATATCGTAACAGCTTCTGGTGGGTTATCTTCGATTATTTCTGTGATAGGGTGGGCGAGATGATGATGATGATTATATTGTGATATGTGATCACTCTCTTGTCACACTCGCACCGACCCGAACAACAATAAAACTCTTGCTTCTAGAGGCAGGGGCTATATTTATTTTTACAACCCATTCAGTGACAAAGCAAACATTAAACAAATAAACTAGCGAACATCACAAAACCCAACAAAACAAAACACCCAACAGTGCCCGATGCTAATGTGCTCAAGGCATTTACAGCTTGGCTCTGTCGTCTGTTCTCTCTGGCGGCTGTGGCAAAATAGGCCCGCTTGTAGTTCGCTATCTCTTTTTATAGGCACTAGGCTAATCACTCAACTACTGCGCGCTGGGCGTATTAATCTTGGCTACTTAAATATCACACGCGATTATCGCTTAGGAATAGCGAAAACACAAATAAAACCTACAGCTATTTAATATAACACAATTCTACACCACAACTTAATTTAAAGGCATTATTGTGGCCTCATTACATATCTTCTACTTCAGACTTTTCACAACCCAGAATGCTTCGCGCACATCGAAAATAATCTGCCCAAAAACAGGTAGGGGGCGGGCGTCTCCTTTTCGGCCCCATCACATATCTCCCTCCTGATTTTGTTGTCGTCCCGACAACATCACTACCTCTGGCGCTTCAGTCGACATCTCTTAGATCGTTGGTGCTGCGTTTGATTATTTCTCAGCGGCGATGTTTTGGGCTCAGATTCTGTATTCGGTACAACTCGGCTGGGGACCCTCTTGGTCGTTATGTCCCCAGTTGTACGTTGTCGGGCTGGCAGTTGCTGTGGTCTAGAAGACTCGCACACGTGTGCCGCATCGCTGCCTGCCCGTGACGTCTGCCTGTCAGTGCTTGTAGCTGTCGAATCTGTAGGGGGATTGCTCCTGACGTGCTTGACACTCGTTTTGCGTGGACGGTGGCCAACATTCCCCACTATCTGCTTTTGATGTGTCTCCTCCTCTGAACCTTGACTTGCACTCCCTCCTCTCTGCTTAAGACGAGTTTCCTCCCCTAACCGACTACCAATCTTCTCGGCGCCCTTAGGGTGACAGTTGTCACGGTCATCTCTTGGCTTGCACCCGAAAGGAAACCTGGTTGTGGTAGCACGTCTCGGGAAAGAGCTCTTTAAGGGACAGGCGGCTATCAAATGTTCAGTTGACTTGCATCGAAAACATCTCTTCGGAAGCGGGCCTTGAGGGCACTTGGCTGCCATGTGGTCTGACAGGTCTCCACAATTGTAGCATCTTATCTTTCTGGGCTTCCTCTGTGCCATGGGTCGCTTCCTGCTGCCCTTACACTCTTGACCGCCAATGCCGCATATATAAATTGCTTCCATGCCCTGGACCGATGGTTTGCTGTCAAACTCTACTCGTTCATTCTTCGCCAGACTCCGGAATCCCTTTCTGTAGATCTTGGTCTGATGTACGAATACATCAATACCTCCATCATCTGGCGTGATGAACCCCCATCCCCTGTGGACACTATACCACTTGCACGTCCCTTTTCGCCTTGTCGGTGCCACTGCGTTTATCGGTGCTGTCAGCTCACAGCTTTCCTTGGCAACAGCCTGACTCTCACACGCAAGAAGGTCTAGTTGAGGTTCCTGCGGACACACCTCCTCGTCTTGCGTTGGCTGTTCCCGCGGCTGGCATGGTGCTCTCTTTCTCTGCACCTCCTTTTGTGCTGGCGAACTGGCCTCTGACATCTGTGCTATCTGGGACTTTAGGAAGGATAATTCTGCCCTGAGTGCCTTTTCCTCCTTCTTAACTTCTGCACTTGATATCTGGACCAGTGTCTCAGGCTTTTTACTTTCACCATAAACAGCATATTCCCAAGGGAAATTCCTGTTCACCTCACTGACTTGTGGTTGCTCGCTGTAGGCTTTTTTTGACAATTTCCAGTAACTGCTCAGGGCTGGCCTTGGCTCCGCCATGTATCCGTAATTCTCTAGATACCCATTTCGTAACGTTGTTCCATATCATGTCTAACTTGTCTTCTGCACAAAAAGGCGCCACCTTCCACGCGGCTTCCACATCTCCCACAAACTCTTGCCAAGTGGGCCTCCCCTCTCCACTAAACAACCTTATCTCTGGCTCCTCCACGTACAGTACCTTCATATGCGCATTAGCCATCTTGCTGCAGGAATGCACTGCTGGGTGTTTACAATATTTGTTAGTTTGCTGTTTGCTCAGTGTCACTGTCTGCCTGATCCTGCCGACGACGCCAATTGTGATAGGGTGGGCGAGATGATGATGATGATTATATTGTGATATGTGATCACTCTCTTGTCACACTCGCACCGACCCGAACAACAATAAAACTCTTGCTTCTAGAGGCAGGGGCTATATTTATTTTTACAACCCATTCAGTGACAAAGCAAACATTAAACAAATAAACTAGCGAACATCACAAAACCCAACAAAACAAAACACCCAACAGTGCCCGATGCTAATGTGCTCAAGGCATTTACAGCTTGGCTCTGTCGTCTGTTCTCTCTGGTGGCTGTGGCAAAATAGGCCCGCTTGTAGTTCGCTATCTCTTTTTTATAGGCACTAGGCTAATCACTCAACTACTGCGCGCTGGGCGTATTAATCTTGGCTACTTAAATATCACACGCGATTATCGCTTAGGAATAGCGAAAACACAAATAAAACCTACAGCTATTTAATATAACACAATTCTACACCACAACTTAATTTAAAGGCATTATTGTGGCCTCATTACATATCTTCTACTTCAGACTTTTCACAACCCAGAATGCTTCGCGCACATCGAAAATAATCTGCCCAAAAACAGGTAGGGGGCGGGCGTCTCCTTTTCGGCCCCATCACATTTCTAAACTTTTAAGAATTGCTACCATCTCTGCGGTAAAAATCGAAGCCCCTTCTGTTACACTGTAGCTCTTTTTTATTCCCCATTGTGGTATTACCACTCCGGCACCTAGTAGCCCACTATCACCATTGGATCCATCAGTGTATACGGCCAGACTTTGTTTAGTTAGTTTATCTATGAACTTTCTACTTATCATTTTGGCTTCCTTATCGTTGGTCTCTCTTTACGTCTTATACCTCGAGGACTCCAAGGGAACGACTGCCTAGCAATGCGACGAGCTGATTTCCCGCAGATTGTTCCCTGTCAAACGCAGCGTACTTTCTTCACGTCTTGTGCCATCTGCATTTGTCTGGTTCTTACCTTGCGTTCCATATTGTCAATCATGTCTTAGCATTTTAATCATGTTATTCTGGCCAGTCGCATTTATGAAAGTCTGGAACTTTAGAATCGTCACGCGATGACAGTAGCGTACATCACGTCTCCTCTCACACCTCATGATCTTCCTCTCCAATGTTTTAGAATCTAAAATTTGGATGATGAAATGATTCAACATTCTTCTTCTTCTACGTTCGTGCTCATACAACCACATCTATTTGTGTCATAATGTTGGCGGCCTGTCCAAGGCTTTTCTCATCGCCATACAGTTTGTCCTTCAAAGAAGACGATGAAGGCCATACTGTCGATCTTCACCTCTCATGGAGTCTAGATTCCAAAATGTCGGCCCAGCTTTAGTATTGCTTTTATCCAGGAAACACGGGAAACCAAGTTCCTGGGGGCTTTGCGTCATTATTATGCACGCACCATGTTTCCGGATACTTCGACTCGCAGGTGAGACGAACATCTGCAGGCTTAGCCTCGTATATAATTGGGCAACTCACTTTATCTAGCACCTAATATCTCCAGAATTCTCTACTGTACTTGTACAGTGGGCGCTGTTCAATATCTTGTAAAGACAACCAGCTACATTGTTGGTAGTATTTGAATTCTTTACATGTCGGTTAGAGCTCTTAATTAAATAGATAGCGGGTGTATTAGGAACGTAGTCATAATCTCCACCAGGGGCTAACGTGTATAGTGTTATGTTTTTTTTTTTTCTATCACGTATCATGACAGGAAAGTGAATAATTGTTAAGTTCAACTTGCCACTAAATTTCCTGGAATGTGCCTATCAGTAACTTGTTTTGTTCGAAGAAAATTGGGTGTGTGTTTATGTCAATGTTTCCTACACAACGGTAAACCCTACTTAAAGGGCTGCTACAAGTTCCTGTAAAGTTCCTGGTGATGTAAATATCTGTGCTATATTGATGACTCTTAAGATTATACTGTACAAACAACATATAGAGGTTTACCCATGAGTACCTTTATAAGGTCTATTGTCATATGGCATATATGTAAATATTGTTGGGGGCTCAGTGGTTGTAGCCCGATATGGGCCTTGTAGTGTTGTTATTAATTTTTGTAAAAGACGGAAATTTGCACGCAGGCTGTGTTGGGTCAAACTCAACCGGTCACCGGGTTTGTTTACATTCAAGCCTTAAACCCATTTACGTAATCCCTGTGTGCGTACGCCCGGTTTGCACAGACACCGGCGTTCGAGCGGTCGATACAAAGGGAAGGGGAGAGGTTTGTGTGTGTGAGTAGTTCAGTCGGCGCGGACTGGTTTGATTTTCCTAGCTAATGTGTAGGGGGAACTACATTGTTGGTTACTGTAAACATTGCCTGATGTACTGTGAACTTTTGTAACTATATATAGAACCCTTATGTAAGGACAGATGCTTATAGCGGTTGTATGTATTTGTATTTTCAGTAAACCTTCCATGCACTACCAAAGGGAAACTGGGAGACCATAAGTCCCAGTCGGAATCACCTTCCTTTGTTTGGATTGTTCCTGGACCGATTGGATTCCCGATGTGGGTCCCGTGTTTTTTTTTTTTTTTGGGGGGGGGGGGGAAACCTAGAACCATTTCCTACAGGACAAAGATTCCAGAGACCGCCAACGCTCAAGCTCATCAAACTTCAGAATAGTGCGCCAATCCTAGCCTCGATTGTAGGTAGCTTTAGCCCTGTTCATTCCACGAGCAGTCACATTCTGACTGGCCAAGCGTCTGTTGGTTATATTAGGGCGCATTGCCTACACAAAACCTGAGTTTAGACTCGTTCAACCCGCTGGATATCAGGGTTTATTTATATTTGAGTCACTAGTGGATATATTCTCCACTGACGTCCGTCATACTTTGATTAAATTAATTTCCACCTCTCATCAGAAAGAGAGAAAGGAAAGAGGGTAGTTTTCAAGTGTAGAGGAATAATACGTCAACTGCGAACAAGGGAAGATATAGACTCAGAGACGGGGTGGGAGTTAATGAATTATCGAGGGAGTGCTGGGTTGTGCATAACAGAGAGAGTGTTTACCTCTCGGCATTGTTTCTTTGGGCTTTGTTGTGTTTGGGTTGTGGTGTTTTTTTTCTCTGTGTAGCCTAGATCGCAGTTGTCTCGCCGTAGAGACTGGGAACCGCTGACAGGTTATATAGATTAGTTTTTGGTGTTTGTGTTATTCCAGGCACCACCTGGGGATTACCTAATTTACTATTATTTTATTCAACTTAGGCTGCCATTCTGGATTGTAAACCAGAACCGGTTTGAGTTTTGTTGTTGTATGGTGTTTCTGTAAGTTAGTGATTGTGATTTTATTTGGTTTCCCTGACATCGCTCTGGCATAATAGTTTGTTTTTTTATTTACACTTTAATAAACATAGAAAAACTATTAGCAGATCAGAATTCTCTTTCCATCTCTATATTTGTTATTTTTGAATGTGAAGTCACTTGTTGTGTATGAGTCCCTTACTCAATATATATTCAATTGTTTATATATATATATATATATATATATATATATATATATATATATATATATATATATATATATATATATATATATATATATATATATATATATATATATATATATATATATATATATATATGTGTGTGTGTATGGAAGAGAGGGTGAGTGTGGGTTAACAATTAACAGAAGTCCGAGTGGCGTGAATATATCCACGAGTAACTCAAATATAAATAAACCCTGATATCCAGCGGGTTGAAGGAGTCCAAACTCAGGTTTTGTGACTCGGGGTGAAAGATTGTTTATCAACTTTGTACTCCTCACTGTTACACTTCTACTCAACATTTACATTCTCTGTTTCAGACACACATCTATTATCTCACTCCTCACTCAGACTTTTGTCTGTCGCAAACAGACTCTTTTTCTCCACTCGTGACAGAGGACATATTCTACTGTTTGCTGGTCTTCTCCCAAATTGACATACGTCTGTCTACTTCATTTTTAAGTTGTATAAAATATGGTATTTGAGTCTGCAAGCTGGAGGTTATCACATTATCTCTTCTTAGCAATAACCTCATGAGTTGGGTACCAGAGCAACTCTGGGAAGGTTAAGGCGGCCGGCATGATGCTGACCACATCACCCCTAGTGTACCGATGGTCAAGAAAATATGGGCCTAACACCATATTCCCAATGTCTCAATGGGCATGTAAACGGGATCCTTTATCTTTACCCCTTCTTCTTCTTGGCAAGGAGCGGTGTGCGTATTGTTACGTCCAAGTCTGGGTATTCTCTACTGCATTTTTCTGTGAAGCTAACTTTTATTATTGCTTTTATCTATTCGTATGATTACATGTCCTCTATTTGAATTATACTTCTTTCTCCTTTGGCAAGTCTGCTTGCTTTTTCATACCATATTCCCAATGTCTCAATGGGCATGTAAACGGGATCCTTTATCGTTACCCCTCTTTCTTCTTGGCAAGGAGCGGTGTGCGTATTGTTACGTCCAAGTCTGGGTATTCTCTACTGCATTTTTCTGGGAAGCTAACTTTTATTATTGCTTTTATCTATTCGTCCTCTATTTGAATTATACTTCCTTCTCCTTTGGCAAGTCCGCTTGCTTTTTCATATCGACATACGTTGTTGTGGGCAGGAAACATTAACTTTGTTGAATTTGTAGCTTGTTTCTATTTGGTGCTTCTGAGAGGCTGTCTAATTAATAATTGTTATGGCTTGTTGGGGCAGTTTTGACTGACAAGGAATCTGCGAGGAACACAATGTTGGCTTTAGCATTTTCCCTTTTTTCCATGATAGTGTGTGTTTACGTTGATAGTACACAATTGGTGTGAATGTACCGTTTAGCAACTGTTCAGTTGTCTCCATGGACTTCTATGGGTGCCTGAGCAGGGGTAATTGTTCTGTTATTATTATTTATTTTTTTTAAGCCACTGAGCTCTGCATTAGACATTTTGCTTCTAGTTTTCCATTGGTTCTGCCACTTTCTATACATGTGCTTCCAGTGTTTTTGAATCCATGTATGTACGCAGTAAACCGTTACGAGGCACGCATGTATGCAACTCTTGCCTTCCAAAGTTAATTATGCCTGTATACTTGATGCACTTCGATTGCACGCTATCACACTTATTATTCCTGCACGGACGCGCGTTGTTGTAACAGTACATCGATACTGTATGCACAGCTGGAAGTTTTCTTGCCATCTTTCCTCATTAGCGATTGATCTTCTCCAGCATTGACTCTTCTTTTTTTTCTCGCTCACTCTCATTCTCTTCTCCTCCTCTCCCACTCCCGCAAACACTGTTACAAAAGTTACTGGGAAATTCAGTACCAGGCCTCGTTATGTAACATAACCTTAGTGGCCGTTAGGCCTTTTTATGTTTTAATTACTCAGCAAGCATTCTTTGAAACACATTTTTTTTTCTCTGAAAGATAGTATTCCGTTGTTACAGAAGAAGAATATACCATTTTGTAGAACCAAGTCGTTAATAGTGAATAAAAAAAAGGCAGTTCTATAGCAAATACTGCCGTAGGGGAGTGAGGTTTAGACTTCACTATACTAGGTCGAGCATCGAGAGGTAAGGTGACCAGTTCACTTCCTCGCTACCTTTTTATTTCCCTAACTCTAAAGCAAAGTCACCCATTTACAGCTGGGTAGACTTGAGCGTGGCGATACCTTGAATCAAACCCGTCGCCTTTGCCGCGAGAGACCAGCTCTCTAACCACTCTTTGAATCGGGCATTGACTAAGCTAATGGGCATCTAAAACGATAGGCGAAAATATCTTGACAGAATTCATGGCGATAAGAAAAATCATTGCACACTGGGCCGACCTTAGGCCGATTTAACCTGTATGACCCAATTGGGCCACGCGCTCTCATGGTTCTCACCTCCAGCTGTGAAAGAAAAAAAGAAAAGGAAGAAGAAAAACGAAGATTTCCCATTAGATATAAGGAATATATGCTGTTGCATTGTATTTTTAAAAAAAAAGACAATATCTGTATTTATTAGTTATATTTTTACATACAGCGTGTAACAACAAAACTGTAAGCTTACGTCCAGGGGATCACACCCGAATGGTCCAGATAGGGCCGCGCAATAACTAAGGCCGGACCCCTGATTTCACAGATCAGATAAATGGAAGTCCGTTCAGGAAATGGCAGTGCGCTGTCAGTGGAAATGTTTTCATTAGAGACGTTGGCAGAGTTCCTAGAAAAAAAATATAGAGAGAAACAGAATTAATAGAAAAATAGAGAAAAAAGAGGGGGGGGGGGGGGGGCGGTTATTGAAAGTTTGTCAGCATTACAAGAGGGAAAGTCCACAACAGCGCTGATATTAAATACATAGCCGGGAATTATGGAGACGTGATCGCTTGCGCAAGTTCTAATTGAAGGGAAAATGCTAGATCAATGTAAATGTTCTTTTCATTTTAAGAGATGTCTCTCTCTCTATCGCTCTCTGCGTGTTTTGTTTTGTTGTGTTTTTGACTTCAATTTGTGAATGTGGTTTTGTAGTTTTCAGTGATTAAAGAAATGATCGTGCTAGCAATGTCTCTTTGTTGAAATGGCAAAGTGTAGGAACAAGTGGTTCTTGATATCATCAGCATCATCATCTTTTTCATCTTATTCATCAGTCATTATAATTTATCTTTGTGCACCCTATGGAGCATGGATTCCCCATTCCACGGGAAGGGTTAAACTATAAGACAAGCTACGCTTGCAGTTTAAATTATCAGTTATAGTATGTATAATTATTTGATATGTGTTATTTCCATTTATATATAGTGAAACTGTGGTACCCAAACTTTGCCAGCGTTTGAGTAAAGAGATAAATCTGTGAAGAAAACAACAAACATTCTTACCTTAAAGATTTGATGTATAACTTTTACAAGAACTTTAAGATTTTAAAGAAGTAACGGGTCATCGAGCCTGATTTGATTCTTCCTGAGAAAACTCTAGTCATTTTTCAGCCGTTGTGGCAAGTAACATATTACAATCAGTAACTTTCCCGACACTGTTGACAAGTGGTGGTGTGACCAACTAAATTCCTATACTGAGAGAAGGAGCCGACCTGACATTCCTCATTCGTTTGAAATCTAAGATGTTGACACTGTGCTCGCTATAAACGCTCGTGCCTGGACAATTTTATGTGACTTAAACAGACATCCAAAACAATAGTATTCCCAAGAGAACGGTCCCGGAAGTAGTGAATTCAACCCGTCTTTTTGGACCTGGGGTTTTATTGGCCAAGATTACCATTGAATATTCTGTATGGGCAAGTCCTAAAAATATTGTTTTGTTGTTCCCGAAGTGGCTACCAAAGCTGTGAGTATGAACAAATGCACGTGATCACAGTTGAATGAATAGAGTGAATGCAGGACTGAGCGATCCCTTTATGGTGGTATTTTGACACCCATTCATTTTTGCTGTCATAACATTTCTTTATGCAAGGTATTGCTAACTATATATATATATAACCAACTAAATTCCTATACTGAGAGAAGGAGCCGACCTGACATTCCTCATTCGTTTGAAATCTAAGATGTTGACACTGTGCTCGCTATAAACGCTCGTGCCTGGACAATATATATATATATATATATATATATATATATATATATATATATATATATATATATATATATATATATATATATATATATATATATATATATATATATATTTATATTTATATATATATATATATATATATATATATATATATATATATATATATATATATATATATATATATATATATATATATATATATATATATATTCCCTTAGACTAGATCAGAGTATCCAGTCTGTTTATACCTTAAAGGGGAAGAATTTTAGACTAAATCATATGTATCGTGACTCTTTGGGCTATCACTTTCTTCTAACGGGACTGTGAGCTATACATTCGAGGGAAGGATCATACCAACGGGTCTATCATTCTTGTAGCATTTCTTGATTTTTTTGTTTATGATTTTTTTTTTTTTGGTATATGCTTGATGTGATTTGATATATTGTGAGAGAAGTTTAGTCTTGATAAATAAACTACTCATAAAATTTATTCCAGCGTGTCGGTCAGTTCGTTTTCCCAAACTCTTCATATAATCATTGTTATAGTTTTCCCCACGTCTGTAAGTCTAACTGTCGTCTTATGTGTGTATGTATGTGAGTGGATATATATATATATATATATATATATATATATATATATTTCATATATATGTGTGTAGACTGTCTGACTCAATCTAAATCTGTCGTAGAAGATAGGTGAAGGAGAGAAGATTTTCTTGATTTCGGAGACAGCCTCTATCACATTTCTACCATCTCACTCGTGGAAATCTATTGCTATTACTACTTCTCACTGTGACTATCACTTATTCTAATCTATTCAGAAGGGACCAACCCAAGTCTTAATTCCCCTATCGAAAATCTACGACACCCTGGATGATTGTCCGTTGTTTTTCCTGCATGTTGTGACCGAGCTGTCATGCGAAGTTTACTGTAAGACATAAAAATGACGGTCTTTATCATGCGGTATCTGGGGGATAGGAAGGCTATGTTTTGTTTGTTCTTAGCGATTCCCAGGGTGTTTACAGCTTTCAATCTTTTACCCTTTTCTGTATTTTATGGTGGTTCCAGGGCTTTCTTGCAGACCCATGGGGCTTCACCAACTCAACAGGCTCAACTTTGCTATTCCATACTAAACGTGCTACAAAATGGCGGGGTGGAATGATGCCACGGTTTGGAGGGTCATCTGCCCTAGATGGGTTCTAGCAAAGGTGACGCTGCATGGCTACCCAAGCGTGTATGACATCTCAAACATAGGGTTTGTTGTTTTCAATCCAGCGGCGCTTGGGCTAAAGCCCTTCGGCCCAATGACATGCAGCAATTTCACTTTCATGGCATTGTGAACCTGGGGTGTCTGTGGACTTTCCTTCCCGCCCGGCCAGAAGCTAGACACCATCCATCTTAGCTCCTTCCCGTCCACAGAGGGTGTCAACATAGGGTTTACGGATAGACAGGAGTCAGTGGGTCGTTCTCTGTCCAATATTTCATAGTTACGGTCGCGCTAATGACCACTGTCCACGAAGCACTGTTTTTGTGGTGCTTAGTTAGCAATGTTAAACAACGACAAACGGATTGATTTGTCGTTGCCCTAAAGACGCCATTAGGCGTGATGGGAACAACGGCAAAGAAAATCCATTCGCTGTTGCCCTTAAGACGCTACTAGGCGTAATGGCCACTGACTGCTTTGCCGGTCGTTGGCTAAGGACGGAAGAAGAAGAAGAAGTTAGCAATGTAGTCACGATTCACCCCTCCTGTAGCGAGGTGGCGGTGCGGTTCTGATCGTCCCGGGGGTTCGAGTCCCCCGGACAGCCCATGACTTCTGCTGTTTTTCTGGTATCTAGTTGTCTAGTTCTTATGAGTGCCTGCAACATTATCATTTATGTGTTGTTATTCATTTACTGTTCGCGGGCCTAGGGCTTCCCTCTTTATTTATTTGAACTTTACCGTGCGTGACATCAGGTTCTTAATGCTGCTGTGCTGACATCATTGTGGCGCGTCTTATGGTTGGCGTGGTTGCATATTAATCAAAATGGCGAAATCATTTAACACTCGCTTTCCATAATTTATTTCTAATTGCTCCTTGTCACTTTTCTCATACATATCATTACACATTTGACATTTTTATGTTGGCTTGAACTCTGTTTATTGACTATACCTAACAAGACATATTTCATCATTTCCCCCTGTTTCGCTTGTCGCTTCTTATAGAGCATAGGCCACACCTGCAGCGAAGCATTTATGTGCTGTATTAGCTGTGGTTTCTGTAGCCTTGGATTTACATGATAAGGTTGTACAACCGAGTCTCCTCTTACGACATGCTTGATGTAGCGGTAGTTTAATTTCTTTCATTTTCTTTCCAGAGACCACTTGGAACTACAGGAGGCGATAATACATGGTATTGTTTTGTGTGTGTGTGTGTGTGTGTGTGTGTGTGGGGGGGGGAGGAGATTAACATTCATCATTCCTGGTGTCTGCTGTTACAATCGTCGAATGGCGATAACGTACGTGTATATATATATAATGTTGTACAAATGACCGTCCGATAGATTAAGTAGTTAGAGCACATTCCTCTCGCGGTTCAGGGACCTGATAGCGTCTTGGTCATGCTCCAGTCTACCCAGATGTAAATGGGTACTTGACACTACTCTTAGGGACCGCAAAGGTAAGCAGGAAGGCATCTGGTCGCCTTACCTCATAACAAAAGCTGGAGCTAGTATGGTGAAGTCTCTAACAATTCACTTCCCTCTGGCAGTATATATATACTGTTATGGGACTTTATCATTATACCACACACATGAATTTTTATGTCATGACAAAACACTGAAGTTCCACGCTTGTCGTTACAAATGATAAAATGTCAGCGATTTTCCCATGTTTCATTGGCCTTTGTTCCCCTTTATACTTTTGTTTTAATATGTCCACAGACGGTACTTTCCTAAAAGCCGGACATGCGGAGAGTATACCAAGACGGAAGTCATTTGACGTAGCTGCGGACGCTGACCGCAGGCCTTCTGTCATTGGAGCTTTGATCAGTCGGATAACACCTGCGATGTGAGTATTTTCATTGTGACTGCTGTGTGTGCCGCGTGCATATCTGTCTGCCTATTCTTCTGTCTTTCTTTCACCTTTCAACTCACAAAGCAGCATAGGCCTTCAAGAAACGAATGCCAAGTCTTCCTGTCACGTGCCATCAGCTCAAGGTCATTTCACGTCATCTTCATCTCCGTCATGTCTGTCACCGGTTCTCTTTTTCATGTGTTGTTACTTCTCCTATCCTGGGGATTCAAGAACGGGGATTGTCTGGTAATATTATCACAGATTTTCTTAATGTGTGTCCTATCCATCTCCAGCGTCCTCTCGTGTTTTGTTCCACTGGTGCTTGTCTAGTTCATGTCATCAGTTCCACATTAGTGATCTTGTCATCAGTTCCACATTTGTGATCTTGTCATCAGTTCCACATTAGTGATCTTGTCATCAGTTCCACATTTGTGATCTTGTCATCAGTTCCACATCAGTGATCTTGTCATCAGTTCCACATTTGTGATCTTGTCATCAGTTCCACATCAGTGATCTTGTCATCAGTTCCACATTAGTGATCTTGTCATCAGTTCCACATTAGTGATCTTGTCATCAGTTCCACATTAGTGATCTTGTCATCAGTTCCACATTAGTGATCTTGTCATCAGTTCCACATTTGTGATCTTGTCATCAGTTCCACATTTGTGATCTTGTCATCAGTGCCACATTTGTGATCTTATCATCAGTTCCACATTAGTGATCTTATCATCAGTTCCACATTAGTGATCTTGTCATCAGTTCCACATTAGTGATCTTGTCATCAGTTCCACATTAGTGATCTTGTCATCAGTTCCACATTAGTGATCTTGTCATCAGTTCCACATTAGTGATCTTGTCATCAGTTCCACATTAGTGATCTTGTCATCAGTTCCACATTAGTGATCTTGTCATCAGTTCCACATTTGTGATCTTGTCATCAGTTCCACATTTGTGATCTTGCCATCAGTTCCACATTTGTGATCTTGTCATCAGTTCCACATTAGTGATCTTGTCATCAGTTCCACATTAGTGATCTTGTCATCAGTGCCACATTTGTGATCTTGTCATCAGTTCCACATTAGTGATCTTGTCATCAGTTCCAAATTAGTGATCTTGTCATCAGTTCCACATTAGTGATCTTGTCATCAGGGCCACATTTGTGATCTTGTCATCAGTTCCACATTAGTGATCTTGTTATCAGTTCCACATTAGTGATCTTGTCATCAGTTCCACATTAGTGATCTTGTCATCAGTTCCAAATTAGTGATCTTGTCATCAGTTCCACATTAGTGATCTTGTCATCAGTGCCACATTTGTGATCTTGTCATCAGTTCCACATTAGTGATCTTGTCATCAGTTCCACATTAGTGATCTTGTCATCAGTGCCACATTTGTGATCTTGTCATCAGTTCCACATTAGTGATCTTGTCATCAGTACCACATTAGTGATCTTGTCATCAGTTCCACATTAGTGATCTTGTCATCAGTTCCACATTAGTGATCTTGTCATCAGTTCCAAATTAGTGATCTTGTCATCAGTTCCACATTAGTGATCTTGTCATCAGTGCCACATTTGTGATCTTGTCATACCACTTCAATCCTTCTGTTCTACCCAAGCACCCATTTATGAAAGTCTGTAGCTTTTTTTTTTATTGTTCTCCATGTTTCAGAGCCAAATAATAGGACTAACTTGACATTTGAATTGAAAATGTCTGTTCGTTTTCTTTCTCTATTGCTGCATCTTTGGGTCCCATAGCTTGACTGCATGCGTCAGGGTCAGCGAACCAGAGCTGGCCAAGACCCTACTCCACCTCCACGTGGTGGTCCTGGAAACAGGCTGCATCACTGCAGTCTGGCTGAGAGAGTAGGGATCGAAGAGGGAAGGCAAACCCGGTCCCAAAAAATGCCGTGCTGAAGTAGGATGTGTCGGCCGAAAGGCGCAGATGTCAGAGCTCCGGCGTAAACAGACACAACGCAACCAACGTCCTTTTCAGGACGAACGAGGAAGAAGAAGTTTTCTTTCTATTTCAGTCTATGACTCTTCATGTCTCGTGTCTGCATTTGAATATGTATCACACGTGTTGCGTCGCTGCTATTGTTATTTATTGATTTGCTAAACTAGTCTTTTCCAATGCAGCAGTAGTAAACTAGAATCCACATTATGACAGAACATTGGTCAAACAGCAAAGTAACGGACCAAAATGTTCTTTTTTTTTTTTGGTCACACGTTGTTCAGAAGGCATTTGGTAAATTTTCACGGGCGGTAATGAAAGTATTGAAGTCTGCAAGCTATATTTCAGGATTTATCTCCCCTTTCATCATCATCATCAGCTGCGATCTCCACATAGAAGGTTGGCTGTAATGGATCTCCAACATCTTCTGTCTCTTGTCTTGGTGGTGCACTCTGACAGACTTTCATGTCCATCTCTTGATGTTATCTTCCCACTTATAGCGCTGTCTTCCCCTTGCACGTTTGCCTTCAGCTCTCCCTTCTATTATGGTCTTCTGCAAGGTGTTATGCCTTTTTATGTGGCCAAAGTATTTTAGCTGCCGAACTTGGACCTCTCTCATTAGTTCTCTTTTCATACCTAGATTTTCTAGGACCTCCTTATTTGTTTTCTTTTCTTTCCATGAGATGCGCCCCATAGATCTCAAGAGTCTTAATTCGTTCTTCCAATTGCTTCTTCATTGTCCCTGAGTCATTCAGTAGCAGACCGTTTGAATATTTCACGAGTTCTTATAACACACCTCTGAATATGTCTCAAATCACTAATTTACTGTATGAGGAATTCCATTTTTATCAGTCTTGTTGTTTATTCTGTTTTTTTATTTTTATTTTTTTTATAGTTAATATTATTATTATTATTTTCATTTTCGTTATTTTTTGTTGGTTTTGTTGTTGTTGTTGTTGTAATTCTTTTATTTTTTATTTTTGTTTTCTTTATTTTAAAAACATACTTTAATTATGATGATTATTGCAAATGTAATATTACTTTTATAATGATAAATGCCTTAATAATGCTTAAAGTAAACGTGAGGATAAAAGGATATAGTATATATGATGAGAGAGAGAGGAAGGGCAGAATGTCAGACGGGCCTGCGTGCCCAATTCTTAACCCTTTGAAAATAAAGTTCGTTCGTTCGTTCGTTCCATTTTCTACACCATACAGTAATGAACAATATATATAACACTTTATGATTCTCAGTTTTAATTTGTGAGTTAACTGTTTAGATGTCAGTATATGTTTTATGTTGTTGAATTAAGCTTTGGCCATTCGTATTTTCTTCTTGATTTCTGTTTTACATCTGCCATCTTCTGTTATTATATGACCAAGATATGAGTAGCTCTTGACTTGCTCCAGGATTTCCCCATTTATGCTTATCTTTAATGTGGGTTTATCGTCCGTTTTGCTAATTACCATAGTTTTTGTTTTCTCAATATTAATGTCCAATCCATATTCATGACTTATACTGTTCACTTGCTTCACTAGTTCTTGTAACACCTGTTCACTTTTAGCTAACAACACGGTATCATCTGCATATCTAAGGTTGTTTATTGACCTTCCACTGATGTTCAGTCCTCGAATTTCCTTTATCTTTTTGAAAATTTTTTCGGTATACAGATTTTTCCCCTTTGCTACTCATTAAATAATTTAAGAAGTCAAAAAAAAAAAAACGTGCTACATTGGGATCTTTCTGGGGGGTGGGGGAAGAAGTGGGGGGGTTGTAGACGTATTCGCTTATTATACAAAGGTTATAATGACACTGTTATTCCATCACATTTTTTTTCGGTATCCAGAGGGCGAGTTGAAATGGAGAGAAGACACACAGTTCCCTACAGGTTTGGCGAATACATTTTTCCCGCTTTTTAAATGGGACATAACCTTTTGTTGTCTATGCAAATTTTCTTTAAAAGGCTTATCTCCCTTGGCATAATCAATATCTTTGCAATTTTTGTGATTTTGTTTTCTTTTCAGAATGTATTTTATTACAAATTATTTTTTTTCAACTGTAACGTTGTGGACAGCTTTATTTAGGAAACACCAAGAAGTTATTACTGCTTCAGGTATTTGTGTTATCAATTTCTTTGGAGCAATGTCCATATTATTGTTGTCATCATCATTCTGGTCATGTCCCTTAGGCTTTCTGATTTCTCTTATTTCTCTTCTTCTCCTCCCCCCACACATATTTAAAATATATAGTGCTTTTCTCGTACTGCATATTTCTGTGTGGTTTACTATGTTTGAATTAGTTCGCTTGAATACCTGTTGTGAAAATGTAGTTTTAAGCAAAGACATTCAGGAACAGCGTTACTGTTGTTATTGTTGTTATTATTCATATTATTATTAGTGTGTGAGAAAAGCTTTGAATGTTTTCCCCATTATCGTCCACTCTGTTTAAAAAAAAAAGGTGGTAACTTTGGGCACAAAGTAATAATGAACAGTGTTACTGACGCCCAATGTAGTTCCTGGGGAGTGGGTGTCAGAGGAGACAGAGAAAGAATATAAACGGTGTTCCCCACAAGCATGTTATTTGAGGAGACTAACAGGAGGTTGTGGCACGGGGCCGGTAATCTCATCCCCTAAAACAGATTGCTACATAAACCACTAATTCAAAACACGCGAATTTTGACTGCAGTGGGTTGGGGGGGGGGGGGGGGGGGGGTTTTATGCTTTATAAGGAGCACAGAGGAAAATGAATGAATGAATTACGGAATCACAGGCAGTAGGGATGTGTTGACCACCAATATATTTGATCGGGGTATAAGAGCATTCAGTAAAGGTAGTTTTGTTGTTGTGCTTACCCGTTCTGGATCATCTTCTTCTTCTTCTCTTTTCTTCTTATTATTTGTCTTCTTCCTTCCTTCTCCTTTTGTCTTCCTTTCTTCCTCTTTCTTCTTCCTTCCTCCTCTTTTCGTCTTCCTTCCTTCCTCTTTCTTCTTCCTTCCTCCTTCTGTTCATCTTCTTCATCATCATCATCATCTTCTTCTTCTTCGTCGTCTTTCTCTTCTGCTTCTGTTGCTGCTTCAAGAACCATGCCCGGTGGCGTAAGCGATCATGTCCCTCCACAACTTTCTGTCTCCAGTACTATTTGCCAGTTCTGTGGTTGAGTTCTTTCCATGTCATGATGTCAAAGTGTCCAGTATATTATGTCTTTTATCGTCCTCAATTTTTACTTCAAATGTTCCTGTTATCAGGATATACTCCAGCTTTCTTCATCTCATAACATGCCCTAAGAAAGTGGTGCTTCCTTCTAACATGCGGAAAAAGCTTCCTTTGCGTATTAGTTTGAGGACATCTTCATTAATCTGTGTAGCTGACTATGGTATTGTTTAACATTCTTCTATAAAACCACATCTCTGTGGCCCCTATTTTGTGTAACAATTCTTTGTCAGTGAAAGTAAGAAAGAATGTTCCTTCAATGTTATGTAGTAACAAACTCTGACATATGGAAGTGAGTCATAGGCAGTTAGTAAACAAGTTGTGGAATCAGATGTCCCAGAATTGCCGGTTAGCAACGTTCGAAAATTCCTAATGTAGTTCTGGAAAGGGGGGGGGGGGTGTCTCTGAGGATACAGAGAAAGAACATGCCTACTGATACTTCAGGCATGTCAGATGATGAGACTAATATGATGCGGCTGGCGGCCTCATCAACGAAACCAAATTGCTACAGACACCCCTTCTGATAAAGTGTTTGAAAGCTTTGGTGCAGGCTTCCTGCAACGGGGCCAGCTACAGAAGTGGCTATGAGCTCCGTAAAGAGCAACAGGAAACATGAGGATGATGATGATGAACATACGAAAAGGTCGAGAAAAGGAACGAACAGTTCAGAGACATTGTAGAGCCATCGCTCAAGAAGTGATTACACCAAGGGACAAAGGATGAACTGGTCTGGATAACACTGGTCGTGATGAAGCTGGATCGACCTTAGTGCTGTTTTATTGAATCTCCACTTCAGCTTGTTTTGAGACAAACGCTTTCAGGGTATTTGGATTACTAGTTGAAAAGTTTTGAGACAAACGCTTTCAGAGTATTTGGATTACTAGTTGAAAAATTTTGAGACAAACGCTTACAGGGTATTTGGATTACTAGTTGAAAAGTTTTGAGACAAACGCTTTCAGAGTATTTGGATTACTAGTTGAAAAGTTTTGAGACAAACGCTTTCAGGGTATTTGGATTACTAGTTGAAAAGTTTTGAGACAAACGCTTTCAAGGTATTTGGATTACTAGTTGAAAAGTTTTGAGACAAACGCTTTCAGGGTATTTGGATTACTAGTTGAAAAGAAGGATATATCACATTACAATATATTTTACATGATGATCCAAACTGTTAAATGAAAGATTTTGTATAGGATTTCGATGTATGACCTCAGGTCAGTTTTGACCACAAGTGGAGGTGGAGTAAAGTAGTACTCATGCCACGAATTGAGTAGCACGGACATGTTATGCAATAAAGGACTTGACCAGCAATAGACATGTTCTGTATGTTCTGAAGCTTGTTTAACTTAAATGTTTTTACAGAATGAGAAAGCCTGTCCCCTTTAGCCGTCGTGTACGCTGTGCTGGGTTATTTTCAATCAGTCATTCCATTGTTTTTCTTGCTGCCCATGGAGTCACTACTGCAGCTAGCCGTCTTCCATGAAGTCTGCACCAAAGCATTCTTGTGCTCCTGCGGCGGTGATTTCCATAGCAATTTGTTTTACATGATGAGGTTGCCAGCCGCAAGCACACATTCACAGTAGTAGCCTCTTACGACATGCCCCAGGGATCAGTAGTCCTATTTTTTTGTTGTCTCATCAGATACCCCGGAAAATACATGGTGATCTTGGTATGTTACAGGGTTATTATTCTGTGCTCCTACGTTACGGGCGTAATAGAAATGAAAAGTAACAATAATAATAATTCAAATCAAATAAGGTCCAACACAAACATTAGAATCTTCAGCTGAAATGTCAGGTCAGTCCTGTTATATGGCTCTGAAACATGGAGAGCAACAACCTGAAAAGTATAGACTTTTATAAATGTGTGCCCACTTGTATAAAATAGAAGGATTAACGATAGCATGACCAGATCGCTAATGTGGAACTGAAGAACAAGATCCAGACATGTGCCAGTGAAGACATTGACGGTAGGTCGGATGCACTTTGAGGAAGCCTGTTGATAACAGTACATGGCAGTCCTTGTTCTGGAATCCCGAGGGTAAAAGATGTAGATTAAGACGGGAAAACACATTGAGAAGAGAACTGGAGACAGCTCCTTGGGACAATGAGAGGGGCGGAGTAGGGGGAGGGGGGTTCATTGTTTAAAACAAATCATCATCATCTCCTTTTTTTTTGTTGCTCTTTTTGGAGCATGGGGCCACTATTACAGATGACACCCTTGAGGAAGTCTACGTCAGATCCAGCTGTAGTAATTTCTTTTTTACATAAGGTTGCCCTCACATCGTATTAATATTCATTGACGGTTTGCCTGAGGGAGCAGAGGCCCTATTTTTTCTTTGTCTCCCCGCAGAGACGCTTCTCCTACCCCCCTCCCCCTTTTTTCTTTCTCCTTCTCTTCCCCCCCCCCCCTCCCCTTTCCGAACCACACGGGGTTGTAAAACAAATGCACACATGTAAATATGGAACAAAGTCGTCTCACAGGCGAGACGCGAAAACTTGTGACGACGCTGAAAGTCTTAGCAGGCACTGAATAAACATGAGGAGGAAGCGAAGACTTGCGGACGTAGACAGACAGATAGACTGACACGTATGAAGACACGCACACGGAGTCCTAAGGACACTGGTCAGTAAGGTATAAAGCCAGTGGCGTCTTTTGAAACTGATCAAGGAGGCGGAAGTAGCTACACATACAGGGTGATTGAAAAATCACTTCGTATATTTTTTTTTAAATTGTTATTTCTTCACAGCTATCCAACTAATTTATCTGAAACGTCAATCACATATATCCTATATATAAAACCCCAGCTTTTTCTGTCAGTGTGTGACAGACGAACTCAGCCGACCCTGAATGACCCTGAACTGTTGGATGATATAGTACGACCTTCGTAGCGACCCCTTGGATAACATCAGTGCCCCCGAATATTGTAACCTTTCGTCAAACGGGATTTTTTTTTCACCTGGACTCATAAGCTATGCAACCGTTTCACACGTTTCCTGATTAATATGTGGACAGTTTATCTATCGTTCATTCTGGTCATCGCATTGATTTAAGGAGAGATTAAATCACGCCCATGGACATCTCTTGAGCAATCATATGCAGTATTTTCATTAACTTGGCCCAGAGGAAGTGGCGCCAGAATCAAACAGATAGTAGCGACCACGATCAAAGACACGGACTAGGGGATCTCATGAAAGACTAGCGCCACGATCAAAGACAGTAGTCCCTGAAACGAGCGACGCAAGTTCCTGCAGGTATTTCGCATCTCGGTGTTAAACACAGAACCGATCGCAGCAGCGAGCGGAGATAAGAAGACCAGGGGCGGCATCTCTCTTTAGTCTGGCGGTCAGATCCCCAAAAGTGTCCTGAGATCTAAAAAGGTGTCATTTTTCTCATGTCCCACTCATCTTACAATTAAGTTAGATATATACAGACCACGTAGAAATACACTTTATCACTCGTTGGCCAGACCTTTACAGAAGCACTAGCTATATTTGAAATCCTGCTAGATTATCCCCTGGATTTTTATATATATTTGCAGTGAATTCTATTTCTGTGCAAAACGGTAAAATATATATTGCGTAAAGTGATCAGTGGTCTAGTTCATTCATTCTATTTCACTGGATTTTGTGTTAATTTAAATCTATTAAATTAAACCATCTCAATAGTTCCAGTTGTAAATGTAATGATATATCTATTATATTAGTTCAAAAGATAATAGAGGCTGAAATGCTTTAATTAACTTTTAAAGTCACGAAGGAATTTATAATTAATAAATTTAGTTAAGTCCTATATTTATAGATGTGTGTTTTAACCATTAGAACTCGCGCAGTGTTTATTAAATACATAATTAAATACGCGAATATATATATATATATATATATATATATATATATATATATATATATATATATATATATATATATATATATATATATATATATATATGTATTTATAAATAGACTTAATGGGAAATTCATCGCGCTTTAGAATGTTATTTGATTTTCGGTATATTACATGTCTTTTTCTTTCATACAGAGTGATCGTAACCTTTGCGATCCCAGCAATAAAGAAATCATCTTAAAAACTTCCAGACATATTGATGAAACATTTTTAAATTTAATCTTGTGGCAGTTCAATGCGACCTAGCTATCATAATTACATGAAAGAAAGCATACCCAAGACTATTTAAAGAACAATCATCATATTAAAATTACAAATCTGTAAGATAAACTGGAAGTTGAACAGTGCCAGTAGCGATACTTTATTTACTGCCCTACTGTGAGAGAGTACATATTTTCCTGAACTGTGACGGCTTAAGTTTTTCCTCACTGGATTAATAAACTTACCGGTCAGTTACTATCATCACGCATTGAAGGAATTTTACCATAGCGGAAGATTAAAGAGACCACTTCATTTTCACCCCTGTGTCGAACTGTGTCAGTGCCATCCCATAGGCTCCTTTTATATAATAAAACACAATAACTCTTAGGCTTCAAGTCCGGCGATAAGTGAGAATAGTTGCTATCAGCAAACCTCGCAACATCTGGGGCGGGACACAGAAGTACCAGACCTTTTCATGTGTCAAGAGTGTAATTGCTGTTTATATAATTCTATTGGAGTGTCTGATGCTGTAATCGGTAAGTGTGTGAATATATGAGTGTGGATCCTCACGCGCGTGTATGAATGACAGGAAATTTAATCTTTTTTTGTAACCATTTTGTTAACTTGCTTACCTGGTAATATAATTTTCTGTATACCCTGCATTGTTCCTTTAAGTGGGATAGTTGATAATTTGTTAACTCTGTTTAAAAACCCCTCCTTTTCATTTGCTTAGTAAAGGGAAGAACAATTGGGAAGAACAGGACTCTTTCTACCACCCATACCTAATTTTGAAACACCTCTTTCAGAGTAATTAACTTCACTGTTAGGTTAACGTACCTATGTTCCTGATAACTATCTATCTTTGGACTGGCTTTATCTTTGTCTAATGAGCGGGACGGGCTTAGTCGATACCAATCTTCTTCACCCCCTCCCTACCTTGTTATTTGCATTTTTCTGTACTTATGATAATTTTTGCTGTAAACACATGATTATTGTAGTGATTGTTTTTTTTTTTAACTTTAATAAACAACATAAACTTAATAGTTACTGTGTTAGAATACCCAAAGCCCAAAATTTCCCCTATTTGTTTAAGATAGTTGTATCCACGTCGTCTGTGTGTTTGAAGCACCAAATCGGTGTGAGAGCAGGTGTGTGTCTGGAAACTGGCAAATAATTGTTTGACCAGGAGAGCCTGAAGAGTAGATTGAGTGAAACGATTTGTCGTAAATAAGGCTGTCTTTACTCTCCTCCAGCACTCTGTGAAGCAACTATTTACTCTGTACATTTCTATCACTGAGCGTTTCACCATCATTCTACACTCTAAACCGGACTACTATTTCTAAGACTCTTTCTCTCAGAATAAATTTACGACACAGTGCGTAACGCTAAGGGATGCAACTTTGGTTGAAAGTTAGACATTAATTGTATTGTTTCCCTTATATGTACTCTCCCGAAAATAGTAACACTTACCAAAGAAGAATGCGCAAATGACGGTGTGCACAAACATATTTATAGAATGTGTGATCCCGTATACACACATTGGGATCCTCACTGCTGCTACGTAGTTCGAGTACTGTGGTGATTGCACAGTGGTTTAAAAAAAATACTTTTCAATAAGTAAAATTGTCGTTAGGTATTGGTGCTTTTGAATTTAATTCCCGTCTTATGACGGGCTTTTACACTAGTATAAATATAGTTTTCGAGCTCATTCATCATTCTTTCCGTTTGTAACGCTCACAAAAAGAGTAACACTCTCCAAAAAAATGTGCGCAAAGGTTGGTGTGCATGCGCCATGTGAACGGCGTGCACGTTCAGACTTTGTTTAACATCGGATGTAAAACAAATATTTTGGTTTTTAATACGGGAATAAAGCAAATGGGAGAAAATATTTATATCTATTCTCACTGTCATCACTTAAGTGAACTATATATGGCGAAGAGACGTGCAGCAAAATTGTTTACATATGTATCTTCGTATACAAGTGTTTAGAGGTGTATAAATGTAAAAAAAGGGGTTATCGGTATGCTGATCAGCATTGTGGATCCGAAAAAAGGATTGTGCAACGGAACACGATTGGTCATTCGATAAATGTCATCGCAATTTCCTTACTGTGGAAGTTTTATCAGAATCAAATAAAGGACACTTGGCCCCTAACGATGTGAATTTGTCATTCATCCAGAAGCGACGCCAATTTCCAATCATTCCAGCATTTGCGATAACCATCAACAAATCTCACGGGCAAACTTTTGAACATGTTGGAATTTTCTTGATTGAGCAAGCTTTCTCTCACGGACGTCGCACTGTCTTGATCAAGAAATCACAACAGTATAAAGGTACAAATTAAAACAACAGAAAATCAAGGTGCTCTTCTGATGGACAATCGGATGTTCACGCCTAACGTTATTTTTCCACAAGTATTTGAATAAATAGAATTGCCGTTAAGTATTAGTGCTTTTGAATTGAATTCCCGTCACATGACGGGCTTTTACTCTAGTTTAAAGAGAATTAGATCCATTTTATAACATAAAATGCTGTGTGACAGTAGCATGTCAATACAACGTGAAATTCGATCTTGTTACGGCATTTACTCCCTTTGCTCTGCAGTGATGGTCCAACAGTGGCGAAAATTCAGAGTATATACTGAGGGTCTTCAAAGGTGTCTACCTTTAGCTCAAGATTACTCTTGGCAGAGATGTGAATTAAAGAATGATGCTTCAATTCTAGGGAGCCTCAATGGAATTTAAGAAATCAAGTACTACTGCTGATAGGATCCAGGCCGTGTAAACTTTCTATCTTCCCTGACTTTCTATGAGGGATTAGAATTTTGCTCGTTTTGATGAGCCCCAAACTGATTTAAATAAGTAAAATATTACTTCAATAACTCTGTTATAGGTATTTAAAATGACTGAGACATGCATTTCACTCAAAATGACTAAATCAGCTATAAATTTGTGTATGTACAGAATTTGGATAATCTGTAAAGATTCATCACTGCTGATGATCTGAATATGGTGTTGAACAATTTTCTTAAGGAAAAGAGTTCACCTGGCAGCTCTGAATGTGTACTTAGCTGCCAGTAAAGTGTTGTTTGGCTTCTGCTCCAGCCGATGCTTGTTCTTTGCAGGTTGTAGACTGGTTAAATTTCGTCACTGGTTACGTTTGGTGACCGCAACACGTCCCTCGCAGTATCGTGGGGGTAATTACGAAGATGGTCCAGTGTCTGTTAAGACCCGTCTGATGTTGATGTCTAGCTTTGACTGAAGGCCACTTATACCACACACTTGTTCCACAGACAAGTACCACCAATTGGTACTACCGACCTAAATATCTTGAGCGACATACAGGCCTCGGCAGCCTTTTAAAGATGCCTCTTACACGTGGTCTGGGGTATTACTTTGTACTAGAATCCCACTATCTTCGTGGTGAAAAAAAAGGAAGTGAAGAGCACAGAATGAATTACAGGATGGCACAGGAAAACGTGACAATCGAGGTGATTTTGTCACAGGTCGGTTCAGCATATGATGTCATAAGAGCAGCAAATAGTTGCAGTCTCTTTAACGCCAGTTTATTGCCCATTTAGGCGTTTACTTTATTTTGTTATGTTTCTGGCAGTTTTTGGTCCTTGTTTTTATATTTGTTTCATGTGTATCCAATGGATACGACCCAGAGTCCGCTGGGAGGGCAACATTAGACAATCTTTGAAGGACCGAGGACTAGAATGGAACCAGGCCAGGAGGAAGACAGCCGATAGGATAGTCTGGCGCTCTCTCTTCCAAACCTCTACACCTCACGGTAGAAGGGGAACGACTAAGTAAGTAGTATCCAATGGATGCAAGTGAGAATATAAACAAAGGTAAAGGTCGAGCCGTAGCGGATACTGCCGTAGGGGAGTGAAGTGTGAGAGACTTCATTATACTAGGTCCAGCATCGAGAGGTGGGTGACCAATGCCCGTTCTCGCTGCCTCTCCTTCCTTAACCCAAGAGAAAGAAAAGTAAGGTACCAATTTACAGCGGTATAAGACTGGACCGTGTCATTGTCGTGAATCGAACCGGGCACCTTTGCCGCAAGAGACTAGCGTTCTAACCACTCAGTCAGTCGGAAGCTTTAAGTGAGAATAAAACAGTTTAAAGATAGGAAATGACTTTTCAGTCACGCTGTACGTACAGTATTATAGATCAGTGGGCGATATGGCTCCCAGTGGGCCATGCGATGTTTCTAGGGGGCCACAGTTAGATGGTAAAGTACCTTTTTTTTCCAGCTAACTGCGATTATGAGGGTGGGGCACAGATGTAAATGAGGCTCAGAAGGGGGCCATGAGCTGGGGGGGGGGGGGGGGGGGGGCGGGGGGGGCTGGTAAACAGGGGGGGGGGGTGGGGGGGGGGGGGGGAGGGGGGGGGTGAGGGGGGGGGGGGGGGGGGGTGGGGGCCGCAGGTAATCAGAACTCATGAAGTATTCGAAAAGTCTACGATTGTATGAATAGGGACTGATGTTGTTTTTTAGATTATGTAGAAGATAGTTCCAAAGATGAGCCGCAGAGTAAGCTAAGGGAGCTGAACTTTGCGCAGTTGAGCCAAGTGTGTTCTATTGTATGATTATTTGTTGTTGTTGTTGTTGTTGTTGTTTAACTAGGGCTGCCGAGCTTCTCGCTCTGTAGCAACCAATACCAAGTTGAAGACTCGTTGGTATTATCTACACTGTAGATTTATGCAGAGCTAAAATACTGTACTATGGTTCTGGGGCTCTTCCAAGAAGTTGTCACATCCTGCACAGAGCCACTTCTCAGCTTCCCCTGCCTATCACTGGGTCCATAGTGAGATCCTTCTGCATGCAGTCAACCAGGTCAAAGCCAAAGAATTACGCCTGGGACTCAAGTGACGTCTCCAAGCTTAGTGTGCAATGCTGGGTTCTTAACAAGTTTTACCACAGAGGGAATCCCTGGAAGTGTGTGGATGATTTACAAGAATCAATTAAGATGTAATTAGCCTCACAGACATAGGTTAACTTCGACGTATATATATATATTGTAGCATTGTGCATAGCTGGTGGTCAAATAAGGATGACTCCAGATATGCCTCCATGCATGTATTGTCTGATGTGAGCCCGTGTTGTAAGATTTATGAGTTGTTGTCTCTTGGTCTTCCTCGTGGTTTGAAACTAGATATTCTACTGTTATAGGCGAGTAGTGGTCATTTATCGGGTACCAATTCTCATGAGATGGCCAGATCACTAAATTTTCTGTCTTTCTATCTACTTGATGCAGAATGTAGTTCCTACAATTGTTCTAATGTCATCGTTTCTCATCCTGTCTCTCCTGGTAACATTAATGGCTTTTCTTAAGCATCACATGTCACAGCTGCTAGATAAATAGACAGTTCATTAATTATGAGTTCTAATTGACAGGTCACATACATTAACTTACACAATTTTGTTGTACTGTTCGTGCATTTACACACAACAGGGGTCAGGGGTCATTTCGTATGTTTAAATGTTTGTATCCTCACTTCTATCCATTGGATAAACTAGAAACTCAACATAAAAACAGTGACCAGTACCTGCCATTTATTTGATACATACGTTTTTATTTTATTCTTTTGTTCTCAAGGAATAGTCAATCAATCAATACCCTTTAGCTCCCCAAGGAGCAAAGGCCTTCAACAAACACGTGCCAAGTCTTCCTGTCACGTGCCATCCGCTCAAGTTCTTTCCATGTTTTCCTCATCATTTTCACCTCTTTTTCCAGTTCTCTTCTCCATTTGTTTTTTGGTCTACCTCTGCCTCTCTTTCCCTGTGGATTCCAGAACAAGGACTGCCTTGTCATGCTATCAACAGGTTTTCTCAATGTGTGTCCTATCCATCGCCAGCGTCTTCTTCTCAACTCTTGTTCTACTGGCACTTGTCTGGTTCTTGTCATCAATTCCACATTTGTGACTTTGTCATACCATTTCAGTCCTTCTATTCTACGCAAGCACCCGTTTATAAAAGTCTGTAGCTTTTTGGTTGTTGTTTTTGTTGTTCTCCATGTCTCAGAGCCATACAATAGGACTGACTTCACATTTGAGTTGAAGATTCTTATTTTCGTGTTGGACTTGATTTCTCTTGTTCTCCATATGTTTCCCAATGCAATGAAAGCTCCTCTTGCTTTTTGTATTCTTATTTTGATATCACTGTCTGTCCCTCCAACTTTGTCTATATTACTTCCAAGATATGTGTACGATTCTACATCTTTTAGTGGTGTTTCTTCAAGTTCAACCTTGTTATCATTTCTTGCATTTATTCTCATAATCTTTGTCTTTTCCCTGTGTATTTTCAGGCCCACTTTTTGTGACCTCTCATCGAGAATTTTCATTTTCTCTTGCATCTGATTATGGTTATGGGACAGAAGAGCCAAGTCATCTGCAAAATCCAGATCATCAAGCTGTTTAGTCAGATTCCACTGGATTCCATTTCTGTTGTGTGATGTCGATGTTTTCATAACCCAATCTATTGCTAGTAAGAAAAGAAATGGAGACAAGAGGGATCCCTGTCTCACTCCCGTTCTAATCCTAAACGGTTCTGTAAGTTGTCCTTCATGAAGAACTCTGCATGTCATGTCTTCATAGGTCTTCTTTATTAAGTTAATGATCTTCATGGGAACTCCATAATGCCTCATCAATTTCCAAAGCGATTCTCTGTCTACACTGTCAAATGCCTTTTCATAGTCCACGAATCCGATGTATAGCGGTGAATTCCATTCCAGACTTTGTTCAACTATTATTCTCAATGTGGCTATCTGGTCTGTACAGGATCTATTTTGTCGAAAACCTGCTTGTTCATCTCTCAGTTGCTTGTCTATGGACTCTTTTAATATCTCAAGGATGATTCTGTTTAATACTTTTGCTGGCACTGATAGTAACATTATTCCTCTATAATTTGTGCACTCTTGTAAATTTCCCTTCTTAGGCAACTTGACCAGATAACCTTCCTTCCATTCTGCTGGTATTTCCTCTCTCTCCCAGACTTTGCCAAGTAGTTTGTATAATATCTCTGTAGAGGTATCAATATCTGTTTTGATGGCCTCTGCTGGAATGCAATCTGGACCAGCTGCTTTTCCATCTTTCAGAAGCTTTATGGCTTTCTTTATTTCTTCTCTACTTGGTCGTTCACAGCTGATTTGTAGCTCCTCTTCTGCTGGCTGGATGTCTGGGGGATTAGTTGGAGATGGTCTATTGAGAAGTTCCTCAAAATGTTATGTCCATCTCTTCATTTGTTCTTGTATATTACTAAGCAATTTTCCATTCTTATCTTTTATGAGGCCATTTGCTTGCTTATATTTCCCTGTTAGCTTCTTTGTGTTGTTGTACAGGTCCCTTATATTTCCTTTGGCTGCAGCTTCCTCTGCTTCCCTTGCCAAATCATCAATATATTTCATCTTGTCTCTTTTGATGTTTCTTCTTACTTCTTTGTTTGCTTCTATGTACACTTCATGAGCCTTGGCTTTGGAGCTTCAGGTTTTGCTTCTGTTTAAATCTGCTTTCTTGTTTTTCCTATCTTCTATCTTACTAATGGTTTCTGTTGTTATCCATGCTTTGTGCTGATGTTGTCTTTTTCTCAGTACTTCTTCACATTTCTCGTTCCATATATTTTTTACTTGTTGCCAGTGGTCTTCCGTATCTGTTTCATCTTCCAGCTGTTGGAGTGCTTGGTATTTGTTGGATACAGAATAGTCACCTGGAGTTATTTCGCTTTAGTAGTGTTTTGTGTTAGAGCAGTGTGTCGTGGACATGTATCGTTGTGTGTAGGCATCGATTATAATCAGGAACTGTCACACTATTTGAGGTGCAAAACGCAGAGGCAAATATAAACAAAATACTTTTTTTTAAAATGGGGACAGCGCGGGGTGCATGCAGCTTGAGATCTTTGTTGTATTGTTTAACTGACTTTTATTTGGCATAATTAATGTTTTATAAGAACCCCCACTGACGGACTGACTCACAGACTGACGAAATATAAAATGTTTAACTTACTAACGGACTGATTCAAGTATAAACTAACGGACTAACTGATGTACTCCTTATGATTGGTTGATGGACTGACTGACACAGGTAACATACTCTCAAATGTATATAGAGGACAGGTAACATACTCTCAAATGTATATAAAGAACAGGTAACATACTTTCGATTGTATGTAGAGGACAGGTAACATACTCCCGAATGTACACTCAATCCTCGCTATTTGCGGAGGTTAGGTTCCTTGATAATCCCGTGAATACGGAAATCCGCGAATACGGAACCGTTGATCCTATGGAATAAGGGGGTTAGGTTCATGCGAGACTCTATTTCATACACTTTTGTTAGGCGATCACAATAAACTCAGCATTTCATGTACCCTTCTTGTAAAAAAAAACAGCTTATTTATTACACTGCATGTTATAAATGTAATTTATACTCTGTTTTCTTTGAAATAGTACAGTAAGTGCAATCTTTTGGTGTACCGGTACCGATACTCACTCACTCACCCACTCACTCATACTGTCACTACTCATTCACACATCCATACGCAAAGACACACACCACACATATATAATTTCTGCGCTCTCTGGTGCTGATTTACGCACAGCTCTACGTACATCGTCTTCCTTATGGCAGATCGACCGGATGGTGGATTCATTCACACCGAATTCGCGGCCGACTGATGCCCCAGACATCGCAGAACGAAGTTTATCTGACACACGTACTTTATCACTGAGGCTCATCGCAGCCTTTTTGTGATTAGGCACACTTGTCAACACCCTTGCACTACGTGTGGATGCCATTATTAATTATAAAAATAATGAAAAACAGCGTAAAACTGCAATAACATAGATGAAAAGATGCACGATAATGACACGTGTAAACACAACGAAAGTCGCGAGAGCAAGAAGGCAGCCACTCCTTGCTGGATCCCATCTGCGACGCTGCGCGGTAGGCGTCTCGAAATTGTTTGCCTACTGCACATGGCCGCGAATACGCGCGAGGTACCCGCGAACGGCAAAAAATGGGTTGCACTTTATCTCACGAGAATGAGTGAATCCACGATCACGAAACACGCGACTAGCGAGGATTGACTGTATATAGAGGACAGGAAACATACTCTCAAATGTATATAGAGTTCCGGCAACGTACTTTCAAATGTACATAGAGTTCAGGCAACGTACTATCATATGTATATAGAGAACATATAACATACTCTCAAATGTATATAGAGAACAGTCAACATACTTTCAGAAGTATATAGAGGACAGGAAACATGCTCTCTAATGTGTATAAAGGACAGGAAACATGCTCCCAAATGTATATAGAGGACAGATAACATACTCTCAAATGTATATAGAGGACAGATGACATACTCTCAAATGTATATAGAGAACAGGCAACATACTATCAAATGTATATAGAGGACAGGCAACATACTTTCAAATGTATTAAGAGGATATGTAACATATTGTCAAATGTATACAGAGGACAGATACCATAATTTCAAAAGTATATATAGAGAACATACTCTCAAAAGGAATATAGAGAACATGCAACATACTATCAAATGTATATAGAAGATAGGCAACATACTGTCAAATGTATATAGAGGACAGGTAACATACTCTCAAGTGTAAATAGAATTCGGGCAACATACTCTCAAATGTATATAGAGGACAGGCTACACACTGTCTAATGTATATAGAGGACAGGTAACATATTCCCAAATGTATAGAGAGGGCAGGTAACATACTCTCAAATGTATATCTTAGTCTTCAGGTGCATGGTCTGGAACAGACATTGGCGATCATGCCCTCCAATCTTCTCTGTCTTTTGATAGTCTAATGAGGTTGTTGTTGCCCATGCTGTTTTTTTGTTGCCCAGTTGTTTAAGCTTTCCACATTCATCTTTCTCTGCCTTCCTCTTCCTCTCCTACCTGGTATTTTCCCACATAAGACTAATTCCTCCACTCCCTCTCTTCTGTTAATATGTCCCATAAATTTCATTTGTCTTTTCCTGATGGTTTTGATGAGCGATCTATTAACACACGCAGCTGTCAGTACCTCAGTATTTGTTTTCTTCTCTGTCAACGAAGTTATCAGAGGTATAAAGAGGACAGATAACATACACTCAAACGGAAATAGAGGATGGGTAACATACTCCCACGTTTATATAAATGGACAAGTAACATGGTTCAGACAAACACTCAAGCCAACACGGAAACTGCTAAACTAATGCTCCAAACAACCTGAAAGAGAAATCACCGAAACGATGTACAGCAGAACATGATGCATATACAGAAAAACCCACCCACACGGACGAAAATGACAACCTCGGCAAACTACAAAGCATGGGACCGAGCCCAATCATCCAAATAAGAATAGAACACACCACTCAACCAGCACTTATACAAATTAAACCCCTTGCATGAGCCTAATAGCCGCAGCTGTACCCATCCATACGAGGCAGTTACGTGTGCTGCTCACGTGTCCAGGATTTACTGCAGACAGAAGAACGCTATTGCCGGGCTTCTTAACAATCACAGACACTCTATAAGGCATCATGCAATAGCTACGGAACGCGTTCAAGTTGAAGAGGCATTGGCTGCGAAAGATCGACGATCTCAGCTGCCATATTCAAACAACAACAACAATAAACTGGAAGAATTAGCTGTACATTTAAAGATAGCAGAAGACTGACAAAAAGCGAACGGGAAAAATAATCCCTCCTGGAAAGTCACTGCATTTGATAAGTGGAGTTTGCTTCCTCTTAACTCCTCTTTACTACCAGTCACTATCAAATCCAGGGGTTCCCAGCCTGGTATACAAATACCCCCGGGGGAGGGGTACGAGAAGCTTATCGGTGGGGAGGGGGGAGTGATACAGTACGGGGAATTTGTACAGGTCCCCCGATTTGGGCCGGACATGATATGCTGGTATCTCTTTCACAAACCGTTTTAGCGGTCAGGATGTCCGTTTTCATGCCAGTGGCTTCCTTTCGGCTTTCACCACTGGCAGTCATACATGCCTAAGCCTCCGGATGTCCATCCTGCAGCAAAGCTGTTGATTTGTTGCTATTTTCGTAACAATTGTGATTTTTTTACATAGACAGGGGTTTCAAAAACCGTACCAAGAATAGAACTGTGGTTGACTATATCTAATTCAGGTGGTCTCACTAATTTATTTGACTGTTTTGATAGCCATTGCTTTGTGAAATTAAAAAATGCACCGAATAAAGTTTACGAAAAATTAATTAATCTGTTGATTTATTTTCTATGTGCATATGCATTATAAACTTTAGAATTTATTTCCTCTCTTATTTATTAGAAGGTTTACCAAAAGCCAAGGGGGTACAGAAACAGAAAAAAGTTTGGCAACCCCTTATCTGACCAGTATCAACCGCAATCTTTGCGTAGACAAGGTATAAATGATTGTAAGAAAAGTAATAATCAAAGGTTACATTGGGTGGACGTCATTGCATAGATTAACTTTGCAGGAGATTCGCCCTTCAACACATACAGATTCGGCATAAAAGAGAAGTAAAGGATGAGCGATAAGTCCCTTATCTTTTTTTTTCGCTTAAACATGTGACTTTAGTATGTAATCGTATGTGACAGTGACATACACCATAACAATGAAGAAACACGAATTGTTTTTAACTGATAATTATAAAGTTATTTAACTTTCAAAATGGTGTCCGTGAGCGTTCATACATAACCGTATTCTTTTTTCGGAAATTTCCGCAAACTCTTTAACGTAAATCGTGGCCACTTTCATTGAAACTCCCTTGATATTGCTGTTTTGAGATCCTATAAGTTCTTAGGTCTCCGACCATATGCCTTTCCTTTAAATACCCCCATAAAAATTAATCTGCTGGAATTACATCAGAGATCTCGCATGCCATTCTGTTGGACCCCATCTTCCAATCCACCTGTCAGAGAATTTTTCATCAAGAAAGTCTCTGACAATAAGCGAATAATAGATTGCAAAAAAAAAAAAAATATTATATCTACCACGCATTTTATTTTTTTCATACATAATATTTTGAAATGGTAAGTGACTAAGTGAGTTTCGGCTCCTGCTGTATAATAGCTGCACTGCCAGTCTGTTTGCATATGCAGTAACTCGACAGACATATTTATGAACTTGTATTCTTTGGTCTTTCTCTACCTTTCTTGCCCTGAAGGTTCCAGAACAAGGGCTGCCTCGTGATGGGTTCGACAGGTTTACGCAATGCTCACGCATGTCTTAATAGGGTACGAATATGAGTGAGCACTAGTACAGCTAACCGAATCTTAAACAGATATTGCTACAGAAATCCCTAAAAGCTGATGGAGAGCTTTGGGTCAGGTTTTCAGCAAGTGGGCCAACTGCAGGGCGGCCCCATGCGCGTACGTGAGTGAAAAAAACAAACAAGAGATGAATGTATTCCAGTATGTAAGTTTTTCTCAACCAAGGTGCCAGGGGTTATGAAAACCTGTTATATGGGACCCAAAAGGGTGTAAAGGTTGAGAAACACTGCGCTCGATGGTAGCGATACGTGCGATGTTTGCACTGTTATTCTGCCTTTGCAACGCTTCTGTAGCAGTTATTCAATAGTGTCAGAGTGATCGATCCAGCCGCTGTAAGTGTGCAGTGATCACTACAGGCTGCAGATGATTTTAAATGGTATATTCTCTCGGGGGAGGGTCTGTTCTCATACCAGGCGCGTACATTGGGTAGCCGATAGTTGAATGACTTCTAGATTTAGAGGTTAGCTGTGGATACTGAATAAGCAGCATCAAAATAGGTTGTTGTCAATGAGGGCGAAGCGGGAAAGTGTTTCTCTCGCGAAGGGAGAGAGGAGTTATCCGTATAAAACACAGCTAAAAGC
Source organism: Oreohelix idahoensis (assembly GCA_024509875.1). Classification (NCBI taxonomy): domain Eukaryota; kingdom Metazoa; phylum Mollusca; class Gastropoda; order Stylommatophora; family Oreohelicidae; genus Oreohelix; species Oreohelix idahoensis. Next base: position 285,235 of record JAMPIV010021814.1, on the reverse strand, counting down.
TGTATGGCGTCACAACTGGTGATATGGACGCGATTTGACCTCTCCCCTCGCTACTGCTTTGTAGATTAGACTTGTTGGTCAAAGACTGTCGGAGACTCGCAAACACAAATTGACGGAAGTCAAGGGGAAACGACTGTCGTATTGCCCCTTTTAGTCGAAGCAACTTTGATAGAAAAGAGAACGACGTTAAATGGTGGTTCCACCGCGTCCGGCAGAGAACATTATGTGCTACAGTAATACCCAACTGTCATCAAGCTACTGTAAGCAAAATTAGAATTACAGATATATTGACCATAGAAAATTGGAATGCCAGTTCGTGTATGCAGGATGCACCATTTGATAACTTGAGGATGGAAATAAAACGAATAAATGCAAATTTACGAGTATGATATGAAATGCGATATACCGTACCAGAAGGAATATATTATGATAACTAGAAAATATATTATTCCGCTGGAAATAAATATGAAAGAGGGTAGGTGTAATTGTAGATGCAAAGAGAGCAAGAACAATAGTAACGAGGCTTTGAGCAGTATGAGATTGTGACGGTATTGCCTCCCATGCTTTGCAGTAGTGGTGTAACAGTGGCCAAAACTCGAGAGTATCTAATATGGGCTTCAAAGGTGTCTACCTTCGCACAAGATTACTCTTGGCAAAGATGTAGATAGAAGGTTAATGACGCTTCTACCACAAATGAGTGTTCACAAGATATTCAGATAAGCGAAAACAATGCTGCGTTTGACTCAGCACGTTAATTCTAGAATCTGCCGACAACTTTTGTGAAGGATTAAGCAATAGTTTATGTTAGCTCGTTTAAGCCCCCCACCTCTGATTAACTCAGGGGAATTCTTATTATTCATTTTTAGCTCAGTTTAGAGTGTGTGTAGTACATTTACTGAGAATTTTTGACCAACCAATAACTATGATAAAGAATAGAGACTTAAATCTTCTGAGTATTTGCGTTTCCTACGTATGTCTCTCCCTTTTTTATATTTCTAAACCCATTTATCTCAGAATTTACCCTCGATGAGACTTAAATTTAATCCCTCGGGATAAAACTTTCTTTTACATGTAAATTGAATAGCTTTAGCTTTACATTACATTTAAATGAAAAGGTTAACAGCTCAGATAGAATATGTTTACATTTACATTTCCACTGATTGAAAAGTGTTCACTCCGACGCCTAGCTGAGCCACAATTGGATGAGGTCTAGTGCGGATTCCGAGCAAACCGAAGTACTCAAGACCTAATCTTCACACTCAGACAGCTGAGTGAAAAGGCCCTTAAGTATAAGAGTGAGATCCATCTTTGTTTCATAGATCTGGAAAAGGCGTTTGACAGGGTCCCCTGGAGCAAACTTTGGGACTGTTTGGCAAGGAAGAACATTCCAGCACCTCTGATTCATGCTATACAGAGCTTCAACAAGTCTTGCAGAAATTATGTGAGGACAGCAAACCATAAGTCAGAGTTCAGAACCACAACTGATGTAAGACAAGGTGATATCCTGTCACCTTATCTTTTCATACTCCTCATGGACGATGTCATCAAGGCATGTAAGGAGAGAACAAGAAAGTATTCAGTGGGGTACTGAAAGATGAGACAGGTCTGTATTTCAGAGCTGGCATTTGCTGATGATGTTGCCCTGATTGCTAAATCAGAGGCACATCTCCAATCCAACCTGCAAGTCTGGAAGGAAGAGCTGGAGAAGAGAGAGATGGTCATAAGCAGCTCTAAAACAAAATCCATGGTGATATCACGAGAAGAAAGAAGACATCAGATTAAGCTGGGAGAACAGGTCCTGGAGAAGGTCGACCACTTTAAATATCTCGGAGCTATTATAGACCGAAAGGGAGGCATCAAAGAAGAGTTGGCCACTCGAAAAGCAGCAGCTGGGAGACTTTTTCAGGCCATAAATCGAGGATTCCTCAGCAAGAGAGAAATTGGTAAGAAAACGAAGATGGCTGTATACCGCTCCACCTTTGTCCCAGTCTTGACATATGGATGCGAGTCATGGGCAATGACTACAACCCATAAAAGCCAGATCCAAACCTCAGAAATGAGGTATCTGAGGAAGGTGGTTGAAGTAACAAGAAGAGACATGGTCTGCAACCAGACGATACGTCAAGGCCTAAAATCCCACCCCCTGCAGACCCAAGTAGAACAGTCCCAACTAAGATGGTTTGGCCATGTCTGCAGAATGGGAGAAGATCAGCTACCACGACAAGCATGGGAAACAAAGAGCCAGGGATCCAGACCCCCAGGGCGACCCAGAGTCCGCTGGGAGGACAACATTAGACAATCTTTGAAGGACCGAGGACTAGAATGGAACCAGGCCAGGAGGAAGACAGCTGATATGATAGTCTGGCGCTCTCTCTTCCAAACCTCTACACCTCACGGTAGAAGGGGAATGACTAAGTAAGTAAGTAAGAAAAGTGTTCACAATATAAATTGAAATTGTTTTCATTTATGTTTATACTGATGTGAAAAGTTTGAAACTTCCATACATTTTAAAGTGCATATGTTTTCGTTTACATTTACACTGATTTGAAACTGTAAGAATGTACACCATTTCTTTCATCTTTCCCTCCCTGATCCTTATCGAACCTGGGACTCTTTATGCGTTTAGTTCTCTTTAAAAAACTAGCAATAAAGCAGTCACCGGCCCGTGTAGTGGTGGTTCATGAATCATCATTCTATACGCTGAGGTTGCCAGCCTCAAATGACTGGGACATCCACTCACTGTAAAGTATCAGTCTGTCTGCTCTGTAAGGAAGAGTGGTGTGTTGTTGAGATCAGGCATGCTCCAGTCTACCCAGCTGTAAATGGGTAACTCACCCTAGTCCTGAGTTAGGGAAGGCAAAGGCTCCAGGGGAAGCAGGCCCTAAACTTGGTCACTTCAGCCGACGCAGGATGGTGTATGTATGAAGTAGAAATGTAGAGTGTGATTGACGCGAATGGTGTGCTGTTCGTGTGCTGACCAATATAACCACTCATACACTTGTGTCTACAAGGCACCAATGCAGACTGCTGGAATCTTGGTTTACTCAATTTATTCAGACGTACACACTGGGACATACGAGTACATCATGGTATGTTGACATATCAATTTGTAGGTATACATAGCAGATCTGAAGTCATGACACATTCAGAAATAATGGGCAGTACATCAAAAGTTCACTGTCATGATACATTATGGCCGCATCCCCTTATCTGACTAAACGCGTCAGTTGAAGGCAGATCGATAAATAACTAAAGTTACTTGACGTCCATAGTTTGTAGTATATATTATGAAACCACGAAGGGGGTTTCTAGCAAGATTGAGATCTCCCTGTCACTGTCCGATAATAAGATAAATAATCTGTTCTCTTGGCAGTGATCAAAACATATGATGACCGAAATCCAACATGGCTACCTCCCTGAGTTGTCGTTCACTCATTCATAGGAAGGAGAATATAAGCCAGAGTTAATTTATAATGGGTATATAAAGGATTTCATAAATGTTTCCATACAGCTCTACGGTGATCAGGTTAATTCATGTAGCCATAACCGCTGCAGGAAAATCTGTCATCTTCGTCGATACAAAAACACGACACTAGCATAGCGAAGCACAAAAGTCAAGCTAGGCCTAACCGACGAGAGATCATCAAAAATAGGAGCTGGGTTTACCTGGAGTCCGAATCATCTATATACTGACATAAGGAGAGTCTCTAACACAAACTATCGTAGAGACACCATCTCCTTCAGAAGAAAAAACCACTTCGTGAGACATTTTTTTCTGACGAAAGGACCAGCTCTAGAAAAACGTACCCCGCCATTTGTAAGCAGTACATCGGAACTCATCACGACTTGTCAAGACAACTCATACTTCCGCTAGACCGGAATACAAGAATCTAGTCCCTCCTACCAATCCAAAATATACAATATAGGACTGATTCTACTTGTACTAATAATATGTAATACATATGAATTCAGGCCATAAACACAATAAGCAAATTAATATATTTTCTGGCCCTAAAAAATAAGTACAAACGCAAGCGCAATATCCTTGCGCTGGATCAATATCCAGAACGATTACTCCTATAATCAAAAGTGTGAATCAAACATGGATTATCTCGCTTTTACCATAGACAGCATTTTCATACACAAATGAATGAATGTCTATATTTTTCCCATATTAAATAGCCATATCGATTTTTGTAAAATGTGCGTCAAAATATGCACGCTACAGCCGCCCCATTCTGTCACAGAGAGCCATTCCTCTTAGTTATATTGAATGACAGACCGCTAGATATAATTGTGTGAATAAATACAATATTGTTACGGATAGTACAGGAGAAGCATTTGACAGAATCTGCAGTGATCACGACATAGGAATGGCACTATGCTAATTTCGTGAGAGAGCGCGGAGGAGAAAGTTGTTCTATGCCACCACTGTTGTTGCCTAAAGACGTTAACGATTTTTAGCGTCCCCTTTCGAATAGTACTATAGCTGGATCGGGTTTCTAAAATGTCTTCACGGGCCTGAAGCCTCAGATGGATGGAGTCATGAAAGTAGAGGTGCTACATCTTGGATCTTCTCATCCGAGCCGTGAATGTCTTGCGCCGCAGGTTATGGTGGTAGCTATTTCAGTTAGTCCCTCTGTGAATATGTTTTGAAACGGTAATGAATAAATAGATTGTAGTGAGTAAATGTTTATAATGACGTGAATGACTAGCCAGAGTACACTGAATGAAGAGTCAGAGTGTAATCATTAAAAGGTTGCAGGGAATAAATATTTATAATGACTTTTCAGAGTAAGGTAAAGGAACACCCAGGGTGTAATGAATAAGTAGATTTGCAGTAAATAAATATGTATAATGACTTATCAGAGGACACCAAATGAAGAGCCTGAGCGTACGAGAATTGATGGATATATACTCGTAAATGGCGCTGAATTCAGAAGTCAGAATGCTTAGAGTGTACATTGAATAAACAGGAAAAGTACCGTAAATAGAGTGCATTAAAAAAAAATAAAGATCAGTGCATAAATAGCAACGAATTGAAAGTCAGCTTGCAGTAAACAAATCTTTCCCAAAGGATCTTTTTTTTTCCCTCCTGTGCAACGCGCTTTCTCCTCCTCCCCCCCTCAAAGTCTTGTTGTTACATGATTTCATTCTATGGTGACCGTTTATCTTCTTCTAAGATCTTTTCCATGAATGGACTTCACTCGATAAATCAAGTTTAAAAGCTGAAGTTTTCCTGACCACCGTACCGAAACCTTTCTTGGTAAACACGGCACTTGAATACAGATGAACAAAAGGCGAATGAAAATAAATTGAGAAGAATAAATGAAAGGAAGCGACGGCACGACGTGGTAGAAATATTTGTCTTTCATATTAATCGGTGCCTTTATAGAAATAAATAAACTGTGTCCTTATTTTTGCGTAATATCTTTCGCTTGTGGGTTCATCTTTCTAGGAGTTATCCTTCTTATTCTTATATCCATAAACCGATCTTTTAACTTCTGTTAGACTTTCGACTTCGCTTTCGACTTCACTGACGCCGTAATTGTAAATCTAAGACTACGTTGAGCCGATGGTAGGAGCACACTAATGTTCAATATTCGTACAAAGACACTGACATTCTTATTTCATTAATTTATTTATTTTTATGCACGACGAAGAATGACGATGTGTACATGGTTTCTTGATCATCGATTTCATTTCTTCCCCGTGCAGTCCCTGGGGGGGGGGGGGGGGGTCTATGATGAGACAAAGAAGGAATATGTAGCTGCTGCTCCCTTAGGCGAGTCATACGAGGCGACTAATATGAGGCTGTTCAAGATGGGTGGTATCTTTGTCAGATAAAACAAACTGCTACGGACACTATCACTACTAGAGTCTGTAAACGCGTGGTGCAGTCTTCGTGCTTGGGGGCCAGTTGCAGGGGTGAAAGGGAATGGTAGTGCCCGGAAGCTGTGATTCTCCCAAAATACCACTGATCACCACTACCATCAGTACTGCTTTCATTGTCCCTGTTTTCCGCAAAAGCAAGATCCAAACCTCAGAAATGAGGTATCTGAAGAAGGTGGTTGAAGTAACAAGAAGAGACATGGTCCGCAACCAGACGTATCGTCAAGGCCTAAAATCCCACCCCCTGCAGACGCAAGTAGAACAGTCCCAACTAAGATGGTTTGGCCCTGTCTGCAGAATGGGAGAAGATCGGCTACCACGACAAGCATGGGAAACAAAGAGCCAGGGATCCATACCCCCAGGACGATCCAGAGTCCGCTGGGAGGACAACATTAGACAAACTTTGAAGGACCGAGGACTAGAATGGAACCAGGCCAGGAGGAAGACAGCCGATAGGATAGTCTGGCGCTCTCTCTTCAAAACCTCTACACCTCACGGTAGAAGGGGAACGACTAAGTAAGTTGTAGCGAAAGGTTTTTCTGATGTGATGATAGTGGTAGAGAAGAAGTAGAATCTCTCTCCAGAAAGTATGAAGTCCCAGTGCCCGAGAAGTACACTGGTATCACAATTGAGTTACGGCTGTGAATACTCTGAGCTGGACAATAGATTTAGGCTTCTTAAGTATACTGTGCCACCTTCGCTATAGTAACCCTATGTGATAATATACATAAATTAGAAAAAGTAACTCAGAATTTAACAGTAAAAAATTTACCAAGTCAAATGAGTACAATTTCATAATTTATTATGTACATCTATCTATCCTTGTAATGAGAAATGGGTGTTGGAAGATGGTAAAATGTATGATTATTTATATTATTTATCTGGTTCTTTGGTTGGATTTATCTTCCACTGAAATTACAAAAGTCACGTCACAGTACATCTTTGATATATCTTGCTATCTAGTCTCTAGCTGTTATCATCATCGACATTCGCTTTAGAAACTGCTCACAGTGTTTGTTGGATGGATACACATAAACTCATCTGGTATTAGCCACGTCTGCTCGAGGTTCCTGAGTGTCGTAAATTTCCGATAGGTGATTAAGAACAATGTTAGGTCCCGTCTGAATAGAACTGACAAAGGTGATGACTCAGGGCGAGATAAGGTAAACAGATAGATTTTCACTAGTGAGTTGGTGAAAAGGTATAGTCTGTCCCTGGATTTGAGAAGCTACTCTAGTCCAGCCTATCGGTTACGACTAAAATTTGTTGTTCAGACAGTTCCCTTTCTCTCTCTCTCTCTCTCTATATATATATATATATATATATATATATATATATATATATATATATATATATATATATATATATATATATATATATATCCACCACTCACATACACACACACAGATAAGTGACGACAATTAGACGCACAAACGTGAAAACTATAGTAATGGAATAGGGATATTGGGACGAGCTGACCGACACTGGTAATAAGTTTTATGTTAATGTTTATTTATCATAAAAAGAAACTTCACAACAGTTATTATAAAAAATATCAAAAAATACAAAAATCGTAGGTTACAGACTTAAATAAAGAAATAGACCCACTAAGTGTAATTCCCTCTGTAGAGACAAAATCCCACAAGAAGAAGTTTATTTAACCCCCAAAAGGTCAAAAGAATAGCACTAGGGTCTAGGATTTTACTATACTGTAAAGAACACAGAGTTTCTACGTTAATCTATTCTGAGATGAACAGTATTAGCAACAACAACAAAAAAAATCATAAGAAATAAACAAAGTGAGTGCATGGATTATACAGTGAAAGAATTATTCCTCTCTTCTTTCTCTCGCTTCAGACAGACAGTGGCCACATTTTCACTCTTACCTCATACGTGCTTTCACAACATCTGGAACATCTCCATGGAAAAAAAAAACAACCACAGATCCAAGGTTGGGTGTTGGCAAACCAAGCCCCAGTTTCTCCAAGATTGATTAATCTTTTTATTGGGAAACGCGTGCTTTGATATTCCTTCTTTAGGATTCTGTTTATGTCACATCAATTAGTCCAGGTTGGAAAATACTTAAGAGCTTTAATGTTCACAGAGTCAGTAGCTAGTAAAATTGATACTTGGAGAGAATGTCGGAGGGGTAAATCTCTCGGAATAAAAATCCTTGTTACACCACAAGTGGTTGGTAGTCGGTAATGTTAATTGTTGGATAGTTCGCCACAACGGGCTGAATGTAAATGAAATTGGGAAAAAGAAATCTGGATAGCTATAGGCCCAGTTAAAAGTTATTCTTAATATTCTTTGGGTTGGTACTCTGTCTCTCTCTGGGTGTAAACAAGAGGCCAGGCAGGTTCACCTTGAAGACCCAGTATTTTATCAGAATGTTCTTTTGTACTGTTGGACTTAGATCCGTTATTCTCAGATTTATATGGAAGCCGCTGGTAGGTTTTGGGTATGTGACACAGTACTAGATATAGGAAGAAAAATACAAAATACTTAACCACAATATAGTATTCTCAATCCTATCCTAACCCGCGTAAAATATAATATTATTATCCACTTCGGTTATTTAACTTAAATTAGAAACTACAAGCTTAGAGCTTGTCTTATCGTTTAAAAACCCCGTGAAATAAATTCTAGTCATTTACAATATTAATCATCATGAATTTGAAATAAATATATATTTCGTCAGTACTCATAATGAATTGTGTATTTACTAGTCGGTTAAAATCGCTTTTACTGGTTAATAGCAATTAATTAAATCAATGCTACAGCCGGAACAATTTAGCTATAAACTCATTTTAAGTCTGCTAGTCAATTTACACACCACAGAATCCTAGTGGAAATATAATTGACGGACCTTAACAAGTAAATCACTCTACACAGAAAATCTGAGTGAAATATAATGTTGGACTTAACAATTAAACCCTTCAAACTTCTAGTATAATATTTACCGCAAACACAGAAATTAAAACAATCTCCAACGAAAACTAAGAAACTCCATTAATACAAATGGTTTTATAATCGAAGCTAGATGTTTCTGAAAAATTTGTGGGTACAGGATAAATTGGGTTTGAAAGCTGGACTATATATATTAAATTTGCAGAACTTCGCTCGCTCTTGCGATATATAACACCTTTGGGGAATTCTTTGTTCAAATTCTGTATGAAAGGTAATTTTGACAAAATCGCCGCCGAGTAGACGTGGTCCCACGGCAAATCGTCTCTTTGATCTCGTCGATCCGTAGCTTAATTGCGTTTTCACGAACGAACGGACAGGGGGGGGGGGGGAAAATTGTAAATTATCTCCCTTTCTTTCAGATAATTCCCCTGACCAATTACTAACAAAAGTACGTCCTTTTGACTTAACGCTCTTTATTTTCTTCGTAAGCTTATCTCCCCATGAGAAAGTGCAATCCATCACATGTACGACTTTTGAATAATCGCCCTTGGTTCTACAAATATTCAACCCGTCCCCTCTCTCTAGGTGAAACATAGTCTGTTTGTAAACATTCCTCGTAGTTTATACGACATAGAGAAAAAGAAAATGTGCGTGGCCAGATTTAGAGTTTGACAGATATAAAGAAGTGAAGGGGTCTGCGTTTAACGAAACGTCCATAACTAATTGAGGAAGCCAGGTGGAAAACAATGTAGATTTATGAAATCTATTTTCATAACCTCTGTCACACTGAGACACACTTGTAATCAATAGACTGTCCTTCAGCCCGCCCTATAACTACGGGGGACTAAGGTGTTGAAGATTGTTTGACCACTAGGCTCCAGTTAGCAGGATCAAAGGTCCTCAAGTCTTTAGTTTAAACTCGATCATGAGCTCGATCAGGAACGATCATAAAACCTGGAACAAAAGGTAATAGGTGGCCATAGTGTTCCAACAATCTCACCAACCACTGCTGTTCATGAGGCGACCATATCTTCAGTGTTTGTATATAAATGAATGATTCATGGTAGTATGTTACAGAGATAGCATGATAAGATAATGTCTACTGTGCAGAAATAACAAAATACATGAATAAATCACATGTTATGTTACATGGGTAAGACATAACCTTTGCCTTCCACTTATGGATGCCAAGTCACTTATGTACTTGCTGGTATGTCGTAAGCTTCCAGGCAAGAACTAGCCATTATATATATGGCTAACCAATTAATGGTTATGCTTCCTGACAATGCCGGTTGAGGTTATCTCTGGTTAGCATCATTGGCTTCCTGTATACCCTTTTTATTTTGTCTGATACAATCAAATCGTAAATAAAATCTGGAATAAAATGATATTAGTCACACATATATCTTTAATAAACTTACATACCCTCTTAGGATTAATAAGCGCACGGTGAGGCTGAATTTGTTGAAGTTTATCTGCCCTGCATGCAGTGTGAAAAAAACTTTTCTAGCAGATACTGTCTTCCAGTTTCTCACTCTGGCTTCTGGATTTGGTGTGTGTGATTTTCAACGAGCCGCTGTGTCCTTATATTTGGGCGACTCTCCCGTACGAGAAAGCACCGTCTGAAGTCCGATAAGAATTTCGTTTAATCTCTTAGTTTGAGGCGATCTGTACTGTTTCTGTACTTGTTTTCTCTTCTTTTCACTACACACTTATATCTTTCCTTCCTTTCTATGTATCCTTTTATTTTCCCAATATGAAGCGTTCATTCTATCCATGTTTTATCGAAATCCGTGGAGGTATGTATTATTAATAAATTTTCAAAGATCATGAGCTAACTTTTAGCAGATGTGATGACTATGAAAAATATCAATTATTTTAAAAACTATTTACATTTGAATAATATCCTTTTGGATATCATTCATACTCTATCTCCTTTGGTGAATTATTATTATTTAAATGTCTTTCACCCAGGCTTGCTCTTGTAGCTTTAGATTTTCTTTCTAGCTAATGCAAACTTTAAAGGTCGGCCATGTTTCATATATTCGCTATCCCTACCTTCTTCAATGCTGGTCGGCTAGACGAAGCGCAAATTTTTCAGCCACTTTCAAACTCCAAAGCAAGACACGCCGCGTTGTCCCTGCACTCTTATGTTCGTGTGTGTGTCGCGTTACACATTTTTTCACAAACAAAGCAAGTGGTACCAAATCTCGCTACATAAGTAAGTCTCTGTTTTCCGTCTCGTTCCTTTATTTGAGGATTTGGAATAGAAGACGTTGGAGATTTAGGACAGCCGACGTTAGATGTGAAGACGGTAGCTGATCTAATCTGATCCCTTGTTTTCTTGAGTATGCATGGACGGGCTAGCAATCCTTTTAGATTGCATAAAAGTTCGCTACAACCGGTGTTCGCTGAACACTGAGGAAGTACGGGTCAGCGTTGGCGTAGCTTATGAGTCCTTTTCAGCTCTTCAGGCTAGCAGATGGATAATGTTAGTCCTTTTCAGGACTTAGTATCTATCAACGCTGATCGGGTTAGCAGTCCTTTTCAGGGATTTTTCGTGCTAGCTGATAGATGCTAGTAGTACTTTTCAGGGCTTAGAATTTATCAACACATCGCTTCAGTTAACAGAGTTCACTTATTTTTTTTTAACTGGCAATTTGCGCTCTGATATAACCAAATAGGTTGACAGGTACGCGCCTCGCCACAAGAAGGCAAAACCCCAATCCCAAAAAAAAATGTATGTGTATGTGCGTAATAGACTGGAAGTCAGCTAATAGCGTGATGTCTCTTCTTCATTTTTCACCTTTTAATTCCCCAAGGAGCATAGGCCTTCAACAAACGTATGTCGAGTCTTCCTGTCCTGTGCCATCATCTCAGGGTCTGTCCATGTCTTCGTCATCCCTTCCAGTTCTCTTTTCCATGTGTTAATTGGTCGTCCTCTGCCTCTCTTACCATGGGGATTCTAGAACAAGGGATGTCTGTTAATGCTATCAAAAGGTGACCTCAATGTTGCCCTATTCATCTCCAGTGTCTTCTTCTCATCTCTTGTTCCACTGGCACTTGTCTGGTTCTTGTCATCTCTTGTTTCACTGGCACTTGTCTGGTTCTTGTCATCTCTTGTTTCACTGGCACTTGTCTGGTTCTTGTCATCTCTTGTTCTACTGACACTTGTCTGGTTCTTGTCATCTCTTGTTTCACTGGCACTTGTCTGGTTCTTGTCATCTCTTGTTTCACTGGCACTTGTCTGGTTCTTGTCATCTCTTGTTTCACTGGCACTTGTCTGGTTCTTGTCATCTCTTGTTTCACTGGCACTTGTCTGGTTCTTGTCATCTCTTGTTTCACTGGCACTTGTCTGGTTCTTGTCATCTCTTGTTCTACTGACACTTGTCTGGTTCTTGTCATCTCTTGTTTCACTGGCACTTGTCTGGTTCTTGTCATCTCTTGTTTCACTGGCACTTGTCTGGTTCTTGTCATCTCTTGTTTCACTGGCACTTGTCTGGTTCTTGTCATCAGTTCCACATTAGTGATCTTGTCATACAACTGCAGTCATATTGTACACAAGAAGCCATTGATGAAAGTCTTGTAGCTTTTTGGTAGTTGTTTATGTTGTGCTCCATGTTTCAGAGCCACGCGGTATGACTGACTTGACATTTGGATTGAAAATTCTGATTTGTGTGTGTGTCATGTCTCTTGTATTCCTTGTATGGTAATAGATGTCTCTTTCGACTTTATACGCGTCTCCATTGTTCGCTTCTTTGCGTCGATAGAACTACAGCATTTGGAATATCTCTTCACAGCTTTATTATTCATGTTTCATTTTGTTTTTTACAATTTAATTAGCCTCCACCCTGCTTATTTTATCTTTTTGGTTCAGTATTTCACTCTCTCCCTCTGTTTTTCTATCCGTCCAACTCCCTTACGCCCACGATTTTATATTTCCTTATTACCCGTACCTTGTCCTTATTCTCAGTTAGTCTCAGCCCGTGGCATCGTCTCTCACGTTTCCTATATTATTGTTCAATCTCCCGCTCCTATCAATATTTGTTATTCTCCCTCGTATCTGTCCTTATTTCATATTTTCTATCCGTGCTTCTCCAGTCATCCGAGTCATGGCTGCCTTTCTCGTTATGTCGTCTTTGATGTCACGTTATGTGTCCGACTTTTTCTGCTGTTGTGGCCTTTTTTCCTCAGTATCTGTACCAAGCTCTCGATCGTTCATTTCATCGGTCACAACCTCCCCTCTCAATTTCCAATATCTATTTTCTACCGTTTGTCTGTCCCTTGTATGTCTACCTCCTTTCGTTTCGTTCTGTTCTTAATTCGTTGTATATTTCTCACTCCCTTACTTAGCATTTCTCTTTGTATCTTCTCCCCCCACCAGTTAATTTTGTCAAGCTTTTACTCACTTTTTTTTTTCCATGCTCCTTTTGTTTTCGCTCTATTCTCCTTCTGCAAACTTAAGATTTTTTTTCTATTGTTCCTTCAAACACATCTCTGTTGTTCTGTCTATCTATCAATCGTTCCTTCATTCTATTTCGTTCTGTTTCCATCTCCATGTGTCTAGTTCTGTTTCTGTTTTTTCTGCCTGCCATTCCCTCTTTCTCTCCTCCTCTCATACACCCCCCCCCCCTTTTTATGTCGTTCTATCGATCTGTAATTGTTGCCCAAGAATCTCTCTCTCTCTCTCTCTCTCTCTCTCTCTCTCATCCGGTGTTTCTTCTATTGCCATAGCCAGATGCCAATCCACACCCGCATCCAAAAAAAAAAAAAGCTGACCAGTGTAGGCCTAGCCGATTTACTGCTTAGTAATTTGCTCATTTCCTCTCAACAGTTCAGGTTGTGCCTAGATCCGACAGTCAGCTCTTCCTAATAGCTCGTAAACAGTGTGAGTAGTCACATAACTACGATTGACCGCTTTGGGCGGCACGGCTGCATCTTGCTGTGAACGAACGAGCGATGAGTGAGGGGTTACAAAAAAAAAAATCCCACGAGAAGAAAAGACATTTCGATACTCAAACAAACGAATTCTGGCGCGTTGTGGAAACTCAAAAAGACAACACTGGCTGTCTGTCTAGCCGTTTGCTCAGCATAGTGCTGCGTACCGGACAGGCGACAGCAGTGGATTGAACACAGCGTCTTTAGGAGTTGTCTCTTCGCATGTTTATTAGATTGTAACGCTAGTTAACACATAACGTTGTCGGTGTTAGCTGTAGATAAACACCCCTACGGTTAGTTCCAGGTTGTGTGCTGTATGTAATATTGAAATTTAGCCAGCTAATAGCACTACAAGGCATTCCGTGTTTTAGAATGAGGCTTACGGTTTTGTGCATTTCATAAATGATTAACAGTGCATCATTTATGCGTTTATAATGTGGTTAGTAAATTCCCATAATTTAATAATCGTCGCATACGGCAAGAAAAAGTGCTCGAGGGATGGTCAAAGGTTTGAACAAAAAGGGTGTTAGTCACAGGAAACGGCAAAAATTCTTTCGGATCTTACCACACTTTTAACAGCATCTGTGCAAGAATAGAGTACAATTATAGTGGATTCACCAGGAGATACGTGTGTGTGATTCCTTTGTTTATTTCACATTCATTCACATGTGTTTGGAAGGAAATCATTTTATCCAGGGCCGGCATTAGCCCGATTTAATCTACTTCTCCCAGTCGGGTCCCGCGCTCACAGGGGTCTATGCCTCTAGCAGTGAGAAAAAGGAACGAAGATTATTTAGATTAGATATGAGGAATATATGCTGTTGCATCGTATTAAAAATAAAACACACACACACACACACACACACACACACACACACATATATATATATATATATATATATATATATATATATATATATATATATATATATATATATATATATATATATATATATATATATATATATATATATATATATATATATATATATATATATATATATTTAGTCAGAGGGAGAGAGAGAATAACGTAGTTTTGCTATCTTATGGGAATAGAGCCCGATCAGTGTTACCACTACGCACCTACAGCAGTAGAAGATGTGGCTTTCGAATTAAAAATAAAACATATTTATTAGCTATAGTTTCACATAAGACATGTTACAACATAATTATAATCTTAAGTCCAGGGGCCCTACCTGAATGAGCCTAATCGGGCATCGCAATTATTAAGGCCGACCCTGATTGTATCATACATGTCTAAATAAAACTATCAATATTTTCACCGTGCAAAGTTATCGATTAAAACTAAAAAGCAAAGGTCGAATAATAATAATAGATCGATTTCTCAGAAGTAAGTATGTGCATTTGGCAAACAGATGTCGCTAATCGTTTGCTTATTGATGCTGTCCCCTTACCACCAGTCTAACTTGTGTTCAGACGCGAGAGCAGAAGTATTCGATATTTATAATGCGCTGTTCACATTAGACAGTTATTATCCAATACATTTTTAGTGAGAGCTGTGAAAAGATTTTTTTTTAAATACAAGATCAATAATTGATTAGTGACGGACAATATCTGACGCTGGACTGTAATGTTATTTTAACCCAGTATTTTGCGTTTAAAAAAAAAGCATTTAATTTTGTTTATTTTGAAGCCTTTTTCATATAAATTAGTAAGATAGGACTGAAGAGATAACAAATTAAAATCAAGAATTTAGTTCTCAATCACCCAGTATTTGATTAAGTGGCGGTATTGAGATAAGACGTGCGAGCGAGATGAACTACACATAGTGATTGATTGTTGTGCCTTTTGAGAGCTCTCGATTTCAAGGGCTCTCATGTGTTGTATCTAGAAATGTTAATAGTATATGTACGCTCATATGATTATATTAATGGTTATAGTTCACGAGTAACTTGTTTAGTACAGAAACTTTTCATAAAACTGGTTTTACGGTTATAGAAGTGCAGGTTGTGTTACCCGTGTATAAAAGCTTACGTTTTATTGCCAGCGAATAACAAAGAAAAGGGCATTTATTTTTCTGTGAATTTAAAGTAAATGAGCCGCTGTACCAAGACGAAGTTTAGCATTTAATTCCATGGTTTTTGTTTTAAATTTCAAATACCACGTGTTGAAGTTAACGATCCGAGATTTCATTTCTTTCCTGTTTTGAGTTTCAGTAGGGCTTCAAGTTCATTGTTTAGTTCTAACTTTTGTCTTATTTTGTCACATGATAGTCTGTCATTATTCTCACGTTCTTTCGGTGTTAAACCCGTCCGCTCTTGCAGTTATCTGCAATGCTCTTTCCGAGGTCAAAATTAACATTGCATTTTTTTTCTTTGATATATAATATTTGAGGATTGTCGTATTGATGCGTTTTTTCCCCTCCTGTATCATCTTACGATATTGTTCTCCGCTGTCGCCGTGTAGCGCCGTGAAATAAGTTTTTGACAGTGTTGATAGATTCCGTTTTTTCACCTTAAATCTCGCCTCTTTTTATATATATATATATATATATATATATATATATATATATATATATATATATATATATATATATATATATATATATATATATATATATATATATATATATATATATATATATATATATATATATATATATATATATATATATATATCATCATGTGACGTATTCTTTCCAGAACGTTGTCTCCATTACAGCTGCTCTGAACGCATCACTATTCTGGGCAAGTCGACCTGCATCAGCCAAAGACAAGTTCAGACTCTCTGTGATGTCCTGGGTCCACCGTCGTCTAGGTCGACCCCTTCCCCTTTTTCCAGGGACCATGCCTTCCATCACTGTTTTTTTCCAGGCTATTATGTCTTTTTATATGACCGAAAAATTTCAGCTTCCTTATTGCGATGGTATTTAGGAGCCAATGTTCCTGTACGTTTAGTGAGTGCAGTACTTCTCTGTTGGTCTTTTTTTCTGTCCAGGGTATTCTCAACATCCTTCTGTAGCATTTCATTTCAAATGATGTAATCTTTTTTGCAACTGTTTTATTGAGTGTCCAAGTCTCGCAGCCATATGTTGCCACTGGGAATATACATGCTCTGAACAGTTGTAACTTTGTTTCTTTGCTTGTGCCTTGCCATAGGTTTTTCATCTGTATTAGTTTATGTGAAGCAATTGCAAGTCTTCTTTTAATTTCTACTGCACAGTCGCCAGAGCTGTTGATGATTGATCCTAAGTATTCGAATTCATTAACACTTTCCAGTTCTTCGTTATCAATTTCAATTTCTGGTTTGGTCTTTACTTTGTCTGTTGTCAATACTTTAGTCTTCTTGGTGTTTAGGTATAGATGCTGGGCCTCGCTGTGTTTTTTGGTGGACAGAAGTAATTGTTCAAGTCCTTCTGGGTTGGTCGATAGGAGGACTGTGTCGTCAGCATATCTGATTTCCGGGATCTGGTACCCGCCGATGTTAAATGAGTCAAACTCTGTGTGTTCTTGGTCATCTCTTACATTTCTCATGATATTCTCGGCATAAATGTTAAACAGGTAAGGGGAAAGGGTACATCCTTGTCTTACTCCTTTCTGTACTTCAAACCATTCTGATGTTTCCCCCTCTATTCTTACGGCTGCCTGTTGTTCTTGGTACAGCAGTGCGATGAGTTGTATAAGGTGGTTTGGAAATCCCATATTTTTCATAATAGCCCATAACTGCTGATGTTGTACACAATCGAAAGCTTTGGTGTAATCAATGAAACAAGTATGTAGGTCAACGTTGAATTCTCTACACTTTTCTATGATGATCCTCATGTTGAATATATGATCTCTAGTGCCTCTACCTGGTCGAAAACCCGCCTGTACTTCGTTTATTTCTGTTTCTAGCTTTTGTTGCATCCTTTTCATTATGATTTGTAATAGTATTTTGCTGGCATGGCTTATAAGAGTTATAGTTCTGTAGTTTGTGCACAGTTTCAGGTTGCCCTTTTTTGGCAAGGGTATGTAAATTGATCTTTTCCATTCCTTGGGCCAAATTCCGCTTTGCCAGATCTTGTTGTTGTTGTTGTTTTGATGAGTTGATGGGTGGAGATCGGGCACTCAACATCTGATCATTGTTGCCTCTTCTCGTTCCATCTTGGTCTACCCTGTTCAACCTGAAAGTTGGTTATAATTGGGGTATTTAGTGTCATTTTATTTACTAATTTTGTATTCAATTTAAATAACTGTTGTCTTTTGCAGTTGCTGATTTTTATTTATATTAGTATTTGTCAATTTTATTTTCTCTTTTGTATTGTTTCTAGATAACTATTGTCCTTTACACTTGGTTTTAATTTGTATTAGTATTTGTTCTTTTTGAGTTGTTGTCCCTTTTTTAATACCTTGTCTTTCCTTGTCCTATGAGTAGTTACTTTTTTTGTTAATGCTTTGTTAGTTCTTGCTGCTTAATTTCTATTTAGTTGGATGATTTTCCTGAAGTTCTAACCTTATATTTTTTCCTTTGTTTTATGTATATATCTTTTAAGTATTGATTGGGCATCTCTTGGGGCATCTATACTTAAAACCTTATCACCTGTTAAGTCTATATTGTGATTTCTATAGTAAGTTTTTAATTCAAGCCTTTGTTGTTCATACTTTTTACAGTGGATCAGGTAGTGGTCTATGTCATTCTCTTCCTGACATTCTTGGCAGTGTGGTTCTTCTACCATGAAGTATGCTGCGCCGAGTCGGAGACCTGCCTGTATCATTTCAGCTGTTATTTCATCACAACCAGGAGATTTTCCACTTTTTAAGTGTTTGATTGCGTTCCGGACTTCCTCTATGGTAGGTTCTGGTTCACGTTCCTCTATTTTCCTGCAGGTGTCGTTTATGTATTGTTGTTTGTCTTGTCTGACTCGTTTTTTTAATCTGCTTTGTGTATTCCTTGTACAACTCCTGATTTTCTGTATCTTTTTTGGACTTCATTTTTCTTCTCTCTACCACCAACTTCAGTGTTTCGTCTGAGATGTATTCTCGTCTCTTTATACTTCTTTTAGGAATTAACCTCTGTGCATTTGTAATATAAACATCTTTGATGTTATTGGCAAGTTCATCTGGTGTCATTTCCTCCTGTACTGCCATAAGAATGTCAAATTTGTTCTGAATATCGACACTGTACTCTTCTGGTATGGCGCTTGTGTCATAACGTATTACTTTGTCGCTTGTAACGACTTTTTTTCAATTTGATCTTGAAGTTTGCAGCAAGAAGTTCATGGTCGGAGTCACAGTCTGCTCCTGGGATGAGATACAAGATCGCCACCTTTGTTGTATTAAGATGTAATCTATTTGGTTCTTGCTTTTTCCGTCCGGTGACGTCCATGTATATAGTCTTCTAGGGTGTTGCATGAAAAGAGTATTTGTGATGACTAGGTTGTTTTCTAGGCAGAATGTTGTCAAGCGTTCTCCTCTCTCATTTCTCTGACGCAATCCATAACTTCCTTTCACTCTTTTTCATGTTCTAATCTTTCGTTTCCAACTTTGGCATTAAAATCTCCCATTATTATCCTAATATCTTGCTTATTTGCTTTCTGTAATGCGTGTTGCAGTTCATTGTAAAAATCTTCAATTTCCTGTTCTTCAGCAGCTGCTGTTGGCGCATATGTTTGTATAATTGTGATGTTCTTTCTTTTTCCTTTCAGTCTGATTGTGACAATGCGGTCATTTATGGGATTATATCCTAATAGGGAGGCAGCTGTCCTTTTAGACAGGTAGAAGCCGACGCCACTCTGACCTCCTCTCTCTTTGCCTGAGTATATGAATGTTCCTCCTGATGGAATCGAAAAGTGTCCCTGGCCCGACCATCTGTGCTCTGAGATGCCCAGGATATCGATGTTTAGTCTTTCCATCTCGTTCTTCACTATGTACTGTTTTCCTTGGTATAAGCTTCTGACGTTCCATGTTCCTATTTTGATTATTTTTCTAAGACCGATGGCATGGTTTTCCGTGGTAACACAGTCAGGCTTTTGGCCGTCATCACGATTACCTGTACTGATGCTGCCAACGATCTCTTCCCCAGTTAAATATGATCTGCCTGGCCTGGGGGCCTCACCACCAGATCTTTGTGTAGTATTCAGATTAGCCATTATGGATTTCTTGCCATTTTACATCCAGTAGTTTGCCATTGCTTTCTGGATGGTTCTGGCCGCTTACCATTACAGTCCATGGTGCGCCCTCAGCCCGATACCAGGCCTTTCCAACTCCTGCCCTAGAAGCCGTTGTCAAAATATTATTGATCATCCGCCCGTTCGGCCAGCAGTTGTGTGTACTGTTTAAGGGCGACCTCCCTTTTTCAATTTACTCATGTAGTTCTGCCGGCCAGTCAAAGCCGTTGCCCGGGGGGTGGCGCTGCCGTACACAAGCAGACTCGAGGAGCCATACATGAGCTGAACTGGAGTGGGGGAACCAAATAGGATCCAGGCCATCCTCAAAAAGAGGAAGTGACTGCCTCTCACCGTGAGGTACTATCCCTTACACACTCCAGCCCTACCCCCCATATATATATATATATATATATATATATATATATATATATATATATATATATATATATATATATATATATATATATATATATATATATATATCCCCCTTCAGTATAACTGACCATGAGTATGCGCCCCTGAGATGACAGCCGTCAGCTGCTGGTGCTCCTATCGACGTTTTCTCATCTCTTCTGCTTGTTGTGTGAGCTTCTTTTCGCCCAATCTGAGGTCGCGTCGTAAATAGCATCGCCACTTGGTGCGATCGGCAGCTTCATCCTCCCACGTTTCTGTAATTATGTCCAGTGCCCTCATGTCAATCTTGCAAACATCTTTGAATCTCAGCTGCGGTCGCCAAACTGTTCCTTTGCCATCTGCCAGTTGTCTGTAGAAGATATCTTTCGGGATACGGCCATCTTCCATGCGGCGGACATGACCAAGCCAGCGTAGTCTGCGTTTTCTAAGCAGTGTATACATGCTTTGAAGGCCAGCACGTGACAACACCTCGTCATTTGTCACTTTTATCTTTCCACGAAATGCCGAGGATGTGGCGTAGACACCGTAGATGGAAGGTATTGGGCCTTCTTTCTTGCTTAGCATAGGTTGTCCATGTCTCGCTGCCATATAGAAGTGTGCTGGTGATGCAGGCGTTATATACCGCGGCTTTGGTCTTCGTTGTGAGTTTGGAGTTTCCCCAAACACGCGATGTGAGGCGGGCAAATGTAGCTGCAGCTTTGCCAATGCGACTGTCAATTTCTGTGTCCAATGAGAGTTTGTCATTGATGGTAGACCCCAGGTATGTGAAGTGGTGCACCACTGCCAATTCATGGTTATCGATAGTGATAACTGGTGCAGCACCCACATCCTGACTAAGGACATTTGTTTTCTTTAGACTTACAGTGAGGCCAAAGCCCTTGCATGCTTGGGTGAAGCGATTCATCATGCTCTGAAGCTGCTGTTGGCTTTGACTGACGATTGCAGCGTCGTCAACGAACAACAAGTCACTTATAGTGACCCGTCTGATTTTTGTTCTTGCCTTCAGCATTGCGAGATTAAACTGACGGCCATCGACCTAGCGTGAAGGCATATTCGTTCAGTTGCATCTCTGAAAGCATGTTTTAAGAGTAAGGCAAAGAAGATCCCGAAGAGTGTTGGAGCCAGAACGCAGCCTTGTTTAACGCCACTTCGTATGTCAAATGGCTGAGATGTGCTTCCAGCACCTTCATGTCGTCATGGAATGACTTTATCATTTCTAGGAATTTAGCAGGGGAGCCTATTTTCAGGAGGATTTTGAAGAGTTCATCCCTACTAACTAGGTCAAATGCCTTTGTGAGGTCTATAAAGGCGACATCTAAAGGCCTTTTTCTCTTGATTTTTCCTGAAGCTGGCGGCACACTGTGACTCTGGATATATGAGCTGTTACGTACATTTATTACCTAAGGGGGTAGTCTTCGGTCCTGCCAAATGTACGCACCAGTTTTAGATAGTTATATTATTTGTGCGTTCGATTGATTCACGCACTGACGTGCACAATGCTGTGTGAGTTGCTTTGGACGCACGTGTAACCTAGTTGAGTAGTTTGTGACGTCAGGTTTTGAAGTGGAAACATGGAACTGGCTTGTGTCCATGATTGTAATTTTATATTGTGTATCCAATGGCATGTTGAAGGAAGCCATTTATTATTGTGATTTGTATTGGTCTTCAGGTCGAAGCCAATCGCAGTTATGTCACGTAAGTTATCGCCCACTTCTTATTTTAATGCTGCATAAAAAGGCCGCTCTACTACTAATCTAGCGGGAATTTTATCATTCCTAGAATGGATCTACAGAGTCGCTTGCCTTTAAGATTTGGATCGTAGACGGAGAATTCCTACGAGTAGAAGAAGTTATATTGTTTACCTTATGCACATGTTTTAAATGCCGTACATGCTTCAATGCCAAAGTCGTGGCATGGATGTAAAGAGAGGGTAGCCAACTGAAAGCCTCTAACTGATAGGATTATCGTATATGACTTTGTGTGAAATTATATGATGTACAACGCTATGTAGGATGAACGTCTGGGAATTTTAACAAATGTAATATGGAAGATTTCATCCCAGAGTATGAATACGTTACCATGATAGACGTCCTTGAAAGAAGGTCAACGGTCGTGACTGAGAAGGATATTATACGGTAACAGTTTTGTAATCCTTAGTCTCTGGACAGAGGTCTTTACTAGAAGAAAATCTTCAGGAACTTTAGCAGCAATAATTAATATGTTGTCGTGTGATCATTGCGCCTGTGACGATGTCCGTCTTGTCCACTTCGTGTCCTGGTGAATAAAATCTATGTAAAGTTACCAACGACTTGTGTGCTGCCAATACTTGACCAGTTCACCCAATTCAAGATACTTGTTGGTTTTCGTTTGAAAACATTGTTAACATTTATTCCGTTGTAACCATTCGCGTTTCAATTCATCACTATGAAAACGACATCCAACAATAACTGGTAGGCCAGTGCGGTCTGGAAGTGATTTCAAAGGAACGTACCCATCCAATTGATCGTTTGAAAAGAAGAATGTTTACTTTCCAGGCGACATCATCTCAATTTGGATCCTAGCGGAATATGAATCAAAATCAACTCAAATGCTCAAGGTCTTCAATCAACCTCCACGTCAAGTTTCACAGTGACTGATTACTTGGAGATCATCTCTTCATCATTATTACGTGCGAGCTAGTTTGATATACGCAGAGCGAAGTATTGCATCCTCTAACGTACATACACGGGGACAAGGCACTTTGATTTTTACCTGCACGCGAGCTAAGTATAACTTGTATCCGTTATACACTTTATTACTATTAGCTGTGCCTTAATTGATTATGTCCACTTATATATTTTCCGTGTTATGTGTTATATGTTGTGTATTCTTCGCGGGAGGTTGGGAGGTAGATCTGACGAACGAGATCCATCTCGAAGTCAATTCGGGCTCTTCGTCAGACGTTCTGTAGGACATTATTTTGCAGACTTCCCGCAGTGGAATGTTCCTACGCGTGAGCGTAGAAGGATTCTAGGTCCACTGTGTCTGGTGGTCTGTGACACCTGTCTGTTTTAGCTGTAGTGTCACGTTTACTTGTTGTTTTTGGTAGCTATTTTTACTTGTACCTTAGTTTTTATAATGTATTTTGTATGTGATTATTGTCCATCTCACCTTTCCTGTCGTTCAGTTTTTTACAAAACCTATGTTTTTTTACACTGTGTTGTCAATTGTCTTGTGCATTATTTAATCGCAGTTATCATCGTAATTCTTTACGACATTCCATTTTAGTTTCTCATTTTATTTTAATTGGATTTCTGCGAACGTCTTCGTTTGTTTTGAATATCTTGTCGTGTCATTATTGTGCTATTGTCTGTCACATTACTGCTTTCACACCATTACATGTTATAAATTACATTATTAATTATTAATATTATTGCCTATTATATAAATTGATTTTACCGTTCTAGAACAGGAACGAAGAACACTAGTTGTAGTAACACTTTTAAGTAGTATTATTACATAATAATATTGAAATGGCTACCTTAGACTATTTCATTAAGCAAGCAAAAGCTTTGCAAATACCTGCTGAAGAGGTAAGACAATTCGCTATGTCAGAATATAAGAAAGCTCAAGAAATAGAAGCTGATCAGAGAAGGTTAGAAACTTTACGTTTGGAAAATTTGAAATTTGAGGCAGATCAAAAACGGATTGAGGCTGAGGAACATGAGAAGAAGATGAAATTTGAGGCAGATCAAAAACGGATTGAGGCTGAGGAACATGAGAAGAAGATGAAATTTGAGGCAGATCAAAAACGGATTGAGGCTGAGGAACAAGAGAAGAAGATGAAATTTGAGGCAGATCAAAAAAGGATTGAGGCTGAGGAGAATGAAAAGAAGAGGAAATTTATAGCTGAGGAGAATGAGAAAAAAATGAGATTAACTGCTGAGGAAGATGAGAAAAAAATGAGATTAGCCGCTGAATTAGAAGAGAAACGATTTCAGCGAGAAGCAGAACAGAAGCAAAAGGAGTCTGAAGAAAGACTTAAAATTGAAATGGAACAGAAACAACAAGAAATGCAAGAGAGGAAATTGATAGTGGAACAAAATGTAAAACGACTTCAGCTTGAGATGGAAGAGAATGAAAAAAAACGACAGCATGAACTGAAATTAGCAGAGTCAGAATATGAGAGAATTAGGTTAACTCAGGAAGCTAATTCTCAGAGAACTTTTGAAAGCCAAACTTCATCCAGACATGATAATTTTAAGGAAATTCACCTTAAATTACCAAAATTTAATCCCCCGTCTGATGACGTAATATTCTTCCTAGATAGGTTTGAGGCCACTTGTGGGTCTTATAACGTGGATAAAGCGCTATACTGTACATATTTATCCAGATTACTTACAGGTGATGCATTAGCAGTTTATCATACCACCAGCATTGGTGAGAAAAATGACTACAATGCTCTTAGAGCAGCACTTCTGCAAAAATTCCAAATGACAGAAAACGAATATCGTTTGAGATTTCACACATTACTACCTCAATCTGGCAGAAATTTTAGTGATTTTCTGTCACAGATACGACTAACATTAGAAAGATGGATCGAATTATCCAAAATTGAAAAGTCGTATGAAGGTCTCTTTGATTTACTGATGCGCGATAAGGTACTTTCGTCGGTAAATCCTACATTTCTCGCATTTTTACACGAACGGAAACCTTTATCAATGAAAAATTTAGAAGAACATGCAAAAAATTTTTGCACTGCTCACCCAAACATGGATCTGAGTAATGCGCAGATTAAGAGTGAATTGCCTGTTGCTTTTGCAGCACAACAAAACAATTTTTCACGCAATCGTTCTTTTAGTGCTGATAGGTATGTCAATAAGGGAAATAATCATAATTTCAACAATGATAACTTTTACAAAGGGAAGCAATTTCAACAATCTGCTCCATTTAATGTTTCTTGGAACCAAACTCACAGATCGCGAGATTTTGGTAACAATTATTTTAAAAATAATCAAGGACATTATAATAAACAAAACTGGAGATCAAGATCTCAGGGTCCGCAAAACAGACAATTTTTTGGAAATAAACCATTTAACCAACATCATAACGATCATTCTACAAATTATCGGACTAATCCAAATTTTAACTCTAGCAGAAACGACAATTATGGCAATTTTAATGACAAAAATCACAATCGATCGCGCCGACGAGATAGATCGTCGAATAATACAGGTAGACATTCTAATGTTGCTTTTAATGATACACAGGCTAACATTGAACAGGGTAAAGTAGCTGAAACTCACAATGCTATGTCTTGTTCTCTAGATTGTTCCCAGGTGAAAGACTGTCCAGAATGCTCGACTCTTTTCCAGCCTAAGGCGATCACGACGCTGCGTTGCGGACATACCTTGCCTAGCCTGCCTGCAGTCTGTACAGCCACTGCTGCGTCAGTACACCAGGGACAGGGCTCTCTTAAGTTTCACAAGGGATTTGTCAATAATATTTCATGCTCTCTCCTATTTGACTCAGGTTGTACAACAATCGGTGTCCGGACTTCGCTGATCGACCCAAGTTGTGCCACGGGCCGGGTTGTCAAATGTGTAACATTTGGTGGCACTATTGAAACATTTCCCACTGCTATTATTGATCTTAACACACCTTTCTTTTCAGGAAAGATCCAAGCATGTCTCCTTCCGAATCCAATTTGTGATGTTATACTTGGTCGCATACATGGTATTAAAGAGTGTACACCACAGCAAATAGCTGAATGGGAAAAGCGACATATTCAAACTGCAAATGCAGTAGTGACTAGAGCGCAAGCTACTAATATGTCGCATGATACACCTATTGAACCTACAGTTCATACCACTTGTGATGATGATGCTCCTATTTCACGGGAGTTGTTTGCAACATTGCAAAAGAATGATAATTCATTAAAAAAATTCTTTCAGTATGTTAACAAAAAGAATACAAGCAACAAACTTGCAAAATCTAGACATGACTTTATACTTAAAAATGGGATTTTGGTTAGAGTAATACGGGAAAAGGATTTATCCTTATGTTCTCAGATTCTTGTCCCATCCTGTATGAGATCTCGTATATTACGACATGCTCATGACTCGCAATGTGCGGGCCATATGGGTTTTTTCGCGTACCAAATCCAGAGTGCTTTCGGCATTCTACTGGCCAGGCGTCCATAGAGATGTTACTCTCTATTGTCGGTCCTGTTTGATATGTCAAGAAGTTAAGGTACGGGGTCCATTTCATGCGGCTCCTATTCAAGCTGCGGACATCCCGATTAGACCATTTGATAAAATGGCCATTGACATTATTGGTCCAATGCTTCCATCTGCTAGAGGGCATACGCATATTCTTACGTGCATTGATATGTGCACTCGTTGGCCTGAGGCCATCCCTCTCAAGAACACTTCATCTGCCAGTGTAGCAGAGGCATTGATGTTAATCTTCTCACGCATTGGTTTTCCACGGAAAATCTTGTCGGATCATGGGGTTCAGTTCATTTCTGAATCCATGTCTCAAGTTATGAAGACATTAGGTATAGACAGATCTCTTAGTTCTATTTATCATCCGATGTCAAATGGGTTAATTGAGCGTCTCAATAGGACACTCAAGCAGTTGTTGGGTAAGATGACTCAAGACCATCCCCAAGACTGGGATCGGGTCCTACCCGCTTGTCTCTTTGCGTATCGCGAGGTACAAAATCAAGCAACGGGGTTTTCTCCGTTCCAGCTTGTTTTTGGCATGCAACCACGCGGTCCGATGTCGTTAATCCACGACTTATTGGTGGATGAGAATATTGAAGAGGAAACTCAATCCTCTTATGAGTATGTGATCTCTCTTAGAAAGAAAATCATAGATGCTTGTAGACTAGCTACTGCATCATCCGAACATGCCAAAGAAAAAGCTCGTCTATCTGCAAACAAATATAGACGTCTTCGCCAGCTCATACCTGGTGATGAAGCTTTTGTATTACTCCCTGCGCATAACAATCGTCTTTTAATTACCTGGAGAGGTCCTTTCAGGATCATCTCAAGAATATCCGATGTCGACTACATCGTTGATGTTAATGGCAAACATAAAACCTTCCACATTAACATGTTGAAGGAGTATTACTCACGTCCTGATTATCTACAATCGGTGTTCCAAGCAACTGACGATCCTACACCACCTATTCAACACTATTCTAGTTTGTCAGTCATCCAAGAAGAGGAATCTTCTTTCGATGATGTACAACTACCAATACCAGTTGTACCACTCCATTCCACTGAGAAAATGGAATGATGTTACTATCTCATCTACTCTTACTGATGATCAACGTCAGCAAGTCTCTAAAATTCTACACACGTATGAGGATGTCCTCACTGACATCCCAGGTCATACGTCAGTCATCCAACATGACATTATTCTGACTGACGATACACCGATTCGAGTTCGCCCATATCCTATTCCTTTACACTTTCGTGATAAGGTTGATAAGGAATTGGATGATATGATCCAATTAAATATAATTGAACCATCTTCATCACCATATTCTTCTTCTATGGTAATCATTAGGAAGAAAGACAACAATATACGTCTTTGCGTAGATTACAGGAAGTTAAACAAAGTTACAAAATTCGATGCGGAACCATTACCTCTTTTAGACGACTTATTAGAGAAATTATCTCATGCCACATTCTTTTCGAAATTTGACCTTTCAAAGGGTTATTGGCAAGTGCCACTCACTACGAAAGCAAAGCCATTCACCGCTTTCTCGACACCACGG
The DNA here is from genome assembly GCA_024509875.1 of Oreohelix idahoensis. NCBI lineage: Eukaryota > Metazoa > Mollusca > Gastropoda > Stylommatophora > Oreohelicidae > Oreohelix > Oreohelix idahoensis. Next base: position 257,207 of record JAMPIV010021814.1, on the reverse strand, counting down.
GGTCTTTTTCAATGGAATTTTATGCCTTTCGGGTTAATGAATGCGCCAGCTACCTTTGTACGCATGATGCGCCGCATATTGTCTCATCGTCCCGATGTCATTACTTATATAGATGACATCTGTCTTTTTAGTGACTCTTGGGATGAACATATTCAGGGTTTAAAATCTTTACTTTCTACCTTACAGGATTATAACTTAACAGCGAAACCTTCAAAGGCTTTTGTCGGTTTTCATGACATCTCATTTCTTGGTCACCGTATAGGTCGCGGTTTAATGTATACAGAAGACAGTAACGTCTCAAAAATTTTAAACATTTCAGCACCTAAGACAAAAAAAACAAGTGAGGTCACTCCTAGGACTAATACAGTTCTATTCTAAATTCATCCCTCATTTGTCTACTATAACTGCACCTCTTTCGTCTTTACTGAAGAAGGGCACACCTAATGTAATAAAGTGGTCGCAGGATCACCAAACGGCGTTAGACTATATAAAACAAATTTTTTCAAATAAGCCTTTTTTAAGGTTGCCTAACAAAGATCTCACCTTTGTTCTTCGCAGTGATGCTTCTTCCTACGCTATTGCGGCAGTTTTGATGCAGGAATACGGAGGCACCTTATTTCCCGTTATGTACGTATCCAGAAAGCTTACAACGAGCGAGATAAATTACTCCGTTCTAGACAAAGAGCTCCTTGCTCTTGTCTGGGCAATCACAAAACTGGATCGTTATCTCCTCGGATCACACTTTGTGGTGGAGTCTGACCAGAAAGCTCTTACCGCATTGAATACAGGGAACGTTAAGTCATCAAAGTCAGCGCGTTACGCTATAGCTCTTCAACCGTTCCATTTTGAGATACGAGCTATTCCTGGAGTGCAGAATGTATTTGCAGACTGTCTTTCAAGATGCCCTAGTGAACTTGGTGAAACTAAACTACTTTTAGATGGAGAAACGTCCTCACCGAAACATGAATAACTTTGTACAGTGTCATTAATTGTACATCTGTGAAGACTATGTATAGTTTTGCAGTATTCGTATAAATATAACTTTCAGAACATACTTACATATGGATTATAACATGACTTTTCTTGTGAAGTAACGTTTTATTAGAACGGGAACAGTGATATTAAAGTAACATTTTTTTTTTAGTATGGAAACATTGGTAAAAAGCAACAAATAGACATTCGTTAGTGTTATGGAACATATTACACTACATATCGTGTTCGTAAACTTATTTCGTGCATGGAACATTAGGAACATATTCTTGTTGACTCTAAATAGTTCTGAACGAATATTCACAATGACTGAAATTAGAATTACTTAGAATAAATTACTAGTTATTTATTTATGTGTAATTAAGTACTAGAATTAGATTAATTCAATTTAATCAATTTGATTGTTTATAAATCACACATCTACTAACGTTATTATTAGTGTCTCGCAATACGTGTAGTCACGTATCCCACTACATGATATTTCTCTTTTAGATAACTAGTCAAACTTACTAGTGCTAGATAACAGTAGGTGCGTTGCTTCTTAAAGTGTTTAATTTTGCATTGCTTCATTTTTGCACATTGTATTTCAAAATTTTCTGTTTCACTGATTCTTTTATCATTGATTATCATCAGTGTTGCTGTTCATTTTCATTTTTTGAAATCATATGTTTCGATTTTCTTTTGAAAAACTTAGTTGAATTTTATTATCATCTTTTTTGTTGATTTTTCATTTTCATTTTCATTTTCAACTTCTTTTTACTTCGAATATTACCACATCGTTCCAAAGTAGGTCGATGGTGGATGTGTGCTTTAATGCATACTGTCATTTAGTTATATTAATTTCAAGTCAATATTCTTTTCTTAATATGATAATTTTATGCATGTCATAAATATTGTTGTAGTTTTGACTCACCTCTCTCGAGTAATTAGTTTGAAAAAAAATTAATAGAATTAATTTTTTTAAGGGGAGGTAATAAGGGAGCTGTTACGTACATTTATTACCTAAGGGGGTAGTCTTCGGTCCTGCCAGATGTACGCACCAGTTTTAGATAGTTATATTATTTGTGCGTTCGATTGATTCACGCACTGACGTGCACAATGCTGTGTGAGTTGCTTTGGACGCACGTGTAACCTAGTTGAGTAGTTTGTGACGTCAGGTTTTGAAGTGGAAACATGGAACTGGCTTGTGTCCATGATTGTAATTTTATATTGTGTATCCAATGGCATGTTGAAGGAAGCCATTTATTATTGTGATTTGTATTGGTCTTCAGGTCGAAGCCAATCGCAGTTATGTCACGTAAGTTATCGCCCACTTCTTATTTTAATGCTGCATAAAAAGGCCGCTCTACTACTAATCTAGCGGGAATTTTATCATTCCTAGAATGGATCTACAGAGTCGCTTGCCTTTAAGATTTGGATCGTAGACGGAGAATTCCTACGAGTAGAAGAAGTTATATTGTTTACCTTATGCACATGTTTTAAATGCCGTACATGCTTCAATGCCAAAGTCGTGGCATGGATGTAAAGAGAGGGTAGCCAACTGAAAGCCTCTAACTGATAGGATTATCGTATATGACTTTGTGTGAAATTATATGATGTACAACGCTATGTAGGATGAACGTCTGGGAATTTTAACAAATGTAATATGGAAGATTTCATCCCAGAGTATGAATACGTTACCATGATAGACGTCCTTGAAAGAAGGTCAACGGTCGTGACTGAGAAGGATATTATACGGTAACAGTTTTGTAATCCTTAGTCTCTGGACAGAGGTCTTTACTAGAAGAGAATCTTCAGGAACTTTAGCAGCAATAATTAATATGTTGTCGTGTGATCATTGCGCCTGTGACGATGTCCGTCTTGTCCACTTCGTGTCCTGGTGAATAAAATCTATGTAAAGTTACCAACGACTTGTGTGCTGCCAATACTTGACCAGTTCACCCAATTCAAGATACTTGTTGGTTTTCGTTTGAAAACATTGTTAACATTTATTCCGTTGTAACCATTCGCGTTTCAATTCATCACTATGAAAACGACACCAACAATGCGCTCAGCTAACTTGTGTAGTCGCATTAAGATGCCTCTGGCAAAAACCTTAACAACAATACTAAGAAGAGAGACGCCTTTGTAGTTATTGCAATCACTTCTTCTGTCTCCTTTATTTTTATACAGTGTTACAATCTTGGCATCTCGCATGTCTTGAGGAATAGTTGTCTCTTCCCAGCACTGGCACAGCACCCTATACATGGGATGTAATAGCGTGCTCTTACAGCATTTAATTAAATCAGGAGGAATCCCATCACTGCCTGGTGCTTTGCCAAAGGCCAAGCTATCAATGGCCTTGCTGAGTTCCTCTAAGGTTGGTTCAGCATCCAGCTCCTCCATAGTTGGCAGACATTTGACAGCATCAAGGGCGGCCTATTGTTTACACACATACACACACACACACACACACACGCACGCGCGCGCACGAGAGAGAGAGAGAGAAAAAAAAAGTAGTTTTGCCATCTCATGGGAATGGAGCCCCATCAGTTACCACTACGCATTTACAACAGTAAAAGATCTGGCGCTCAAGCACGGGGGAGACCATGAGGTAATGAATAGACTGACAGTATTATATATATCTTATAACAGCACTGGCTTACATCAGCCAATGCCACACACTTGACTCAAGAGCGAACACTTTAGCACTCCACGTAATGTCACGGGTAAAGTGGACCAAAAACATAAAATTCATCATCATCACCCTTCAGCTACTCAAGGAACATAGGTCATCAACAAACTTATGCCAAGTCTTCCTGTCCCGTGCCATCAGCTCAAGGTCTTCCTATGTCTTCTTCATCAGTTCTCTTCTCCGCGTGTTCCTTGATCTCCCTCTACCTCTCTTACTCTGGGGATTCCGAAAAAAAAAACTGTCTGCTAATGCTATCAGCAAGTTTCCTCAGTGTGTGCTCTATCCATCTCCAGCGTCTTCTTCTCAGCTCTTGTTCCACTGACGCTTGTCTGGTTCATGTCATCAGTTCCACATTAGTGATCTTGTCATACCACCACAATCCTTCTATTCTACGTAAGCGCCCATTTATGAAAGTCTGTAGCTTTTTGTAAAGTAAAAGTAAGTATCTTTAAAGATAGTGAAATTAATTTCCCTCTATCATGACTATCTTTACAGCCATTGTGTACTTGCGTCTGCATCTTGTTATTATGTTGACAACAGCTATCACGTAGGCATTTTATGTGTTCCGGTACGATTGTTATTATTGCTATTATTGTTGGTGACAATCGACGTCATTGTACTCCGGGCAAACCATGGGTGCCTTTTTTTTTTTTTTTTTTTTGGTGTTAAGTTTTGCCTCGTTTTGGCGAGGCGCGCCCAGTTCAACTTAGTCGGTTATATTAGGGCGCATGTCCAAATATAAAAGACCCTTAGGTCTGAGGTTAAATATATTTAGGTGCCTTTAGCAAATTTTGATGCCCAATTCCAGCAATCTTAACCTTGATGATTCATCGATTACGGTGTCATTCTTTAATAGGCGGTCACTAATTGTCCTCAGTAAAAGGTAAATGGATCCCGTTACACGCCCATTGAAGCATATTGGGAATATGGTGTTAGGCCCATATTTTCTCGACCTTCGGCACACCAGGGGTGATATGGTCAGCATCACGCCGGCCGCCTTAACCTTCCCAGAGTTGCTGTGGTACCCATTTGGGGCTGGGTCGATCCAGCAGCCGTTTGCGGTCTAAAAAAAAATCTCACCTCATCTGGGGATCGAACCATAGACCACTGAGCTAGGAAGCCAGTGCACTAACATTGTTCTCAGTATCTCTCCCTTATCCGTATCCAATGCGCCTTCTATGGGTAGTCTTGAAGCTATGACTCCTGCATGACCAGGACAGTAGATCCACACCAGTTGCATGAGATTAGAGGCTTCTATGGAGGTTTCCCGTTCATGCCGGAACCATCCACTTTGGACTTTCCGAAGCATGGATTGTGAATCTGATACAATAACTGCCCTTGTTAATGAAGTTTCAGACAGCCACCTTAAGGCTGCAGTGGGGCTGCCTCTACCTCTATTCTCATGCCAGAGGTTGTTATGTAAGCCCCCGGTACGAACATTTTATTACCATATGTTTCATAGAGGTTGTATGCAACAGCAGTGTTTTTTTTTTTAGAACCTGTCCGTTCATCTGTTGTACATTTCCCCCTATTAGTTAGTCACATCTGCTGATGGTAATAGAACACAGCACGTGTTGCTTCAGTCTTTTCTGTAATTTTTTCTGTATTGCAGTTAGGCTGTTTCCGTATTTAATTTTTCTGTATTGCAGTTCGTTTGTTTCCGTACTTTGCACACATGCGTAATTTAGATACCGTGACTTTATTTCGCGACTTTGTCGAGCTTTAAACAATGCGAGGTGCTGTGTTGTGGTATTGGCGTTGTGAAAGCGGAAGATCTTTTGTTTCGCACGAAGTTGAGTGTAGAATTATTATCTTAATAGACGAATCAGAAAAGTGTTTACGTAATCATCAAATAGTAGTATTTCGTGGATTACATAATCATCAAGTTGTCAGTGGATTACAAATGTATTCATGGAGAAGCATTTCGTAGATCATGTGGCTGGTGAATCAGCAGTAGCTGAAAATATATTTTAGTAGCTGTGCTTAGTATCCTGGTATTTTCTCCCAGTTCTTTTTTTTAAATTTTTTTTTATTTGCTGTATATATATATATATATATATATATATATATATATATATATATATATATATATATATATATATATATATATATATATGTATATATATATATATATATATATATATACACACACACACACACACACACACACAGGGTGTCCTAAAAGTTACTGAGCAGTAAAGTATCTCGTACAACTTTGCAGTACCACCCAGCATTTTCTTCTACAGCAGATGTTGGAAATGTCCACCATGGGCCTCAAGACATGTCTGAACACGCTTCTTCATATGGTCGAACACCTGCAGGGTAGAACGGACAACTCTCACATCAAAACAGCTACTCTAGTCTGCCGTATATTCAAGTGCACAGTAACTTTTCGGACACCCTGTGTGTGTGTGTTTATATATAGATTCGCTTAATGGGCACTGCTGCTCCTCGGAGCGTAGTTGTATTTCATAATTTTGGGGCTTGTATGGCCGGTACAACATTTTGTATGGTTGTAAATAAATTTGAAGGGTCGGGTATATTTGTTATTTGCTTATATTAACCCCCTCCCCCCACTTGTAGTTTACGAGTGTGACACTAGCCAGTTCTGTTTACAGGTCAAGGCATTGTATTTTATTTCTGACGTTTTTTTTGGTTTTTTTTTGTCTCGCATTCTTTGTTTTATACTTGTGTTTCCCTGATGAAGACCACGTGACCGTAACGTAGGCGATTCTCATTGTCCTTTGCTCTAGTAAGCCGTATCGTTTATTATTGTTTACCCCGTCATTTATCACCGTCTTTCTACAGTCCTGATTTTCTTTCATTTTCCTTACATTTTTACGTGGTAACGGCTCAAAGAAGTAAAGCTTCTGTTCTTGTGCGAGTGTTCCCTGTGCTAGTTAGAGACCATGTTTCCTCAAAATGTTAAGCATTCTGATGTTTTATTTTCTTTATTTTCATCCAGCATTAGATTATTTAAATTCTGATAAAGGTTATGATTGTGCGTTTTTGCTAAATTGTTGTGCCAGGCCACAGGGTCTTGGCGGGTTACAGCTGTTTAAATAAAAAAAATTTTTTATTTACTTATTAGTTTTTGGAATGTTATGTACACTGGATCTTACTGAAGACGTTTTCCAATATCTAAACTTTATTAAGCCGTCAATCATCTTGAAAAAGTTTGTCAATAAACACATTATTAGGGGTAGGTATTGGCAATTCCGTTTTTCCTTGCAACGCGGGAGTTTTCAGCATCATTTTAAGGGAGAAACCTCAGTGTACCATAATCAGTTCAGAGAGAGAGAGAGAGAGAGAGAGAGAGAGAGAGAGAGCAGCGCAGGTGCTAAACTTTAGTCTTATGTACGCTTCACCGCAGCATTCATGAGCGCAATTATAGGACACTGAAAGAACCAAATATCGGAGAGAAGTAAAGACCGCGGAATAATCATATATTGTCAAAAAATCACCAGCATCATCATCATAATCAGAAGCAGTCTCCATAACTAAAGTCGACTGCAATGGATCTCCAATGTCTTTTGTCTTAATGGTCAACTCTGATAAACTGTTTCCTGGCCGTCTTTTGATTTGTCGGCCTCTGGCACGTTTGCCTTTAACTCTGCCTTCCATTATGATTTTCGACAAGGTATTGTATTTTTATGTGTCCAAAATATTTTAGTTGTCTAATTATGATCTCCTTCATTGGTTCTCTTTTTATCCTTAGCATCGCTATAACTTCTTTATTTGTTTTCTTCTCTTTCCATATGTTGCGCTCCATTCTTCTATATATTCACATATCAAGAGCCTCGGGTCTTTCTTCTAATTGCTTATCAACAAAAAGCAACTATTAAACTTTTACGGAGATAAGATACTTCAGGTAGTTGAAGCAGGAAATATGGAACATGTTGTGGTGGGTTTTGATGTTATGAAATGATGTTAATATTTTTCCTTAATGTACTGAATGAGGCCAGCTGTGAAGGTCCCTGATTCTAACAAATTTAGGGTGAGTTATCAGGATACCTTTCTGCTACCACCTTATGTCCTCAAGCAGACTTATTCTTGACTAGTATGAATGATAGCTACGTCTAATGTCTAGGGATATGCAAGTGTGGTGTGATGGTACTTTAACAATAATACACATCCATACAAACAAGTATTAAAGGTCTAAGATTAAAGGAAGTAACACCTGGGATAAATTTGTACAATTAATAATTTTCTGTATGATTTATTTAGTCCTGAACCTAGTATTCTTCTGGTCAGGACTTTAAAAATGAAAAGAATTCAAGATATATACAAAACGGAAATTTTAGACCCACAGGGACAAGTGTCCAAACAATTACTGTTAAATTATACTAATAGTGTTACTAAAATCTGTCTATAACTGGTTTCTACCACTGGATAGCTGTTTGGGATTTTTTTTAATCACTCCCAGTCTCTTTACAATCTAATGTCACTGTTTATTTCACTATGGAAATATTTTATTTCTTGGATACAGGGGTATGCTGCTCTTATAGCTGATGTACTGTTAGGGTACCAGATATTTCACTTATCTGGCCCAATGGAACTGTCTGAATTCTTTCTGCCGAATGACCACTGCTCCAAAAGTAATAGGGGGGATACTGGCGACCCCTATCACTACTGGCCTCCAAAACTTCTCATAAGCTTTCACATAGAACTCTGGCACCGGACTAGTGCCAGATAAGATCCTGTAATAATGAAACAATGTCTCCTGGGTGATATCTTATTTAGACTGTGTTTTATATACAAAAGAGCATACATAAGAAATAAAGAGCTGGGTCATATCCAATGGACCAATCCAGCACATCCATTCCACAGTGTACCAGTGTTGTTCACATGCCTCTCCTACAAAGGCGGTATGGTGAAAAATACAGTGATACAACGTTAAAATATCTCCAATTATAAAGATAACGGGTAAGATAACATGTAGGGATAAAATTATACGTAAGATACGAGGATACATTCTCGCCTACGCCAGCGTTTTCTACCGCCATTGAAACTAACTAGTTGGAACGTGCAGACTAAACGGTTTACCCTTTTAGACGGGAGGGAAACGGAGATAAAAAGAAAAAATATGACGATCGGAACACGTGTTTGAATCTAAAAAGCAAAAAGACGCAATTTGTAGTTTAAAGGAAAAAATCACGCCACTAGTTAACACAATGTAAGGAATTGGTAGAAAAACGACCTTAGCTCTTGTTAGAAACAGTCGTATCTTAGACGTTTTACCGTAATTAGTTGTTTTGTTTGAATACAGCGGCAAACGCCGTGGACGAAGGTTCAAAGACAAATTTCAAAAACTAACCTTGAGAAAAGTAGGTTTTTCTTTAATAATAAAGTTATGAAAATAAAACCTAGCTAGTTTGATAGCCCATCTTGAGCAGAGAAATAATATACTTTTAATTATACAGACAGACAGATAACACGGAAGATATTGACGAAAGACCGTATTGTTCCAATCAGACTAGCGAACAGTTTTTGTGCGTTTTTGTGCATACTTTCACTAAAGTTACATTTTGGCGTCCTTGAGAGTAAAAATGCAAAAATCAAACTGCAGACGAACGAGGGGCAAAGTCGGAGTATAGTAGCTAAAAATAACTTAGTGGGGCAGGTTTGTGTAGTTTTTTCATGTAGTTAGTCCAAAAAAAAAAACAAGTGTAATTTTGGGAAAAATACTACATACTAGACTAAGACGGGACTGAAATTTGACTTTTAGTTTGAATATTTGAAAAAGTTAGAGGGGAAGTCCGCTGATTGGACAAAAGCATTCATATTATTGAGAAAGAGACGCACACTTGTGCCATTTGATAGAAGACTGTCCATTAACACAGTTCTTGACTGCTAGGGGGGATTTCCAGGAAATATTAAATAAAAATCAGTGGGACGCCCTAATCTAGCAAGCAGCTCAGCTGAGTTTTGCTAGTACTAAGTAACTGTGTTCTCAATTCTGAATTGTGGTAAGGAAAAAGGCATTTATCTTGTTTATTTTAATATTTTGAGTGATTGATACTGCCATATCATGAAAAATGATTACGACAAGTAAGTGCTTGCTTTAGGTCCCCAGCAGCAGTCCAGGGCCTAGAGATAAACTAATAATATATGAAAACCTATCTAAGACAATGGAAGGCGGATCTATTATTGACATCAGTGGGAACATATCACCCACCTTATTGAATGAAAGAGGAAACTATTGAAGATATTTCGGATGCAAAGCAGTCTTGGGAAACTGGTACTATTTGATAACAACTGGGTGAGATGTGATAGTTGGACAGAGAGATCTGACCCAATCTGTGTAATGTTGTTTTGTGGTGTTGTGTGTAAGAGTGGCGCAGTAAACAGAGTGTTGACACATGGCACAAATTTTGTTTCAGAGTTTCTGATCTGGCACTACGATTGTGCCAGATGCTTTTGTAGAAGTACAAAAGCGGGTGTCTGTGCAGCCTAACATTTTACTCCAGCTACTGAGAGGAGTGGGCCACAAGAATTCTGTACTACATCGTCACAGGCCAGATAAGTGCAAACCTGGCCTGCTGGAGATTCATAAACTATTTCCACCATAAATAAAGATATAAATCTTGTTATAGAAACATTAACATCAGTCCATATGTCAAGGACACTGAACTTTGTAGCCATAGATTGGGCATGATGACGCCACCCCAACTAAACATCCAGTGCTAGTTTTCCCAAGACATTGTAGATATTATTAATATTAACAATTATAATAATATACCTATGTACAAAAATTACATTTTATTATGCAATATATATATGCATTTCATTGATAAATACATATTATTTCATATGTTCTGACCAAAAGAAACAATTGGTTCAGGACTAATAAATTTTAAAAGATTTTCAAACTTAAACTTTAACAGCCAGAGTTAGTTCAGTGTATTATAGAGTTTATTATTATTATTAGACTTATTATTTACATGTGTGTGTCTGTGTATTTTATTACCTACACATTACATTTCAGTACCCTAGACTTTTAACGTAGCTAACATTCATAATAGTAGAATAGGTCTGTTTGAGGTCGTAAGTGGTAGCAGAAGGGCCTTCTGTAACTCACATAAACTTTTATCTCAGGAGCCTTCACAGCTGACCTCATCCAGTACACTAGGTAACATAACAACCATACAATAACATCAAAAACCACTACAGGCGGCACTGCATCTGCAATAATCTTATTAATCTTTCTTTTCTACCATACAATGGGATAGGTGAGCTGTGTCCCTCTGGTCACCTAAGAAAACATTTTATTTCACAAAACATGTGCATTTACAAAACTGGCAATTTGTTTTATCTTAATTCTCCTTCAAGCCCTGCATAAATCAGCTTGGGACCTGATTACTTAGTCGTGATGGCAGCATCTCTCACTCACATTTTTTTAAACAAAATATATATGAATAATGTCGGTCTTACCAGAATTTAATGAAAAAAAACACAGGTACGTTGAATAGCAGATTCCAGATGTACTGCTGGCTGGACTGTGATGCCTATACTTTCATATATATTTGCTTTAATAAGGCTAATCACTTTTCACAAAATTCACAACGTCCTGCTCTCGGATTATCTTCTACAAATGGCGTCAAGCCGTTGAATTTTCTTAATAATATGAAAGGCTTTGGCCAATAAACGAACGACAATTTTGAAATTTGAAATTAAAAGCAAAAACAGACTTGATTTTTGGACACTACCAAGTTTTTTTCCTCTCTCATTCTTAGATTTCTACTGCTAAATATATTTTGTGTTAAGCCATCCCATAATTTGTTTTTCCTCCTTGTCTCCCCCTTTCTACAACAGGCTACATGTAACCTTTTCCTGCCTGTTTCAAGGACGCGTCAAAAAAAAAGTCACCGTTAGTGCAAGTCCGAACGAGCATGTGTTGGTCTGTCTGTACGAACAAATACCGTCTTTTGTCTATAACTTTATTTCTATCTGTCGGATTTTTGATTCGAAAGCATATTACCCATCATGACAAGACCAGCTCTAAGACTAGCTAACTTTTATGATCCTAAACCTATTAATAAAGAATTCAATATATTTTCCATTTTGGTGTTCGTTGTTTTCTAAGTTTCCACTACTTGAATGTTATAAAAATCGCCTCAGATCTTCCTTTTTCCCGATAGGAAGTAATTATGCGTGTGTGTATATATATATTTTTCCACAGTGTCTGTGGTTAGAAATGTATTGGACTAGCGGGGTATTTTTAAATTTTCAAACTTGCGACATCGTTTTCGACACAAGCTAACGGCAATTTCTCGCACTGTTGGCCTGAGTAGCTAATTCAAACCTTTAACACTTGACAAGCCGGCAGCAGGTGTCCGCTCTCTCAGTCTTATGCGTTTGTGTGTTTTATTCTTTCTATCTTTCCTGGAACCAATACGCTAGTAGATTTTTCAAATTTTTATCGTTAACCCTTGACGGGCGCGTTTTAAAGGCTAATACTACCAACGCGGCGATAAGATTTCTCACTATGTTCTATCCTACCTAAATCAATGCGTTTTCTGGCGCAGAGAAGAAGACGCGTTACCTTTTTCTAATTTTATTTCTACTGCTATTATTTTGACTTTAATATATAATTAATTAATGATTTTATCTTTGCATCAATGTACTTCACCACACATGTGTACTGTTACCACATGATTTTCCCCAACTTAAATAGCAGCGTTCCTCGTGTAGTCACAGGGGGTCTCTGAGGAGACAAAGAAAGAACGGGACAACTGCTCGCTTATGAATGTCGTATGAGGCGACTATTATCAGGTCGTGCATGAGGCTGGCAACCTTATCATTTAAAATAAATTGCTACAGAAACCACAATTGGTGCTGAAAGCGCACCACTTGCAGCGGCAGCCCTGTGCTCCACGGGGAGCAAGAAGGAAAGTGATGATGATAATGATGATGATGAATAAATATGTACTGTGATGGTGGCAAAACAGAAGGTAGATCAGTAATGTTAGCTGGAGGGGATAACATTTAACACAACTAGCGGGAAGTAACTAATACGTTTAATTATACAAAAATGTTTGATCCCCCTTAACTCCCGCGAACTTTTAAAATGCACACACTAAATTTTAGAATTTGTTTTTTAAAACAGAATGTTTTTTTTTTAGAATGTAATTTGTTTTATAAATTTGAAAGGCATTCGTCTAAAAATATAACTTGTTTTTAAAAACCTGAAAAGCATTCATTTACTAATGTTACTTGTTTTATAAACCTGACAGGCATTCATCAGCTTATAAAATAAACCTTCATGACACAGCGGATATTTCTTGCGTATTTAAAAACAAAAAACCTCTACGATGATGTGAATGCACATATCAATTTAATCACACTCAGTCAACTATATATATATATATATATATATATATATATATATATATATATATATATATATATATATATATATATATATATATATATATATATATATATATAACATAATTCAGTTAAACACACACACTCCCACACTCCCACACGTACTCAGTCGCCCCGGGCGTCTCTTATGAGATAAAGAAAGTATATGTCTTCTGCTTCCTCATGCAGTCGTACAAGGCGGCAGAAATGTGTTTGTGCATTGGTCTGGCAACCCCATCATGTAAAACGAACTGCTTCAACAACTACCGTTGCAAGAGCATGTGAATGCAGTGGGGGCCGGCTTCAGTGTTTGGCTGCATCTTCCATTGGGAGCACAAAGGGAAATGATGATACACTCAGTCACATAATTTCACATTCACTCTTGTAAATACACACACAGTCAGTCAGGAGTGCATTCATTCATTTACATTCAGACGCTGAATTTTTATTAGTCGTAAAAATCCCAGTACGAGACACCCAGTCAGATCCTAATGCAGTATTAATTGGTGCATCATTGTGCGTCTCCGGTTTTAAAACTATAACAACCTCTGCCATTGTTCCAAATACCGTCGTGTCAAAGATCTCAAAGGATGTTGATGGATCTGTTTTTCGTTGACAATTGACGCTTTTAGCTTTCTTTGTAAAAAGTTTTAAAAAAAGAAGGTTTTTTTTTTGGCTTTGGACAGTGGTGAAACGGACAGATCGATATAGACAGTAGTGAGTGGGTGTAGAGATAAGGGGGGGGGGGGGGGGGGGTTAGTGATTAGATCTGTGGATTCCTTTGAGTTTTGGTGTATGTGAGTGAGAGGATAATGGATGAATGATTGCGGGATATAGTGTCGATGTGTAAAGATGCATGATTGAAAGGATGGATGTATTTTTAAACGTAAGATGAATGAATGTTTTATGAATGTGTGGATATATGGATGAACTGATGCATGGTTATGTGATTACGTGTAGTTCAGGGGGGGAAGAGAAAAGGAGATGTTCTCTGATGAGCCAAAGAAAGGATAACCTATTGCTTCCTCAGGCATGCCGTACATAGCGACTAATGGGATGTTGTTGTTGTTTGGGGTTGACTACCTCATCTTGCCTCACAAATAGCTACAGAAACCACCACTACAAGAGCACATGCTCTGGTGCATACTTCATACAAAAGGTTAGCTGCAGTGATAACCACATGCTCCATACGGAGCGAAAAGGGAGTGATGCTGCTGCTGCTAATGATGATGATATGAATTAGTGAGTGGGTGGATGTATACGTAGATGGACATCTGTGCAGATACGAGTGTGAATGAACAGTAAATAGATGAATTCGTGGATTTGTATATGTTATGCATGTCCTTGTCACATGTTTGTAGCTGTGGCTGACGAAGGGTGAAACACGAAACGTCCCGTGTTTCCTGTGTACCGTTAATTTGTAAAACCTATTCTATACCATTTTATTTTTTAATTCATATGTGAATAAAAAATAGTATGGGAAGATCGCCTATGTGGAGCTACAATAAAAACCAGACAAGCGACAGTGGAACAAGAGATGAGAAGAAGACGTGGTCTTTCGAGGGCTGAAGGGTAAGGTGGTGATGATGGTTATGATGATGATGATGGTTATGATGATGATGATGGTTATGATGCTTGAATAACTTAATGGATGGGTGAGTACGTCAGTGATTGGTTTGATATGATTGGTTTGATGAGCACTTTAGTGATTGAATTGACGAGTGCTTAAGTGATTAGTCTGGTGGATATGTGAGTAGGGCCGATGGTAACAGTTACGTTGATAAATATACTGCCTAACTGGGGATACGCTCTCTCTCTCTCTCTCTCTCTCACGCACGCACGCACGCACACACACGCGCGCAAGAATATAAAGTAGCGAATTCGCAAAGCAGGAATATCGGAGTGCTTTATAGACTCCTTGGTTTTAGAACGCTACTAAATCGAAAAATGTGCAAAGCGCATTACAGTTATTACAGTAAACGTCCCCATGTGCATGTCGTATGGAAATCAATGCTCTCCGTCTGGCAGGTACATGCCGTTAGTTTAAACGTTGGCGAGGAATGGGTGGGGAAAACAGATATGCTGCTAGAAGATCCATCTAACTAGATTAGTTGAAATTCACAATAAGTTATATGTTCTTGCAAAGCCGTTAGACATTTTCTTATTTCTTCTTATTCTTTGTCTACTTCTTCTCTCATTTTTCTCACCGCCTTCATTCTTGTCTTCTTCTACTGCTTGTTGTGGCAAGTACCACTGCTTGTGCCACTTTTATTGTAACTACCGCTGCTACGTCTTTCTCCTGTTTAGCTCTTTTTCTTACCAGTTTTTCTACTTTTACGTACTTTTCATATTTTGTTGCTTTCTTCTCCATGCTTAAGATTATATCACTCCTCCTGAATCACCTTGAGCTGTTTATTCTTCCCCGCATTCCTTCCTACTGTGTTACTCTATTGGGTGTTCTTTATGTTCTTCTAGAGCCACGTTAGCGCACTGGCTTCCGAGTTCGGTGGATCCATGGTTGGACCCCCAGTTAACGTGGGATTTTTTAGGCCGAAAACGGCTCCGGGATCGACCCAGCCTCATGAAACGGGTACCAGGGCAACTTAGGGAAGGTTACAGTCGGCCGGCGTGATGCTGACCACATCACCCCTAGTGTGCCGATGGTAAAGAAAAAATGGGCCTAACACAATATGCCTCAATGGGCGTGTAACGGGATCCTTTTACCATATGTTCTTCTGCATCATAATCATATCATTATGCTGCTCATCTTAAATCATCTGTAGCTGTATTTTCTTTCTTTCGTTTCTTCCCCCCAAGGCTGCTTTTATAATACGAGGGGCGTTCAGAAAGTAATGCACCACATCGTTTTTCTCAGGAGCTGTTTATTCAAAAAGCATGAAATTTATACACAATATACATGGATATGTCATGTAAACATCGGTATTATTCAACATAATCCCCATCAACTTGTACGGCTTTATGCTAGCGCGAAACAAGTGCATGTATTCCTAGCCCGTACCAGATTTTGTCTTGATCATGTAGCCATTTCTTCGCTGCATGAATCACTCCTTCATCATCTTCAAACCTTGTCCCACGGAGTGCATCTTTAAGTGGACCAAATAGATGAAAATCAGAGGGTGCCAAATCGGAACTATAGGGTGGATGGGGTAGTACAGTCCAACCCAATTTGGTGATTGCTTCCCGTGTTGCCAGACTTGTGTGAGGACGCGCATTGTCGTGAAGGAGAAGCAGATCTGCTGGATTCTTGTGCGGCCGAACTCTGCGAAAACGTTGATTGAGTTTTTTTCAATGTCTTAATGTAAGCTTGCGAATTGATTGTCTCTCCTCTTGGCATAACATCCACAAGAATCACACCTTCAATGTCCCAAAAGACAGTGATCATGACCTTTCCAGCTGAAGGAATTGTCTTGAATGTCTTTCTTCTTGGTGATTGCGAATGATGCCACTCCATTGACTGTCTTTTTGTCTCAGGTTCAAAATGATGTGCCCAGGTTTCGTCGCCTGTAACGATCTTAGCCAAATAGTTCTCTCCATCAGCATTAAAACGCTCCAACAATTCAGAAGAAATTGCTTTCCTTTGCAATCGGTGGTCATTTGTGAGACTTCGAGGAACCCATCTTGCGCAAACCTTAGAAAATCCGAGAGTTTTTATAACTGCATTTGCACTACCAATGCTGAATGACAGCTGTAAGGCCAATTGTTGAGTAGTGATTCGCCTATCAGTAAGAATAATGCCCTCAGCACATTTCAACATTTCTGCGTTGGTGGCTGTGGCAGGACGTCCACAGCGCGGCCGATCAAGCAGCTCCGTATCTCCACTTCCTGATTTTTTTATTCTCTGAACCCAGCGACTGACAGTACTCCTGTCGACTGCAAAACTTCCATACACATCACATAGACGCTTGTGAATATTCACAAGTTTCCTTCTCTGCAACGAGAAATTCTATCACAATTCGCTGTTTACAACGCAAGTTGCTAACACGCTCCATTTCAACGGTTTAGGGCAGCCGTATTATTTGACCGGTTGCGGTGCAATTTGGTGCACACAATTGGCACATGCCATATTTGAAGTGTGAAAAATGTCATGCTTCTATCTTCATTATTAGCTGAGAAAAACGATGTGGTGCATTACTTTCTGAACGCCCCTCGTACCTTCTTTCTATTATTCTACCCCTGTTTTAATGTTCCTATTCTGCCATTCTTCTCTTGTTCTTATTGTGTGCGAATGAAACAAATAAATTATAGATATTCAAGTAGGCAGACAGAGAGACAAACAGTAAAGACAGGCATACTGGCAGGCAGGCCTAAAAACAGACATTGGAAGTCGGAGTGGCTAAGAGGTATGGCGTCGGCCTCTAATTCTATAGCTACCAGTTTCGTACCCAGTACAGGGAGTATAAGTGATGGGCATTTTTTGTCAGAACCAGTGGTTCATAATGATGTCATACTCCCGCCACAAAAATATTGATAGAATGTGTGATTCCTACATACACACATTGGAATAGTCCGCTGGTGCTACGGGGTTCGTGCACCTTGCTGAGATCTTCCTTGTGTGATCTAAGGGAAGAGATCGGAGCACTGATGGAGTAGTCCGTATGCAATACAGATGGTCCTTGAAACCAAACACAGACAGACCCGGGGGAGAAATGGAGAAACGCTAGGGAGTGAAAGAGAGATCCATAACTTCTTTTATCGTCGACTTCTGTCTAACTTTCCCTTTATGACTCACGGTAATTGAATCCTTTTTTTTTCTTCATTTCTTAAATTAACCGAATATATTTAATTTAGACCTGTATGACGTCAACCAACTATGTGGATCCATATGAATACTCGGTTGAATGTACTGAGGATAGCATTAATGTAAAGCCACTCCAAATATGCGCTAACAAGTAATTAAATCACTTGATTTTAATCCAAGTGACCGGATGTGAGCACAGTAGAAGAAAGCCTAGGAAGATTAGAGAATTGAAAAGATTTGATTTTATCTTCTTCTTCTTCTTGCGATCGCATCTTTGATGATTACACCGTCAGACGAGTTCTCATGATGAATTCGACTGTTGTTTGAAGTTCCTCTTTAACTCCATATAGCTTTGAGTTTAGTGTTGAGTCATTCGGCCAGTATATCTTTCTTAACTGGTCATACAGAGGACAGTCCTGTAGAACATGCTCAGCAGTTTGTTCGTTTAATCCACATGTGCACAGTGGTGAAGCAGACAATCGTAGCTTGTGCATGTGTTTATTCAGTTTGTTATGCCCTGTCCTGAGTCGAAAAATAGTTATCTGTCCCTGCCGGTCGAGAGTGTGATAGTCGTCTTTGGGTTGGTTCTGTTCTCTTCTGATAGTCTGGATAGCTCTCTTTTTCTCAAAGTATGTGACTTCATTATCTTCTTGTTCACATTCTCCTCCCTTTTTTGCAAGTTTATCTGCCTTTTCATTTCCGGGTACACCACAATGAGATGGTACCCGCTGAAGTATGGTTCTCTTTTTGGCAGCTACCTTGTTTAGTTCATTTCTCAGATGCGGGAGTTTACCACCCTTGAGAGCTTGCAGGACAGACAGTGCATCTGTGAGGATGACTACCTGGTGGCAGTCAGAGTTGGTGTTATAAATCATATTTGCAGCTTGCTCTAGCACTTGAACCTCAGCTGTATAGTTGGAACAGAATTTACCAGTGGGAATGTGCCTAGTCTCATAGTGGTTGTCAGGATATGAGATAACGATGCCGGCACCTCCATTCCTAACAGCATTAGTTGCTGATCCATCTGTATAGGCATGTATCCATGATTGATCGGGATAGCTTTCTTGGATCATACTCAATGTAGCAGTTCGTTTTTGCAGATCATTATACACACATCCACTTGTGAGACCACTGACTGATGTATTAATTTGGAGGGCACTGCTGGCCTGCTCCCATGGTACAGGGTATAGGGTGGGCTTCAGTGGTGTTGTCTTCATAGATAGGTCTTCTTGATGCTGTCTTATAAGTCTTTTCCCCCGATGCACAAAGCTGCTACGCTTTAGACGTCCCAATGCCAGATCATCTAGTCTTGCCTTCATTGGGTGCGTTGGCATACTGTTGTACTTTTCCATCTGGATCATGGTTTTTGTGTCTCTTCTATGGGACAATGTCTGTAATCCAGCAACCTTCTGCATCTCTGTTATTGGTGTAGTTTTCATGGCTCCTGTAATGAGCCTGAGAGCTTGATTTTGCACCTTGTCCAAAGACTGCAGATGTGAGTTAGCAGCTGATGACCATGCTGCTGAGCTAAACTCTAAGTGTGGTCTTATTACTCCATTATAAATCTTCTTTAGATTCGTTCATTTGCTCCCCAGTTGGTACCTGCTAATTTTCTGAGTATGCCTAGTCGTCTTCGGGCCTTTCCTTCTGCGTTTTCAATATGCTTATTCCATGTAAGCCTTTGGTCAAATGTCACCCCAAGATAGGTGGGGTAGCTTTCTTCCTTGATCACGGTTGTCCCTAGGTGTATGTTAGCTGATTTGTCCTTGGGGGCGAGGGAGAACAGTGTTGTGGAGGTTTTTGTCTGTGTTTATTGTGATAAGCCATTTCTCTGCCCATGACACTAGCATGTCTGCTGCCCGCTGCATTCTATAATTTGCTGTGGTGACATTTTCATCAGCGCACCAGAGTACTAGGTCATCTGCATATAAGGCAGCTTTAACTCCTGCAGGGAGATCTTTCACCAGGTCATTGATGTAAACAAGGAAGAGTGTTGGGGAAATTACTCCTCCTTGAGGTACCCCCTGATGGAGCAATCTTTTCTGCTCTGCAGACCGTCAAGAGTGACTCTAGTTCTCCTGTTATGCAAGTATGACTGGATCCATTTCATCATGTTGCCTTGGATTCCACTTCTCCTAAGTTTTGCAATGAGGCCATCTTTCCACACCTTGTCAAAGGCCTGCTTGAAGTCGACCCAGATCGTTAGGACCTTTTTCTTCTCCTGGAAGGCATCTTCTATTGCTTGAGACAAGTAAGTAACTTGGTCTTCTATACTGTAGCATTCTCTAAATCCAGCTTGTTCCGGCACCAGGATCTGCTCAGACTCTAAATACCATTTCAATCTGTGGTTGACTATTCGTTCCATAGTCTTCCCAACACAGCTTGTGAGACTGATTGGCCGGTAACTTGCAGCCTCGGTCTTACATTTCCCTTTCTTTAGTATGGGTATTGTGATGGCTTCTCTCCATACTTGGGGTACCGTTCCTTTTCAACCAGCTGTGGTTGAATATCTCAAGCAGTTTTGTCTTTGCTGCTGAGCTCAGATTTACTAGCATTTCGTTGCTGATTTTGTCTGGGCCGGGTGACTTTTGAAACTTAAGCTTGGAAATAGCCTTCTGTAGTTCTCCTAGTGTGATGGGTTCCCTCATTGGGGCAGGAGTATCTGTCTGTCCCATGGTTGCCAGTATTTCTTTTCTTATCTCTCTCTGATGATCTATGTTAATGGGTAAGTTGCTTTCTGAACTGTATCTTCTAGCAAACAAGTCTGCAGCTTGTTTTCCTCTGAAAAGTTTGCCACCTTCATCCAATGTGATAGTCTGCCTAGGTGAGGAACGCTCTTCATTTAGAGACTTGACTAATCTCCAAAGTTTCCTGCCGTCTTTCTCAAGGTTCAGCGATGCCGTTTTAGTTCTCCAGCTTTTCCGTTTTTCTTCTAGCTTTGTTCTCTGAAACTCTGCTACAGCCTTTTTCCATTTGTTGTGAGTTTCAAGTGAAGGCTGAGACTCTGCGTCCTTTCTAGCCCTGTCCATGGCTTCCTGACGTTCTTGGAGTGTGCTGGACCAGTATGGTATGTAGTTACGCCGGCAATCCTTTGGGAATGGTTTCTTTTGCAGCTTGTAGTATGCATCTGTTGAAGTCTTTTTACCACTTCATTAATGTCTCTGTTCTGTACCTTGAGGGTAGACAGCAGCGTGTTCACCTGATGCCTGAATAAACCCCAGTTGGCTTTTTTGTAGTTCCATCTTGTAATGGCTGGGCCTGTACTGAGAGTTGCACTCTGGACAGTAAGAAAGATTGGGCGATGGTCGCTTCCTCCTAGTTGGTCTCCTACTTCTCTACTAATAGATCCAGCTATATCTGGTGTGGAGAAGGCAAGATCTGGTGTTGAAGTTGTGTGCCATCCTCTGGAGTAGAAGGTAGGAGTATCTGTGGCATTATTGACTAGGATTAGGGAGTGATCATCTTGCCAAGTTTCAACCTCTTCACCTCTGTGATCCAGATGGTTATAGCCCCAGCTCTGGGAGTGGCTATTAAAGTCTCCAACTGCTATAAAGTTGGTGGCTGGTACCTGTATAGAGCTGAGACTCAGGGGTTTGTTGTTCGGACAGTAATAGTTCAGGAGTTCTATTTCCATCTTGTCTACCTTTATCTGCAACAGCTGATATTCTGCTCCATCCATGAAGGTTTTCCTTTCGTGTGCAGGAATGTTATTCCTTACAAGAGTAAGTACTCCTCCTTTTCGTCTATCTTTTCTGTCGGATCTGAAGCATTGATATCCCCTTATTTTAAAGGTTTGATCTGCTTTCAAGTGAGTCTCTTGGATACAGCAAACACTGACTTGCTTCTCATACAAGATGTTTTCCAGCTCTGTCTTTTTGCTGTATCCAGCCTGCTTGCTGTTCACTCCCTCTGCATTCCAGTGCATCATGACAAGTGGCACTCTGGGTTTCTCTTTTTCTGTTTTGTTTTGGTCAGTAGTTCTCCTCCGCCGTCTGCTGACTCCACAAGACGGTCTAGAGGGTCCTCCAGTAGCTGAGGGTGGGCTCTGTCGAGGCTCAGAGCCCGGCACTGCACCTGCCTGGTGGAGCTCCACAGGGCGAGCACCAGTACGAGATTTATTTGACGGTGTACTCTCCATAGAAAAAAAAAAGCGAGTTGCGTGATACTGTGGTTTCCGGTGCGCCTTCTGGCCCAGTATCTATGACTTTAGCACCTGTTCAACGGGAGAGTGGGCTCATCCCTATATTTTATCTTAAAAGTCAATCAAGGACGGCAGAATTAATCTTGTATGCTTCATTTGTAGGCGTGTCAGAGATAACCAGATAAGGAAACAGAAACGGATGGATTGACGGATCAGTGTTTCGTGGATGGATGAAATGATTGATAGATGGGTGTCATGTTGATGAACGGCTTGATGGATGGGTGGACCAACGAAACAGCTGAATAACCAGCTATATTCTTATTGAAGCCCCGCGTATTTCCAGTTGGTCTCTAGTGAGACAAAGAAAGAATTAGGTCACTGCTCGCTAATGAATGTCGTACAAGGCGACAAATATAAGGTTGTGAATGGTGGATGGCAACTTCATTATGTAAAACAAATTGCTATAGAATTCACTGCTGCAAAAGCATGTGAATGTTTTATGTAGGCTTCCTGCTTGGTGGCATGTAGGGAACGAAAAGAAAAATGATGATGATGATCAGTACCCTTTAGCTCCCCAAGGAGCATAGGCCTTCAACAAACACACGCCAAGTTCTCTTGTCACGTGCCAACAGCTCAAGTTCTTTCCAAGTTTTCCTCATCATTTTCACTTCTGTCTCATTTCTCTTCTCCATGTATGTGTGTGTTTTTTTTTTTGGGATGATGAGGATGATGATGGATATTAAAACTCATTATGATAGATTCATTTGAGGACGAGCTTTGATAGATGGATGCATAAATGAGTCAGTGAATGATCGAACGAAAGGACACGCGTTACTGTACATCTCCGCATCAATCCATCTCTTCTTATCCTTGTAAAATTGTTTTACGCTGGTTAGTACGTTAACTACCATATACTGCGCTTTCTGTAACCTTGATTAGCTAGTTCACTCAATAGTACATACATTTCTTAAGTGAAGCCATTCTGTTTTTTTTTTTTGTATTTTTTTTTTTTTAGGCCGAACTCTGTTAAGTGCAAGCCTTACCTAACCTGCCAATATGAAGCGATTTTTGTTGTAACTTCTGGAAGCAAGATGTGTATTGAACCCAGTTAGTCGTGTGATAAAAATAGAACACGTAGTTAATGTTAGAGATCTGAGTTAACTCGTATTTTGTTTTGTTGGGGGTGGGGAGGAGAAAGAGATTGAAGCTACGACAGCACAGTTTAGATGGAGATAGCTGTTGTGATAACATTTTGCAGATGTCGGCGCTGAGTTATGTTGGGTAAACGGGTACGAACGAACGAACGAAATCTTTATTTCATCAGGGTAAAGAAATAGGCTTATTTGCTTTTTTACATTTCTGCCCTGCAATACAATTTTCAGCGTTTTACAAATTAAAACTAAAATATTAACAACTTCAGACAGAATTAATTAATATTATCATCACAATAAGAAACTGAGCATACACAAGTACATTTACTCATAGTCATTCACGCTCATAGAGAGAGGGAGAGAGAGAGAGAGAGAGAGAGAGAGAGAGAGAGAGAGAGAGAGAGAGAGAGAGAGAGAGAGAGAGAGAGGTCAAGCAATAAAGCTACTTAATATTAAAAATTCAATTTAAAATTGAAAATATTACAATGACAGTGAAATGCTCATGGAAACGTTGAAATAACTGAAACAGAATTGTCGTTAAATGTTTGTACAAGATTTCATGACGTGAATGCAGATGTCTTTTGAATGAGATGTAATTATCAGTTTTCTTCTTCTTCTTCTTCGTTCGCCCTGAAAAGGACGGTGGTTGCGTTGTGTCTGTTTACAACGTAGCTGTGATATCTGCACCTTTCGGTCGACACATCCGACTTCTGCACGGCATTTTTTAGGACCGGGTTTGCCTTCCCATTTCGATCCACACTCGCTCAGCCAGCCTGCACAGCTGCAGACTGTTTCCAGGACCACCACGTGGAGGTGGAGTGCGGTCTTGACCAGCTCTGGTTCGCTGGTCCTGACGCAGGCAGTCAAGCTATGAGTCGCTGACTGCGGTCTCTATTGCTGCGTCTTGAGGTCCCATTATCAGTTTTGACAGACTTGGGTAGGGAATTCCACGCTAAAGCACCTGCATAACTTAAACATCTTCGGAAGAGGTCAGCTCGAGGTTTTGCAAGGTCCAAAAGTAGGTCGCCACGTATAAAATATGAGCAGTATTTATAGCGAAAGAACATTTGCAAGTATGAAGGCGTTCTGCTGTGTAAAATTTGATGCACAAACAGGAGATCTTGGAAGAAGAATTTTTTAAGAGGAAGAACATTCAGCTGTGAAAATAGCTGAGCACTGGGAATGTTATCAGTCAGGCAAACAAGTCGTAGCGCCCTTTTATGTAGGTAGCTGATGAGAGAGAGAATCAGATGTGAAAAACATAAAACCCGCAACATACAGCGATAAACAAACATGTAGCATTATAAATAAGTGAGAACAGCGTGGTTATTGTACGGCTAAAATGTGAACCGCCCTGTGAAGTTCCAGGGGGATCTCTGAGAAGGCAAAGAGAAAGAATATAACCACTGCTTCTTCAGACATGTCGTAGGAGGCGACAAAGACGATGGTGTGTGTCCTGGACTGGCAACTTCGTCATGCTAAACAAATTGCTACAACCACTACAAGGGAACATGAATGTTTTTGTGCAGGCTTCCTGCAGCTGAAAGGGAACCAGCTGCAATGGTGGCTGCATGCACCATACAGAGCGAAAAGGGAAAGGGAAGTTGATGTACCACTGTGGTTAATACGGGCAAAGTCTGCTAGTAATGCCCTAGTGTGCCAATGTGATACATATGGGCAAAGTCTGCTAGTAATGCCCTAGTGTGCCAATGTGATACATACGGGCAAAGTCTGCTAGTAATGCCCTAGTGTGCCAATGTGATACATATGGGCAAAGTCTGCTAGTAATGCCCTAGTGTGCCAATGTGATACATACGGGCAAAGTCTGCTAGTAATGCCCTAGTGTGCCAATGTGATACATACGGGCAAAGTCTGTTAGTAATGCCCTAGTGTGCCAATGTGATACATGCGGGCAAAGTCTGTTAGTAATGCCCTAGTGTGCCAATGTGATACATACGGGCAAAGTCTGCTAGTAATGCCCTAGTGTGCCAATGTGATACACACGGGCAAAGTCTGTTAGTAATGCCCTAGTGTGCCAATGGTCAATATATACGGGCAAAGTCTGCTAGTAATGCCCTAGTGTGTGGCCGTTTAGTGGATGATGTTAGTGTTGATGGCACTTGTCGTATAGTGGGACTCGTCTCACTACCCAACAGTAGGCAGCTAGGTGTTGATGATGCTGTTAAAACCAATCTTGACGATATAACATCACACGACATACAGATGATGGGATGGAGAACATCTGGCGAAAAGTACTGACCTCAAACAGCGGTGAACAACAAAGATGTTTATTTACAGCTAGTCATCAAATCCGCTGAAATCATAATTCATGCTCAACCTTCCACCGAGGCCGGCCGTTCTCATAATACATAAAATGTTCATAGGCAACTTTTGAAATAAATCTTCTCTCACTCCACCATTTTTATCTTATATATAGTCTGACGCTTATCTAAGATTACTAGCTTATCTACTGTTCTATTTCTTCAGGATTCCTAACCCTTGATAAGGCCCGTAGGACTGGTGAAACTAATCGATGTATCTTTAATATAAGACTGGTCTAACCACCAGGGCTGTTTATTTGTATCAATAGTCACTTGTTCTACGCTGCCCCTAGCTACTGTCTATTGTCTCTGCATCTAACACAACATATCTGTTCGTCTTGTAGTCTTGACAATTTTGTTAACACAATCTTGAACTGGCGACATTGTCTTTCTTGTCTTTACCTATCATCTATTAAAGGTGGCGTTTGAGCGTCTTGCTGGTTCGGCAAAATAATTTGATACAATACTGTGACCACAGCAACCAACCACCTTCATTGGCTTGTTCGCCAGAAATATGAACCATCAAACATCGCTCGCCACTACACGACTTTACTACGTAGCAAACTTGCTATCCTACGCTAAGCGCGTTCTCCAAATCAGAATGACTTAATCTTTTTCCCGATTTTACATTCCCCCCGTTCTCTGCTAAAATGTGTTCACCTACCAAAACTTTCTCGTGCGTGTTTATTCTTGATCGCTCACCAAAACCTTTCAAGGGACGTAATTTAAAGTCATCTCCCTTTGCTGATTAAACTCAAAACCCATACAATCTTCTTTAATCTCACTACCAAAACATCACGATGCAAATCAGTCACACCATATTTTGGAACTCACGTGATATACTAAACCCAAAACACCAAGCTACATCTCCCAAAAGGGGACCTGCGGAATTACCTGCCTTCCCTCAAAACACTCTTCTGCTCATTTCAATTCCCCTTTACAAAGACATATAGTCTATTAAGAACTCTATTTAAATTTCTTAAACCATTTTTATATACTCTCTTTCATTCTTAAAGTCCCAAGCTACCGGTCACAAGTGTGCCAATGGTCAATATATACGGGCAAAGTCTGATAGGGTGCAAAAGGTCAAGAAAATATGCCTCAATGGGCGTGTAACGGAATCCTTTATCTTTTTAGCTGCTAGTAATGGCGTTTGGTAGTCGGTGTTAACAAGCTATTTCTTCTTCTTCCTTCTTCCTCGTTCGCCCTGAAAATGACGGTGGTTGCGTTGTGTCTGTTTACGCCGTAGCTGTGATATCTGCACCTTTCGGTCGACACATCCGACTTCAGCACGACATTTTTGGGGACCGGGTTTGCCTTCCCTCTTCGATCCGTACTCGCTCAGCCAGACTGAACTGCTGCAGACTGTTTCCAGGACCACCACGTGGAGGTGGAGTACGGTCTTGACCAGCTCTGGTTTGCTGATCCTGATGCAAGCAGCCAAGCTATGGGTCGCTGACTGCATTCACTATTGCTGCATCTTTGGGTCCCAACAAGCTATTTGAAAATAAGTTTTGCTGAAGTAATATTGGATGGGCAGGCTTTCTAGGGAGAGCAGTTGGATGTTCCATAGATAAGCTCTGGAGTATATTATGATCCTTTTAAACAGATCGATTATAGGTTTTTGACAGAGCGTAATTATTTTAATTGCAGTCTCTCTCTCTCTCTCTCTCTCTCTCTCTCTCTCTCTCTCTCTCTCTCTCTCTCTCTCTCTCTCTCTCTCTCTCTCTCTCCTACTCGTTTGAAACAGTTCCGGTAGATACAAGGGGGCATTTTTGGGTAGAATCCTGTGAGTCAATGTGGCTTTGTTGTAGAGGAGTCGTAAAGGAGAAGAAAATGTGAGCATGTACACTTGTATTTTAAATATAAATATGCAGACATGTGCGGTATAGCTGCCAAAATTTCAGTGCGGTGTCGAACACAAGGGTAAGTATCGGCTTTACGGTAAAGTCACAGTATAAACCTTTTGTTAATTCCTAAGTCTGCGTTATCCGATATTTGTTTTAAGTAAAATCTTCGTCTTTATAATTTTTGTGTGATTTGTCCACTGACGAAGCATATAAGCCGCAACGTCCGAGATGGTAGAAAGAGAGAACGTTGAGGAACCTACACTGTGAAAGAATGGTTGGAAAATATCATGGATCATTAAACGCTGACTGTCTTCTACTTTGGTCATGTGGCCACCGAGTGACAAAGCAGTTTAGTGGTCATCACCATGTATATACTTTGCTCCGCCGGCGGCACCCTTCTGTGTGATGCCCCAACTCGGACCTATTCTTTGCATCTCTGCTTCCACAGTTCTCTGCAAAGTTGCTTTAGGTCGGACTCTCTTTCGCCTTCCCTTTCAGGTCCATAGCATGGGAGTTCTGATGATGGTGTTAAGGTCTTTTCTGTAGATGTGGCACACCCAAGTTCCAGCGTCTACCCGCTGTGATGATATACATATCTTCTTCATGGCACCGAGTTAGCAGTTCCTGGTTGGTGATGGCATGAAAAGAGGACGGTTTGGATATTCCATTTTCTGTTACTCTTCAACGTCCTGCACCGTAAAAAAAAGTGCATTCAGTACGCAGCTCTCACGAATTTTTAATTTAGTGTTTGTGGAGGATGTAATAGAGTAATTTCCCTACATTGTGAGAGGTGATGCACCCGTTACAGCATCTTAAGAAGCTTCGCACTCCATTATTGTCTAGCTCGCAAAATGTACCAGAAGTCGAAAACGGGATAAAAGATACATTTTTTATTACATGAGTGAGGGGAAAAAAAGTATTTTATTTATATATTTAGACCATGCAGTGCTCGTGGAAAAATGGGACATTGTCGTTAGAGGCACATAAATAAGGGGTGCTTTTATGAGTAATTTCCAGCGTTTTTCATTCAGCTCTTAGACATAGGGAAAATAATTCTTTTGAATATAACCCGCACCAATATTTGATAGAAGCTTTTTGAAGAAGGTTACTATTGTAAGTACAGTATATTCATAACTAAAGAATAGTAGATAAATAATTGTAAATATGGGTTATATTTTATAATAAGTAGTAGAATGTATGAACACAGGGTATTTTAAATTTGATAGTAATAATTAATTCACTAGATTAAGAAGCCTTCTGCTGATGCTTCTTTTCAAATATGCTTTAGAAATTGCTATTTAAAATGTATATCTTAGGTTCGGTATTGAATTGGCGTTGCCAGTGTCCTGTTTTGTACAAATCATTTGGGTCCGTGGAATATATTGTGTTTGTGATGATTAGCTTTCTAAAGTATGTGGCATGTCTCGCACACTCAAATGTTGGGTCGAGCACCTCCAGAAGTTGGGTCGGATACCTGCAGAAGTCGTTTCCACTCCCCCCCCCCCCCCCATGCTCTGGGGGAGGGGGTGGCGGGACAGACACCGCTGGCTAAGAAGCATTGCAATAGATGAATGAACGAGAGAAGGAGCCTTATTTTAACCAGGTTAAGAATTGGGAATGTAGGCCCCGCCTGACATTGTGCCCTTTGTTCCAACTTTTGTACTGCAGCAAAGCATGGATATATTCATACAGTCACGGTTTCTGTATCAGTCTGTTTTACATGTAGTGGCGTTCCCAGCCACACGCACAACCTCATCCTACCTTTACGACATGCATTCTTCTTCTTCCGTCCTTAGCCACCGACCGTCAAAGCAGTCAGTGGCCATTACGCCTAGTGGCGTCTTAGGGCAACAGCAGATAGGTTTTCTGTGCCATTGTTTCCCATCACGCCTATTGGCGTCTTTAGGTACGACATGCATGATGGGAGCATAAATCGTTTTGTCTCGCATAGGGATTCTGGGGAAGAACACGGAGCGAGTAGAGAACTACCTTCCACAAAAGCACATATGATAAAACCGGTAATACTAGAATCGTTTATTACATCATCATCATCAGTTGCCATCTCCACAACGAAGGTTGGCTGTAATGGATCTCCAACGTCTTCTGTCTCTTGTCTTGGTGGTGCACTCTGATAGACTCTTCCCCGTCCATCTCTTGATGTTATCTTCCCACTTATAGCGTTGTCTTCCCCTTGCACGTTTGCCTTCAACTCGCCCTTCTGTTATGGTCTTCTGCAAGGTGTAAAGCCTTATTATGTGGCCAAAGTATTTTAGCTGCCGAACTTTGACCCGTTTATTACAGGCCAGGTCATATCCACAAATACACTAATGGGTTTATCATAAGGTTAAGGCGGCCGGCGTGATGCTAACCACATCAAACCCTAGTGTGCCGATGGTCAAGAAAATATGGGCCTGTTGCGTGATAAATTCTCGCAACATCATTTTATTACAATATCTATTTTATAACGCAAGGGCAACAACTGCTTGAAATTTATAGTCACTTTTCTCGGTAAGCATTTGTCTTCTCGCGTTGTTATCGAATGCAGTTAAGTTTGAGCTGTGGTCATTTTGCGCTGGACTGCGCATGACTTGTCTTGCTGCTTGGTCGATCGGTTTCCGCCCACCACGAGTGGAGTGAGCGATTTGGAATGGGGAAAGAGATGCCTCGTTGAAGAGGGGATCTCCGCTATTTTTTTGTTCTGTCAGGGATGTGTAGTCCTCTTAATGGATATTTCGTTTATTCGAGATAATACCTCTAGTGTTTCCCACATGTCGGGAGGCGTGATATTTCTGTGTATTTCCGGAAGGCAAGGTAAATTAACATTTTCATTAACTCTATCGATTTTTGGTCGTGAACGATTTCTGGTTCATAGCCTGTCTTCGAAAGTCGTCGTCACGAGATGTTTTCCTAGCTCACATGTCGCTGTATTGTGCTGCATCGGTTGATGCAGGTCCCAAGGACTATTACTTGCTACTTGGTTACCTGAACTAGGTTTGAAGAACCTTTGTTATCTAGAGGATATTTTTGAGGACATTATTTATACTTCGGCAGACGTGTCTGTCTTGCTGAAGTCAGATTAAGGAGAGTGAACTGATCTCATACATCTGGTTATCTCCTGGCTGTTATAGAAAAGGATGGAGTTTTTCACCTGACTACATTTACAGCACTATGAAATATAACATGCATCTGACTCATCATTGTAATGCTGTCTACCGTCTATTGCTGTATTGAATGTTGCTGTGATAATGACTGTTTGATGTGTCTACATATTCGCGTAACCATTTTGTCACTGTGGCGTCCACAATAAATAATGAAGAAAAACGTCAACGGCTGTTTCAAGAATCATTGACTTTATACGTCGTGAGTTTACTGACGTCCTATGTGGATTGCCCTGTTATTTTTGTATGAACATTGTTTGACTGAACACATCTGCACACTACACAAAACCAGACATGCGGATACCATCCATCATCATATGGCATCACGCATCATTTGGTGGCCATAAGCTGGTTGATCTGGTACCAGCAAACACGGGGTCCCTTACCCACTTCATTTTCAACAAGAATTCATCAACATCCTTCAAGAAATTAACATTCTTCAAGACAGTCAACATCTTCAAAATTTTCAAAGTACTCGGCGTTGCCCGGTAAAAGTCAAAATTTCAACTTTTTGACGGAAACAAGAATTTGACAGTACCCGGCGTTGTTACATGTTGCCGGATAACTCGGACTGCTGTTATCTTTTACGCAAGTCAAGCAAGTTGCTGCTGTCAAGGTTCCAGTGCTGTCGTTTTTGTGAAGGTCAAGTGCCGGTTGAAACGGGTTGTTTTCTGAAGAAGGCCAAGTACCGATTTCCATCAACTTACTTTTGGATTAGAAGGTCAAGTGCCGAAACAACTCAACACACAGTATTTCAGAAGCTCTTGTACCATCGTGTTAGCAGTGGAAGCAGTTCAGATGTGCCATCATCGTTGGAGCTTCGCTCTTTAGGACGTTGATTGACATCCGTTTTTTCTGCTGTTCTACGATTGGAAGCCTATAAGTTAAGTGGCCTGTTTGTATGTAAACTGTGCCCTTATACTTCTGCTGAGTCTTCTGTGTATCATCTCATTCTATATGTTATATGTCTATATGTTATTTGTATATTTATATGTTTATATTTCAGCGGGTTCTCGGTTGGGTGGTGTCTCCGTTAGATTATGCCACGTCATAGAGGTCGTCTATTGTGAGCGTTTTCTGTAGGGTTTGCAAATTTCCGATACTGGAATTTGCTAAGCGACTTCTGTTGCTATTTATGTTAGCTGTGATGACATGTTTTAATATTGTTTTCGTTATTATTTCGCATTCTTTAGTTTTGTTTTGATTTGTTTGTATTTGTTAGCCTACTCTTGTCTATAATTTAGTTTCATACAACATTTTTGTTTATACACTGTGGTGTCATGTATTTTGTTTAATTCTATCGTAGATATCGTCACATTTTTTGTGATATTTCATTAATTTCTGCTTTATTTTTAGTTGATTTCTGCGAACGTTTTTGTATTGTTGCTGATCTTTGTTATTGTTTACATTGTTATTGTTTACATTGTTTGCATTGTTTACATTTTCAATGTTTACATTCTGCATGTGTTTACATAGTCATTGTTTACAGTTATAGTAATTAGTTAATGGGCTATGCTAATGCACTGTTACTACTACACTGATGATAAATGAATGATGAATAGTGTCGTGCACTATTGAATGAGAAGTGCACTTATGATCAAGAATTGATTGGTGATATTTCATATACAAGTTCTTTGATTGGAGACTTGTTTCCCACAGAGACTGGGATAATATAAGGTGATGTGAATATACAAGTGCTTAATTAAGACTTGTTACACTTAGGTTTGAAATAAATTAGTTAATTATTTCAGGTTTTGGACGCATATGTTAGACAACATGTCTACATTTGAGCACTTTATTGAGCAGGGTAAATTGCTTGGGAAGACTGGTGATAAGTTAGAAGAATTTGCAACTACTCGATATGATAAAGCAATGGAAGCTGAACAAAAGAAACTGCATATGGAAGCTGAACAAAAGAAACTGCAGATGCAGGTGGATGAAAAAAGATTCCAAATGGAAATGGAAAAACAAAAAAGGGAATCAGAAGCTGAGGAAAGAAAACTCCAGCTAGAGGCTGAAAATAAAAGACTTGAAAAAGAGGCTGAGAATAAAAGACTTGAAAAAGAGACTGAAAATAAAAGACTTGAAAAAGAGGCTGAGAATAAAAGACTTGAAAAAGAGGCTGAAAATAAAAGACTTGAAAAAGAAGCTGAAAGACTTCAAATAGAGGCTCAGGCTGAGGAGAGAAGATTACAGAGAGAATCTGATGAGAGGAAAGAGAAAGCAAAAATGGAACATGAAGAAAAGGTCTTAGCTTTAGAGTTGGAAAAATTGAAATTGATGAACATGAGTAATGGTAATGATTCAAACAAGGGTTCATCTTCTGGTAAGGCTAATAATGATACTTTTAAGATTAAGTTACCAACATTTAGTCCTTCCAGTGATGACATAATGTTCTATCTGGACAGATTTGAACAAGCATGTACAGCTCATAACATAGACAAAGCAAAATATGTTTATCAGTTATCAGGGATACTGACAGGTAAAGCTCTAAGTATATTAAATATGGTGGATGAACCTGACAAGAACAATTATGAGGTTGTCAGGGCCGCTCTGTTAAAGAAATATCAGCTTAACGAAGACGGCTATCGTCTACAATTTAAAAACATGTTACCTGAAAATGGAGTTGAATTCTCCGAGTTTATTGCAAGAATACGCATTACTTTCTCACGATGGGTTGAACTATCTAAGACGGAAAAAACTTATGAAGGACTTATTGACTTAATACTTAGAGACAAAGTCATGTCGTCTGTCAATGAGTCTTTCCTTGCTTTCCTTCATGAACGTAAACCTAAAACAATAAAAGAAATGGAAGATTTCTGTTGCCAATACGTAACTGCACACCCACACATAACCATGGGTAACTCTAAGGTGAAAGAAGGTTTACCAGTTGCTTCGGCAGCTCCGTATGGTCAAAACTTTGCTCGTAGATTCCAACAAAATTTTGATAGAAAGAGCAGCGGTAATTTCTGTCAAAATCATGGAAACCAATTTCATGGTGATTCTTCTTCGAAGAATTGGAGACAACCTGATAGTGGTCGTTACTATCATCCTAATAATTATAAGCATTTCAAAAGAGGATATGGTAATAGAGGTTATTCCTGCCGAAGACCTCAGAACCAAACAAATAGATGTTCGCATCAATGTGAACATGATAGTAATCGTGGAAACTGGAATTCGAACCAGGATAACAATTACAATAGAGACAATAATAACTGCAGAGATAATAATAACTCTGATAACTTCAGAGGTAATAATAGTCGGGGTAGATCTCAACACAAAAAAAAAAGAGATATCAGCAGGCTAATGCTGTACAACAGGAAACTGAGGGAGCCTGTAATCATGTTGTTGATAATAAAAACTTTGACGCTGTCACTGGTTCTGCTTTTGACTTTGAGAGAGCAAACAAATGCCCCCAATGCAGTACTTTATTCGAACCGGGTACCATAACTACTTTGAGTTGTGGTCACCCACTTCCCGCTCTTCCGGCTGCTGTTGCGCATGACGGGAGGGGTTCTTTAATTCTACATAAGGGTCTTGTTAATGATACTCCGGTCTCACTACTTTTCGATTCCGGATGCACCACTATTGGTGTTAGACAATCGCTTGTAGATCCATCTTGTGCTACAGGAAGGGTTATTAAATGTGTCACATTTGGCGGCACTCTAGAAAAATATCCTACTGCTGTAATTCGCATTGCCACTCCTTTCTTTACTGGAGATGTGCATGCTTGTCTCTTACCTAATCCTATTGCGGACCTTATTATTGGTCGTATTCACGGAGTTAGGGAGTGTACCCCACAGCAGATTGCTGCTTGGGAAGATAATAACATGCAAGCTACAAATGCAGTAGTTACAAGAGCACAAGCTCTACAAACACCCGAAACTTCACTGAATAGTGATAATGAAGTTGATAGCCAAGATAGTCACTTAGTAATCACTCGTGACTCTTTCATAAAATTGCAAGAAGAAGATCCTTCTTTAAAAAAATTCTTCGTTCTTGCGAAGAAAGGTGATCCGAATCAGGATACAAATAGAAAATCTTGGATTGCAATGAGAAACGGCGTACTTGTACGTATGGTACAAGATTCGACTACGTCGGCACATTCGCAAATTCTTGTTCCCAAGAGCATGAGAGTGCAAATATTACAACATGCTCATGACTCGCAATGTGCTGGACATATGGGTTTTTCCCGTACGAAGTCGAGAGTCCTTGCGGCCTTCTTTTGGCCTTTTGTCAATAAGGACATTCGTATTTACTGCCGATCATGCAAGGTATGTCAGGAGGTCAAATCTAGAGGACCACGACATGCTGCGCCTATCCAGGCTGCTGACATTCCTATTCGGCCGTTTCAGAAAATGGCCATAGATATTATTGGCCCTTTTAAGGTCAAGTCGGCCAGAGGACATCAGTTTATCCTTACATGTGTCGATATGTGCACACGTTGGCCAGAGGCTATTCCTCTTAAGAGCATATCTACTACAGATATCGCAGATGCTCTTTGGTTGATATTTTCTCGCTTGGGGTTCCCCAGAGAAATATTATCAGACCATGGCACTCAACTCATATCTGACACTATGTCACAGGTAATGTCTACCTTACATATTGAACGATCTCTCAGTAGTATCTACCATCCTATGTCTAATGGGTTAGTTGAGCGTCTGAATAGAACGCTCAAGACTTTGCTTGGTAAGATAACTGAAGATCATCCTCAAGATTGGGACAGGGTTTTACCCGCGGCTCTCTTTGCCTATAGAGAAGTCCCTAATGAACACACAGGATTTTCTCCCTTCGAACTTGTCTTTGGCGCGCGTCCACGCGGCCCTATGTCTTTATTACACGATCTCATCACTGCCGATGATATTAGCGATGAAACTCAATCCTCATATGAGTATGTCATTGCTCTTAGACAAAAGATCATTGAGGCATGTAAGCTAGCAACTGCTTCATCAGAAATTGCTAAAGAGAAGGCAAGGAAGTTTGCTAACAAGAATAGATGTCTACGACAACTTTGTCCAGGTGACAAAGCATTCGTCCTACTCCCCAGTAGGGAAAATAGACTTCTTATTGCATGGAAAGGTCCGTATGCAATAGTCTCTCGGATTTCCGATGTTGACTATGTGGTAGATATTGATGGAAAGCATAAAACTTTCCACAAAAACATGCTTTCGGAATTTCACGAACGTCCGGACTATTTGCTGCCTATTTTCCAGGCAACGGATGATGCTCCTGCACCTCACGGTCATTATTCATCCCTGTCTGTCATACAGGATGAGGAAGCTACCTTCTCTGATGTCAATCTTCCCCTTCCAGTGGTTCCATTACATTCCACGGAATCTTGGAAAAACGTTTCTGTTTCTCCTAATCTTTCTGGTGACGAACATCGACAAGTCTCGTCGATGTTACAAACATTTCAGGATGTTCTCACTGACATTCCTGGACACACAGATGTCATAGAACATGA
The DNA here is from genome assembly GCA_024509875.1 of Oreohelix idahoensis. Taxonomy (NCBI): domain Eukaryota; kingdom Metazoa; phylum Mollusca; class Gastropoda; order Stylommatophora; family Oreohelicidae; genus Oreohelix; species Oreohelix idahoensis. Next base: position 221,330 of record JAMPIV010021814.1, on the reverse strand, counting down.
CATAATTCTTACCGACAATAATCCAATTAGGGTTAGGCCGTATCCTATTCCTATACACTTTCAGTCGCAAGTGGAAAAGGAATTGGATGAAATGATTCAATTAAATATAATTGAACCATCGACTTCACCATATTCTTCTTCCATGGTTATTGTCCGGAAGAAGGATAAGAACATACGAATTTGTGTTGATTATCGCAAATTGAATCAGGTCACAAAGTTCGATGCTGAACCGATGCCTTTGTTAGAAGATCTACTGATTAGACTTTCTAATTCTAGATTCTTCACTAAACTTGACTTGTCTAAAGGTTATTGGCAAGTGCCTTTAGCAGAGCATGCCAAACCTCTTACTGCTTTTTCTACACCTAGGGGTCTATTTCAATGGAATGTTATGCCTTTTGGTCTCATGAACGCCCCTGCAACTTTCGTTCGCATGATGCGTCGAATTCTGTCACATCGTTCGGATGTCATCGCATACTTAGATGACATCTGTCTCTTCAGTGATACCTGGGAAGATCACTATTTAGGGTTATATGACTTACTGTCCACTCTACGTGAGAATAATTTGACAGCGAAACCTTCTAAAGCTTTTGTTGGTTTTGGTGAAATCTCTTTCCTGGGTCATCGTGTTGGTCATGGTCTCTTGAAGACAGAAGACCACAATACTTCCAAAATACTGAACATCTCTGTTCCTAAAACGAAGAAACAAGTTAGGAGTCTCTTAGGTTTAATTCAATTTTATGGGAGATTTATTCCAAATTTATCTTCGATCATGGCACCTCTCTCAACATTGTTGAAGAAAGGTTCGCCTAATCTGGTCCGTTGGTCTGAAGAATGCCAATCTTCATTAGACCAAATCAAGAATATATTTTCTTCTCCTCCCATCTTAAGATTACCTACTCTTGATAGGACTTTTGTTCTTCGGAGTGATGCTTCATCCACTGGGATTGGAGCAGCACTGATGCAAGAATATGCAAATACTCTGCATCCTGTTATGTACATTTCTAGAAAACTAAATGCGGCAGAGAGGAACTACTCGGTTTTAGACCGTGAGTTGTTAGCGATGGTTTGGTCAATTCTAAAGCTACAAAGATTCCTCCTGGGCGCACACTTCATTCTAGAGACTGATCAGAAAGCTCTTACAGCTATTCAGACTAAGAATTTGAAGAGTTCGAGATCCACTCGATATGCTATAGCTCTTCAACCTTTTCACTTCACGGTACGAGCTATCCGTGGTGCGGATAATGTGATGGCTGACATTTTGTCTAGATGCCCACATGACTCTAACTAATACTTCTGTCCTATATTCCTATATATTACAGAGTCATAACACACCTATATTACTACAATAGATTAGCACATCTGTACTCACTTTATATGTACACACTATCGTGCTTTGTTGTCATCTTCTTCTGTTCGTTTTTAAGATGATAGAGGAGGACTGAGTAGTTAATATAAGGGCCGTTAGTTTACTAAACAGCCACAATTATTAATAATGTATTGTACCTTATGAAGCATATTAGTTATTAATTAGCATTATAATGCTTGTACTTTCTCAGAATGTCATTGTTGAGCTGAGGACTTACCTTACTAGTATCAAGCATGACGAGTTCTAGATTGTGTACTTACCCTCGGAATACCAGAGCATATGTCCTGGATCGTCATGTAGTTTAACTTTACTATGTACTTATGTCATTACATGTCAAAGAATGTACTATTTAAATTTTCCTATCAGATTTGTACATCCATTTTTAAAGACAATATTAGAGTATGCTGTTTAATGATGATTATGGTAACTTGCATGCGTATATTGTGTTTACATGCTAACGTGATGTGTGTTGGTGACACCTCCCCGATGTGAATATTTTTTGAGACATATTTATTTTTCTGTTGAGGTATATCCTCACCAGACACTCTATATTTAGCCTCATGTTAGGCAATTTAATTAATTATCAGCGCATAATTCGTGCGTTTTGAGCCGCTTATCGCATGCTCTTTGATATTTAAAAAAAAAAAATATGTTCCACATTTTTTTTTTATCGGGAAGAGGTGGTGATATGTTGCGTGATAAATTCTCGCAACATCATTTTATTACAATATCTATTTTATAACGCAAGGGCAACAACTGCTTGAATTTATAGTTACTTTTCTCGGTAAGCATTTGTCTTCTCGCGTTGGTATCGAATGCAGTTAAGTTTGAGCTGTGGTCATTTTGCGCTGGACTGCGCATGACTTGTCTTGCTGCTTGGTCGATCGGTTTCCGCCCACCACGAGTGGAGTGAGCGATTTGGAATGGCGAAAGAGATGCCTCGTTGAAGAGGGGATCTCCGCTATTTTTTTTGTTCTGTCAGGGATGTGTAGTCCTCTTAATGGATATTTCGTTTATTCGAGATAATACCTCTAGTGTTTCCCACATGTCGGGAGGCGTGATATTTCTGTGTATTTCCGGAAGGCAAGGTAAATTAACATTTTCATTAACTCTATCGATTTTTGGTCGTGAACGATTTCTGGTTCATAGCCTGTCTTCGAAAGTCGTCGTCACGAGATGTTTTCCTAGCTCACATGTCGCTGTATTGTGCTGCATCGGTTGATGCAGGTCCCAAGGACTATTACTTGCTACTTGGTTACCTGAACTAGGTTTGAAGAACCTTTGTTATCTAGAGGATATTTTTGAGGACATTATTTATACTTCGGCAGACGTGTCTGTCTTGCTGAAGTCAGATTAAGGAGAGTGAACTGATCTCATACATCTGGTTATCTCCTGGCTGTTATAGAAAAGGATGGAGTTTTTCACCTGACTACATTTACAGCACTATGAAATATAACATGCATCTGACTCATCATTGTAATGCTGTCTACCGTCTATTGCTGTATTGAATGTTGCTGTGATAATGACTGTTTGATGTGTCTACATATTCGCGTAACCATTTTGTCACTGTGGCGTCCACAATAAATAATGAAGAAAAACGTCAACGGCTGTTTCAAGAATCATTGACTTTATACGTCGTGAGTTTACTGACGTCCTATGTGGATTGCCCTGTTATTTTTGTATGAACATTGTTTGACTGAACACATCTGCACACTACACAAAACCAGACATGCGGATACCATCCATCATCATATGGCATCACGCATCAGGGCCTAACACCGTACTTCCAATATGCCTCAATGGGCGTGTAACGGGATCCTCTACCTTTTTACCTTTATGATGACCGCTTAGGCATGGCTGGCAGAAGCTGGGGCCCGTTGTGTAACGACTGAAAAACACTGCTCTTAATTGGAGTCACTATACAAGACTGTGTGCGATTTAAATATGTGTGTAATGCTGTGCATGTCGGGTTTCATTTTAAACGAACCTAATCTTTGTGTACAGGCTTAGCTTAATAAATCATGCATTCAGCATAAACATAAATTTAGCTAGAGAAGCCACTGTGTTTTTCCCCTGATCAGTAGGCTTAAACATTTTCTTATTACGCTAAAATTGATGTTTATGTTGAGTGCACAATGCATTAAGCTTGTTTACTGTCTGCAAATTACTGAGAAGAATATGGCAAGTAAAACAAAAGAGGAGGAAGGAGAAAACGTACAGATAGACACGTGCTGATGATGGTATATCGAATGGACAGTCATTTGGAACGACGAAGCCAGCGATGGGCAACAGTGGAGCTGTAAGGATCTGCTTTAGAGCACTGAGCTCCATAAATACGAGTTCAGAGTTGTTGGAATTTAGAATAAGTGTGATGGTAGTAGTAATAGCCCCTTCAGTCATGACTGACTATTGGAATGTGCCCCTGAGGTGATAGCCCTAAGATATTTTGTTCCCGGTGTCCCTTTCGGCGTGTTATTTTCTCTCCTGCTTGTTGTGAGAGCTTCTTTTTGCCTAATCTGAGGGGGCGCTGTAATGTCGCCACTTGGTGAGATCGGTAGCTTCCTCCTCCCAAGTTGCTGGATTTATATCCAGCGCCTTCCTGTCTGTCTTGCACACAGCTTTGAACCTCAGAGTAAGTATAGTCTATATGTAACTATTATCACTGCCACACGATCTGCTCCCTCCGTTGTTGCCGTCGACAGAGAGGTGCGAAAGATATATTTTACCTAATGTTAACTTCACTTCAAAGATAACATCGCTCTTCTGTCACATGCAGTTCAGGAATAAAGTGAATTCTAGTGTCCTGGCTCTTGAGTTTTCACTGGACACGCGGAAAATGTATATTTAGTGCTGAGATTAACGCGATTTTAAATGCCTGCGGGAGCGGGTTAGTCCCATATTTCCCTAGCTGAAATGTTTTCCCCTTTTTCCCCATCCGTGACGTACTGTAGATCACCACGACCGGTTGCAGACCCCTTGGCTAAACGCATCTACCTGCTAGATTAAGAAAAAGGATAAATTATAATAGACATCATAAACAGAAAAAGAAATCGTTTCCTGTTGCATGCAGACAACTTGAGAGCAATACCAACAGATGTTTCCATCTATTTTTATTTGTGAGGTGGCCAGAAGTAGTAATATATTCTACATATGTGAAGAAAACCAGACAACACTAAATCTTTTGGAAATTAAAGAGAGAAAGTGGAGGCGGTTAGAGCTTACTGCCAATAAAAAAAAACCTGCAGTATAACCAGACAACGCCCTTGGCTGACACCTACCGGCAAAGTTGAAAGTAAGGAAGCGAAGGAGAATCTCAAGATGATTGGTGCTAGAGCAAGCGAAAGCATCATAGCAGAACTGGAGAAATCATGGAAAAATCAGGACTGTGGAGTCTGAGTCATGGAGTCGGTCGTTTTTTATTGGGGTCGGAATCGGTACAAAAAAAATTTCCGGACTCCGAATTTTATTTCACGTGACTAGTAAAAAACTGTAGTCGGAGTCGGACTTCTCAAATTTCAGAAGTCGGAAAATTTGTTGGCCGACTCCACACCCCTAGAAAGAAGAAAGTTGAAATCGGTAGCGAGCAACAGTTGCGGTCCGTGTGGTGATCAAGGAAGTCGATACTATCGGCAGAAATGGCATGTAAAGACAAATAGTAAACCAACGAAGAATATATAATTGATCAAGGGGATCCCGTTACGTGCCCACTGAGGCATTTTGGGAATATGATGTGTGGCCCATATTGTCTTGAAAGGGTCATCATCACCCCGGATAATTGATCAGCAGTGGGGCTAATAGCCCCTTTAAAGACTAGCCCTTATTTCAGGAGTAGCCCTTTTCAAAACTACCCAAAATAAGAAATTATATGGAAGCGAGCCCGTATTATAAACGAAACGCACGCTGTATACCTTATAGGTTACACATTCTAGGGAACCCATAGTGCCTGTCTCGTATTGGGTTGAATCAGTCTCTATAAGGGAGGTGGCGAGAGTTGTATTCCAGTAATCCGCGACAGAACAAAAAGACTGGCTGAGGTGGGGGTAAGTGAAACAAGACAAAATGTAATCTTCCAACAAGGAACTTCAGTTGTGAGAGAAGGAGGGGATGTATATTGTGAAGAAAAGCAAGGCAACGAACCGTTGAGCGAAAACAGACAGCAGGTTTATTGAGCGGGCGGTAACACAACATTTGACGGACTTTACTTGATCTCTTCTGTCTCGTCCCAGTTCATTCACTACTCAGAAGGAGAGAGGGATATATATATATATATATATATATATGGAGAGAGAGAGAGAGAGAGAGAGAGAGAGAGAGAGAGAGAGAGAGAGAGAGAGAGAGAGAGAGAGAGAGAGAGAGAGAGCATAATTATCGAGAAAGACGTGAAGATAAAACGCTAAACCTCATTTGCGATTTAAGCGAATATCTTCAGACTCTGTGACGCCTGTCGTGATTTCTGGTATTCCAGGCTTAGAAATAAGGATAAATGGCGGATAGCAATTTGTCGAATTTAAGTTTAGCTTTTTTTTTTTTTCTTTTTTTTTTTTTTTTTAATTTGTAAATTTCTTTATATTTTTACCAGTTGGATATTCCGACCACCTCACGCCATCTCTGCTTCCAATAATAGATCCCTGTTATTGTACAATAACCAAGAAGACACAGACTTCCATAACTGGAGTTCTTGATTAGAATAGAAGGACTGGAATATTACGGCAAGGTCACCAATGTGGAACTGATGACAAGAACTAGACAGGTGACAATGGAACAAGACAGTCCCTGGCGATGGATAGGAAACCTGTTGATATCAGTAAAAGGCAGTCCTTTTCTTCTGGAATCCCAAGGGTAAGAGAGGTCGAGGATTAAAAAAAGAACACATAGAGAAGAGAGCTGGAGTCAGACATTAAATGGATACAGATCACAATGAATGATCTTGAGCGGATGGTACGTGACAGGAGGAATTGGCGTGAACGTGTTGAAAGCCAGTGTTCTATGGAGATCTGAAGAATGATAGTGATGATGATAACGACGGCGTTATGTCTCTTGCTTGTATGGTACACTGATGAACTGTTTCCTTTCGCTATCCTGATCTTACCTCTTACTTATAACGCTGTCGTCCTCTTGCCCTTTTAACCTTCAATGGAGCCGCGCTAGCGTAGTAGGTTCAACGCCGCTCTGGCGTCCGGGTGATTCAGGATCAAACCCGGGCGACGGCATTTGAGGATTTTTCGTCGACCGGGATTTGGACTGGATTAACTCGAGACCTGGCGAAGACATTTGAAGGAGTGTCGTCGACCAGGGATTGGCGGCTCCTGAGCCGACCCAGCTCTAATGGGTACCTCCGAAATCGGCGAGTATCTGCTTGAATGGCGAGGGACACTCAACTGGGCCTATTTTACTGCATGTTCGTACAGTTAGAGCTCATTTCTGCCTCCCGACTGCCTGTTCATTTTCTTTGTTTCCTATTTACGCTGCGAACGTAACGAAAAGTGTATTTGGCAACACTTGAATCTCATTGAATTTGTTTGGATGCTACTATCAGTTTCATTCATTCATAACCCTCCACTCCCAAAGGAGCATAGGCCTTCAACAAACACATGCCAAGTCCTCCTGTCACGTGCCATCATCTCAAGTTCTTTCCATGTTCTCCTCATCATTTTCACCTCTGTTTCCAACTCTCTTCTCCATGTACTTCTTGGTCTTCCTCTGCCTCTCTTGCCCTGGGGGTTCCAGAACAAGGACTGCCTTGTAATGCTATCAACAGGTTTCCTCAGTGTGTGTCCTATCCATCGCCATCGTCTTCTTCTCATCTCTTGTTCCACTGGCACTTGTCCAGTTCTTGTCATCACTTCCACATTGGTAACCTTGTCATACCATTTTAATCCCTCTATTCTACGCAAGCACCCATGTATGAAAGTCTGTAGCTTTTTGGTTGTTGTCTTTGTTGTTCTCCATGTCTCCGAGCCATACAATAGGACTGACTTCACATTTGAGTTGAAGATTCTTATTTTCGTGTTGGATCCTATTTCTCTTGATCTCCATATATTTCCCAATGCAATGAAAGCTGCTCTTGCCTTTTGTATTCTTATTTTGATATCGCTGTCTGTCCCTCCAACTTTATCTATATTACTGCCAAGATATGTGTATGATTCTACATCTTGTATTGGTGTTTCTTCAAGTTCAACCCTGTTTTCATTACCTGCATTTATTCGCATTATTTTTGTCTTTTCCCTGTGTATTTTCAGACCCAATTGCTGTAACCTCTCATCGAGTGTTTTCAATTTGTCCTGCATCTGATTACGGTTATGGGACAGGAGAGCCAAGTCATCAGCAAAATCCAGATCATCCAACTGCTTAGTCAGAGTCCACTGGATTCCATTTCTGTTGTGTGTTGTCGATGATCTCATAACCCAATCTATTGCCAGCAAGAAAAGAAATGGAGACAAGAGGCATCCCTGTCGCACTCCTGTTCTTATCCCAAATGGTTCTGTAAGCTGTCCTTCATGAAGAACTCTGCACGTCATGTCTTCATAGGTTTTCTTTATTAAATTAATGATCTTCAGGGGAACTCCATAATGCCTCATCAATTTCCAAAGTGATTCTCTGTCCACACTGTCAAATGCTTTTTCGTAGTCCACAAATCCGATGTATAGTGGTGAATTCCATTCCAGACTTTGTTCAACTATTATTCTCAAAGTGGCTATCTGGTCTGTACATGATCTGTTTTGTCGAAAACCTGCTTGTTCATCTCTCAATTTCTTGTCTATGGACTCCTTTAATCTCTCAAGGATAATCCTGTTCAATACCTTTCCTGGCACTGATAGTAAAATTATTCCTCTATAATTTGTGCACTCTTGTAGATTTCCCTTCTTAGGCAACTTAACCAGATATCCTTCCTTCCATTCTGCTGGTATCTCTTCTTTTTCCCAGACTTTACCAAGTAATTTATATAACATCTCTGTAGCCGTGTCGATATCTGCTTTGATGGCCTCTGCTGGAATGCCATCAGGTCCAACGCTTTTCCATCTCTTAGAAGCTTTATGGCTTTCTTTATTTCTTCCTTCGTTGGTCTTTCACCGTTAATTTGTAGCTCTTCTTCTGCTGGCTGGATGTCCGGCGGGTTTTGTGGAGCTGGTCTATTGAGAAGGTCCCCAAAATATTCTGTCCACCTCTTCATTTGCTCTTGTATATTGCTGAGCAGTTTCCCATTCTTATCTTTTATGAGGCAACTTGTTTGCTTGTATTTCCCTGTTAGCTTCTTTGTGCTGCTATACAGTTCTCTCATATTTCCTTTGGCTGCAGCATCTTCTGCCTCTCTTGCCAACTCCTCAATATACTTCCTCTTGTCTCTTTTGATACTTCTTTTTACTTCTTTGTTTGCTTCTGTGTACACTTCTTGAGCCTTGGCTTTGGAACTTCTGGTTTTGCTTGTGTTTAACTCTGCTTTCTTGTTTTTTCTATCTTTTATCTTATTGATGGTTTCTGTTGTTATCCATGCTTTTTGTTGTCTTTCCCTTTTCCCCAGTATTTCTTCACATGTCTCCTTCCATACCGTTTTGACCTGCTGCCAATAGTCTTCTGTATTCTCTACATCTTCCAACTGTTGGAGCACTTGGAATTTGTTGGATACTGTGACCGCAAATTTGTCTCTTGTTTCTTGATTTCTTAGCTGTCCTACATTAAACTGTTGTCTATAATTTTGCATTGTTGCATATCTCTTGAGTTTCATTTTTACTTTGGCTATCTGAAGATGGTGATCTGATGCCACATCTGCTCCTCTATATACCTTTACATCCTGCAATGATGATCTAAACTTCTTCTTTATGCATATATGATCGATCTGATTTTCTGTTCTATGATCTGGTGATATCCATGTTGCCTTGTGTATTCTCTTATGTGGAAACATGCTTCCTCCTATAGCCAGTTGATTTGAAGCACAGAAGTTTGCGAATAGTTCTCCATTTTCATTCATTACTCCTAGCCCATGTTTTCCCATGACTTCTTCAAATCCGGTATTGACTGTACCTATCTTTGCATTCATGTCACCCATCAAAATTGTGATGTCTCTTCTTTTTACTTTATCCATAATTTCCTGTAGTTTAGTATAAAATGCTTCTTTCACAGACTCTTCTTTGTCATTAGTTGGTGCATAACATTGGATGACATTGACATGAATTTTCTTTTTAGCTGTTTTGAAAATAGCTGTTATTATTCTGGGTCCCACAGCTTCCCATTCAATGAGTGCTTTCTGTGCTTCTTTAGATAACATAAGAGCTACCCCTTCACTGTGGTGTGAACTTTCATCTTCGTGTCCTGAGGACAGCACCAATTCACCTGTGATGAGTTTCTTCCTGTCTACCCCCTTCCACTTTGTTTCACACATTCCCAGAACCTCGATTTTGTATTCCCTCATTTCTGCTGCTACTTGTGCCACTTTCCCTTGTTCGTTCAATGTCCGAACATTCCAGGTGCCAAATCTGGAAGTTCTCCTAGAAGAAAGAAGGTTAGTCAGCAACACAGACTCCTTTCGGCTTTCTCTGTGTTGCATCATACGCCTCCTCGCGAGAGGACCTTCCCCTGTCTTGGATGGCTGTGTTTTATTTTCTTTATTTGACTTGTCCATATTTGTTGAAGTTTTTTGTGGTTTAAATTTTTTTTTACAGGATGGGGTAACCGGCCCCATGCCCAACCCTCCTTAGTCGCCTTCTATGACATGCTTGGCAGGGGACAGTGTCAATTGTGATAGGGTGGGCGAGATGATGATGATGATTATGTTGTGATTGTGATATCACTCTCTTGTCACACTCGCACCGACCCGAACAACAATAAAACTCTTGATTCTAGAGGCAGGGGCTATATTTATTTTTACAGCCCATTCAGTGACAAAGCAAACATTAAACAAATAAACTAGCGAACATAGCAAAACAACTCTAAACAAAACAAAACACCCAACAGTGCCCGATGCTAATCTGAAGAAGCAAACAAAGCACAGAATAGTTAAAATCATAATATAATACTGAATGAGAAACACCACGCTCTCACCTGTCAAACTGTCCTACGCCGCCACCTGACACTCTCAACTATCACACACACACACACACTCATGTGTGTCATCCAATGCGACTAGTAAGGTGTTGTGCGTGGGGCTGGCAATCTCACCATGTAACACAGGTTGCTACGGAAACCACTACTGCAAGAGCACACACTCAGCTATCACACACACACACACACACACTCGTGCATGTCGTCCAATGAGACTAGTAAGGTGTTGTGCGTGGGGCTGGCAATCTCACCATGTAACACAGATTGCTACCGAAACACTACTGCCCTAGCATATGAATACTTAATATGGAGGCAAACCACACTGTTGGCCCCATGCTCCCTCAGGAGCGAAGAAGAGAAATATATACCTTGAAGTGAGCCCACGTGCTCTCACAACCATTCCTCACATAACCATAATTAAATAATCATAAAATGGACATAAAATAATATTCAACTATATGTACAACAAATACTCTCAGTAATGAGAATAAACCACCACCTCACAACTGGTCTATCTCAATATTCGTTACTGCATTCGGAAGCATGTCGTATGTGACGACTGGTGCGCCTGGCAACAAGCGTGTCGTATATGACCACTGGTGCGACTGGGAATCTCATCACATGAAACACATCGTTACCGAAACAACCACTGCAATAGCATAAAAATGCTTCTTGTCGGCTTGTGATAGACACCAGTCACATTGGTGTTTCCATGCTCCGCCGGGAGCAACCAGAGAAACACATGTCTCAACAAAGGAGTGGCCTCGCGCTCTCCAGAAATCTAAATACATATTCTCACCTCACAGTAACCCATTAAATATACAGTAGAATTATCAATAAACGTGAAATACACTAAATTACTCTTACATAAAGAATACAATATAATTATTCTCGACTTAAGCCAAACTGGGACTAAATACACATCGTGCCACATGGCGTAACATTTACCAAGAAAACTCTCTCTTTCCTTTACTGGGGAACATTATCTTTATCTGCTTCCCACCCCCGTCTCAATTCACACAATAGAAAACTGCGTAACATTAAGTGATAACTAAGAGTGTTACCGCAGACCTCTCGCGCCGCTTTTATACAATCACCACGTGGCTCTCCCTGTTGCCATCTTCCCAACTAGTTAATATTATCTAAATTGCAGTTTCTGATAACATTTCTGTCCAGTTTCATGTATAAAACACTCTCCTACTAAATTTGCCCGGTATGATGGATGAAATACTTGATACTAAATTCTCACATCTGGATTTAGGCTTTGCGTGTTCTTGACCTCTGTTTCATAATCTTGACCTCTGTTTCACGTCTGCCATCCTCTTTTATTATGTGCCACAGATACGGAAACTTTCTACTCGCTGCATTATCTTTTTTTTTTTTTTTTTTGCTTTTACTGTTGGCTTTGCATTTCTTTTGCTAAATGTCATAGCATGTTTTTTTTTAAATTCCCCCTTAGTGTAAGTATCCAATGCATCTTCACGGCTTCTGTTGTTTGTTTTCTCTTTTGTGCTTGTAGGCTTGCTCGCTTTCACCTAACAAAACTGTTATCATCAACACATCTAAGGTTGTTTATTATTCGTCAACTGATGTTTAGTCTGGTGTTTCGTCTTTGTCCAGTGGATTATGTTCTTATTTTAATACGAGGTTACTCTGAATATAATAGTAGGATTTCAATTGTGAATTCATTGTAGCCCCTGGAAGAAGAGCCCCCTGATGCTGAAAGAAATAAAAGAACATTCCCGAGAAGTTAGTTAATCATTGCCCTTTGTAGTTCCGGGGGGAGGGGGGGGGGAGGGGTCAAACTCTTGAATAAAACAAAGAAAGAATTGACTTCTGCTCTCTCAGACAATTCGTAAGAGGCGACTGATATGAGGTTGTGCTTGGGGCTAGAAACACCTAGGCTATATGGAATAGATTTCTACAGGAACTACTGCTGCAAGAGCACACTGATGCTTTGGCATAAGCTTCCTTCCAGATTCGGCCCTTGGACGGTGGGAGGAGTGTGGCGCACCAGGCGTAGTGCTGGGAGGGTGTGATAAGGTGGTCCCATTCTTGCATCGACTTGTACTTTTTTCTTCATCTTTCTCATTCTCTTCTTTCCGACCTTCTTCCTTTCATCATCCATTAACGAGATCGTTCATAAACACCCCTTATTGTATTAATCTTTCCCATCTTGGCGCTTTCATTTTATATTATTGTCGCTCAGGTGTCCTATTGTATCAGGTGTGTAATGTTGGTCACCTATTTGCACCTTGATGAGTCAGTATCATCTGTTTCTGTAAATATGTTATTCTAGATCATCTTCTAGCTATTTCCATATATTTTGTTTTGATTTAAATGATGGTATATTTTGAAGAAAAAAACGTCTGATTCACAGAATGATTAGAGCGATGGCCTTTCGCGTCAAAGGTACCGGGTAAGAAACGTGGTGACGTCACTCTCCAGTCTACCCAGCTGTAAATGGGTGCCTGACTCTGCTCTTGAGTTAAGGAAATAAAAAGGCAGCGAGAAAGGGGACTAGTCACCTCACCTCTCGAAGTTGAAACTGGTATAGTGAAGTCTCTAACACTGAACTTCCCTTCAGCAGTATCTGCTTGATCTTTTTTACTTACATTTTAAAGGAGCGGCCTATTTACAGAGTGGTTAGAGCGCTGGTGGCAAAGTTACAGGAATCCGGGTTCAAAACTGGTTGCGCCATGCTCCAGTTCACCTAGTTATAAATGAGTGCATGACTCTGCTATTGAATTAGGGAAGGAAAAGGCAGTGAGGAAGATAACTCATCGTGCCACCATATAAACATAAATGTAGTACAGTGACGTGTTTTACACTTCTATTTCCTACGGCAGGATTTAATAAGGGACTACACATTTTCTTATAACCCATCCCTTATAGTCATTTGGTTTTATTGAAATTTACTCATCATCGACGGTTTCTGTCCTCTCAATTTGTACACTGGTCCGTCATTTAGAGAACACTTAATCACGATCACTATTTTTACCGTTGGCATTATTGTGTCAACGTTTTCCTCCAATCTCAAATTGGTGTAAGCGTCTCTCTAGTTGTCCAGAGATTGATACCTCCTCGTCATGCCGTACCACCTCCTTTATTATATTTTATGATTATTTAATCTTCGTGCTCTGCGTTTGTTTTTTTCTCCAGGGATCGACACGAAACCTCCGGGAGTTCTGGAGCAGTGTATGATGGCCCAGCGCCGGCATTAGTTTTATCGTACGTGATATTCCTGATGTATTGTCTACAATCCGTCACTGCCTTTCAGTTAGTCTGTATGCTGTTTGATATACCCAAGGGTGGCATGGGCATCGATCGATTAATATTTTACTGATAAAATGTTTTCTTTCGGAATGTAGGCGAGCGTTCCATTCTTGGTATCTGTATTTCACCTAATAGTATTGATCACGTCTTGTAGCCACTTGCCATCACCAATTCACCATTCGTCCATTTATTTCCCTTTTTGCTCTTTCTGTAGCATGGTGCCACCACCCCAGCTGCTCGCCTTGCAGAAAACCTGAACTAAGCATACACGTGTCCTTGCAGTGATGTTTTCAGTATCAATTTGTTTTGCACGGTGAGGTCGCTAGCCGGATGCGCCATCACCAATGCATTCCGTTTTTTTTTTCAGAACATAGATGAAGCCACTGTCACAAAATTAACAATGATACAACGTTAAAATATCTCCAGTGATACAACGTAGGGATAAAAACTAATGCGTAAGCTGCTAGAATACATGATCGCCCACGCCGCGGGTCATCACCCGCCATGGAAATTAAATTGTTAGACTTGAAGGCAAAACGGAACGGAGATCAAAAGGAAAAATCTGACTGAACGCGTGCTTGAAACTAGCAATGCTAAAAGACGCAAGTGGTGGGGAAAGGAGGAAAAAGTCACGTTCCCCAAGTTGACATAAAGTAAAGAAATCGACAAAAGGGACCTTGGATATTATACGCCACAGTCATTTATTGGACGCTTTTGCGATAACTTAGCCCGTTTATTTGAATGCAGTGATGAGCGCATTCCAGAAAATTCTAGAAAATATTTGAAAAATAACTTTTCTTAATAATAATGTTAGGAATATAAAACCTAGCTGGCCGGATGGCCCATCTTGAGCAGTGAAATAATATGCTTTCATTTATACAGACGGACAGATAATAAGAAAGATATTGACAAAAGACTGTGTTGTTCATATCAGCGAACGTCTGCATTGAGATAAAACATGTCACTAATTTTCAAAAAGTTGTGGCCTTGAAGACGCAAGTGCTAAAATCTAGTGGAATGAAGAGACGGGGTGGGATGGTGAATTGTGGCTAAAAATAACTTTAAAGGCGAAATTGTGTAGGGGAAAGCAGGGTTGGTTCAAAAAACAAGTGTGTTTTTTTGTGAAACGCAAGTAGAGACGGACGGACCAACAGACAATAAGGCATACTTGACTGAGGTCTGACTGAAATGACTTTGTGGTAGGATATTTGAATTTGAAAAAAGAAAAGGCAGCGATTGGCCCTAGATGAAGATATTATCGGCGCTCAGACGCGCATTTTGTGCCATTCAGTATTAGTTGTCCTTGTAGACACAGTGAATTATTAAGTGGTGTAATTCCCAGAAGCTATTGAAGTATTTAGAGGGACGCCATCATAAGGCCAGCAGCTCAGCTGAGTTTTGCTAGCATTTATTTAACTGTGTACTATATTCATAATTCTGGTAGACTGAAATTATTTCTTTGTACATTTTAATATGTGTTTAAGGTTCGAGTGATTTGATACTGCAATAGCATAATCTGTTCCTTACAACAAGTAAGGGTTCGCTCTAGACCCCCCGCCCCAGTTCAGGGTCTAGAGACAAATAAAATACATAAACTCCAGCAAGGATTAGGAAGGACAGATCAAGTGTTGAGATCAGTGAAACATATCACCTATCCTATTTTATGGCAGGAAACTAATGAACATATTTCAGAATCTGTAGTCTGGGAGAACTTAGCCTATGTGAAACCAACTTGGTAAGATGTGTTGTTTGGTCAGAAAGATCTGACCCGTCTATGTGGTGTTGTTGTTGTGTAGTGTTGTGTCCAGAAATGGTTAGAGGATGGAATTCTGACACATGACTAATACTTTGATTGCAGAGCTGTGAGTTTCAGTTGGCACCAATGCGGTGTCAAATGAGTTGTTGAATTTTACCAGAGTGGACCCGTGCAGTAATATTTGGTCAGAGCAGCCTGATATTGCCCCCAAGCACGGAGAGGTGGGGCCACCATATTTCTGATATTGCCCCCAAGCACGGAGAGGTGGGGCCACCAGACTTCTGATATTGCCCCAAGCACGGAGAGGTGGGGCCACCAGATCTCAGCACCAGAGCTACACCTTCAAGTTACGTGAGCGCCTGGTCTGCTGAGAGTTCACCAACTCAACTTATTTCCTAACACACCCATAAAAATTCCATCAATTAACTGGACAATGTATAATCGCCATAGACAGGGAGTGATGAGGCCACCCCAACAGCACATTCATTAACTGTTCTCCCACATAGAGTAATACTGTAAACAATAATAATATTAACTAGTCTAGTAACATATATATGTACACATCTTGCATTTATTATGTAATATTCATGCATTTTTTCATAATTTCTAAACCTTTCATATGTTCTGGCCAAAATAAAACCTTGGTCCAGAACAAATAAATGTAAGAAAATTACTATCAAAATTTTACACAACTGAGTTAGTTCCGTGTATTATAACATTTTATTAATATTATTAGACTTAGTAAATATCTGTGTGTGTGTATGAAAACTACCACAACACATTACCTATCATTACCCTAGACATTTAACGTAGCCACATTCATTAGTAAAAAAAAGATAGGTGTGAGGTCGTAGTGGTAGCAAGAAGGGCCTTCTGACAATTCACAGCTACATTTTATCTCAGGAGCCTTCACAGCTGACCTCATGCATCACACTTAGTAATATCACCATCATACAATACCATCAAACCCGCTACATATATTGGGGTCTCTTTCTCCCGGGATAATTAGCCCATTAAATATATTAGGATCTCCTGGGGGAGAATTAGATTAAGGGAACACATAATAAAAGTTAAAAGTGTCCCTTAAAATTAAAAGTGTCCCTGAAAATAAAAGTTGGTGAATCTTCACAGCCAGTGGTAGTTAATTAATTAATTAGAATTATTTTAGACTAGAGTAATTAGAAGCACTTTAGTGGTTGGAAATTTTATTTTGAACATTGCTAGATTTGTTTAAAAAGTATGGCGGAGCTGGCAAAGTTCAGATCAGCTGCTGTGCTGACGGCAAAGGAGATGGGAATGGATGGTCAGATTTTAATTCAATATGTAACGGCTGAATGTGATAAGTATATTGAACGGGAAGAAAGAAGATTAGAAAAAGAGGCTGAAAGAAAATTAGAGTCTGAAAGGTTGGCTGAAGAGAAGAGGTTAGAGGCTGAGACTAAGAGGCTGCAGATTGAGGCAGAAGAAAAACGACAGGAAAGGGAAGCAGAAGATAAAAAGGCCGAAAGGGAGGCAGAAGATAGAAGTTTGCAAAGGGAGCACGAATTACGACTCAGGGCGCTGGAGCTACAAGGCCAGGCTCCTGAAAATGGTGACAGCCCTTTTGCCTCAGATGCTACGCCCAGTCTGGGAGCCTCAACATCAGCTATGGGGTTTCATTTAGACCATTTTGTTGAAAAAGACGATGACATAGAGGGGTACCTAGGACGTTTTGAGTTATTAGCTACTACATATGGGTTAGAGAGAGAGAGGTAGAGTTTAAAGCTATCACAGGGACTGAGAGGTACTTCTTACGAAGTCTTCGCAAAAATGAACAGAGAAGACCAGGAGAATTATGACATGTTAAAGCAGGCTTTGTTATTGAGGTACGAAAAAAATGGGGAATTTTATCGTAGGAAATTTAGAAATGCCAAACTGTTGTCTGGGGAGACATACAACCAATTCTCTGCCAGACTAGAAACCTATTTGGAGAAATGGACTGCTCTGGGGAAGACCCAAGATCTTAAAGAAATGATCATGATTGAGCAATTGAGAGAGTCCATGGCTCCAGACATGAGAAAATTTCTCATGGAACAAGGTGCAGAGAAGTTGGGGGAGGTTTTAAATGTCGCTGAAAGGTATCAGGCAGCCCAGGCAGAGGTAAGTGGTGCTAAAAAGAAGCACATAGACAATTTTAAAGCTCCACAGCAATTTAATAAATTTGATAATAGAGAGCAGGGAAATAAAGGTAGGACAAACTTTGAACGGCCAAGAAATGACTACCGAGACAGAAACTCACAGTTCAATGACCAAAAATCCAATGAAAGAAAACCGTTTAACCAAGGAAAAAGATGGTGTAAATGGTGCAAGAAAGATAACCATAACACCGAATTTTGTAGAAGGAAACCTTCAAACATTGCTGCAATGAAGTCGGGGACTCAAAGATTAAAGGTTAATCCTAAGGGACAGCAGGAACCTTATCACCCCCCCAGTTTGTGAGGATGTTATTTGTAATGGGGTCACCATAAGGTGCCTTTATGATACAGGTTTGGATTATGATTCAGTTGTGAAGTCTAGCCTAGTGGACCCAAGTCAGTATACCACAGAAACAGTGGAAATACAAGGGGCAACTAAGGACATACCACTCATGACACTTCCCATCGCAAGGATAACGGTGAAAACTCGCTATGTGGAAGGAGAAATCAGAGCAGCAGTGATAGATGAACCAATCTACCCTCTGATATTGGGGTGTAGATACGTCTTCTTGGGGAATCTCGAGAGACCTGTGATCATGGCGACAGTGCAGACCAGGTCACAGAAGAAGGAGGAAGAAGGTGAACCTATAAATGCTCATCCAGAGGAGATGAGGAAGGCGCAGGCTGAGGATAGGACACTCAAGCCATGTTTTAAAAAATTGCCCAAATGCCACACACCTCCGAGCAAGGGGGAATATTTTATGAAGAACAAACTCTTATACAGGAAGGCCGGAACTGGAACAAATGGTCACAACCAGCTGGTTCTTCCCACTTCATATAGGGATAAAGTGATGGAACTCGGGCATGCGATTCCCTTCAGTGGTCACATGGGGATCAGCGCCACAGGACAGCGTATAGCTTGTCATTACTTCTGGCCAGGGATAACGGAGGATATAAAAAAGATATGTCAAATCCTGCCCAGAATGTCAAAGGGTAGCTCCAAAGCACTGGACTGCTCCTGCAACTCTAGGGGAAATGCCCATAGTGGGAACACCTTTTGAGAGGGTTGCAGTGGATATTGTAGGACCTCTCACTCGGACCAAGAGGAGGAACAGTTACATCCTTACTCTGGTGGACACTTGTTCTATGTGGGGAGAGGCGGTAGCCCTGCCATCAATTGATTCAAAACATGTAGCAGAGGCACTACTTACAATATTTACCCGATTAGGATTCCCGCATCAAATCTTGACGGATAATGGTTCTCAGTTCAAGGGGAAACTAACGGAAGAAGTTTTTAAGCTATTTCAAGCCAGACACTTTCATTGTAGTCCGTACCATCCGCAAGGGAACGGCCAGGTAGAGAGGTTCAACGGGACTCTCATTTCTATCCTGAGAAAGCTGGCACACGAAAAACCGGATCTGTGGGATCAATTCCTGCCCTGCGCATTGTTTGCGTACTGGGAGGTACCACATAGTTCAACCGGGATGGCTCCCGCAACTCTGCTATTTGGGAGGCCAATAAAAGGTCCATTAGAAGCACTATTAAGGACCTGGACAGATGAGAAAGCGGAAGAGACTGTTACCTCATCTTATCAATACGTGAACGAACTGACCACTCGTTTGAAAGCTGGATGGAAACTGGCAAATGATAATTTGAAACAAGCCAGGAAGAAACATGCAGCATATTTTAATAGGAAGGCAAAGGACAGAGAACTGGCAGTGGGAGAGAAGGTGCTGCTTCTACTACCCGGGAGCCAGAATAAATTACAAATTGGATGGCAAGGTCCATATACGGTTCTAGAGAAGGTGTCTAGAACAAACTATAAAATTGATAAAAAGGGGAAGGAGAAAGTTTATCATGTAAACCTGTTAAAGAAGTATCTGGACAGACCACTCCAGGAAGGCACCCCCTTACTGACCTTAGCTATCGCAACTCAAATGCAAAAGGAACCACTCACCTCACATGAATACCCATTACATCCTTGTGAAACAGCAGCACAGGTAAAAGTCAGTAAGCACCTGACTAAAAACCAGAGGGAGAGAGTTCAACAGGTTCTGGAGGAACATACAGATGTATTAACAGATAAACCAGGCCATACAAAGTTGCTACAGTATGACATGAAACTGGTAGACTCAAACCCAATCTGTATGAGAGCCTATTCTATTCCGTTCGCGAAGGAGAAGGCATTGAAGGAAGAAATAGATTATTTGTTGAAGGAGGGGATTATTTCACACAGTGAATCATCTTTTAGCTCTAGTGTCGTATTGTTGAGAAAACCGTCTGGGGAACACAGACTGTGCATAGATTACAGGAAACTGAATGCTGTCACAGAAGGACAAGTGGATCCATTACCAGACACAAAACAGTTATTTGCCAGACTGAACAAGGCAAAATACTTTTCAAAGGTGGATCTTAGTAAAGATATGATAGGAAACTCTTTACAGAGCGATACAACAGGAGGCAATCTGATCATCAGAAGAAGTCCCCCCATCGGACAAGTGTTTCGGCCCAGTATACTCCTTTACACTCTAAGGGGGGCGGGCCCACTTGGGTCATGACTCCCAAGCGTCTCAGCCTCCTGTTGTCTTGTATCGAAAATGAACCCATTTCACTTATGGTAGCAACCTTCCGCGCCGTGGAGGCAATTGTGACAGTAACAAAGAGAAGACAAATTATTCCCGTTCATTCCGTCGCACACACTGAGAACCATTAGAAAGCCGAGCCTAGCCACTGAAATTCTGACTATGACACCTCCTATAATCATCAGCCTGTTGTAACTCAGAAGCACAGCCCGCTCACTAGTACACCACAAAAACTCAGATGTCCTGTTTTTTGGACTTAGAAAAATTTCCTGGTGTTGTAACCGAGCGAAATTGTCACGATTTCCATTGCCCATTGCGGTTGTTCCACAACCAGCTGATGCCTTTTAGGCATTTCACTAAGCCTCTTCATGCCCTTGTTCTCGCCTGAAGGACCCAACAAAGTTTCAATAGATCATCACATTGATGCAGCCCACCAAGCCCTTTGCGAATTTTCAACAGCCATGACCAAGTGAACAAACTGTCCTCAATGATTTACGGCCAATCACTAATTTGGCCGCTTTGAAACGAAGGAAAAGCTGTTAATAAATTCAAATGGCACAAAAATCAGTATGAACCTGAAGCGTTTATTGGCTTAATGAAGCACTATATCCGGTTCCGCGATTTTCTGATACAAGGATTTCGTCCAGGTAGGGTTAAATACCGCTCTCCCAGTCATTTGCACAATCAAGAAGAGATGGTAAACTGCTACCAGATCCCAGTGAAGCCTGAAGTGAGACCTTATTTGGCTTTTAGCACTTCGGATGGACATTATGAATTCAACATGCTACCATTCGGACTGAAAAATGCTCCGAGTGTATTTTCAAGGATGATGCGCAAATTGTTGGATCCCCTGAATAACCAGTGTATCACGAATTTCATGGATGATATTCTCGTCGCCACAGAGACATTTGAAGAACACATTGAAGCTTTAGAAATGTTATTTAATAGGCTTAGGGAGGCGAACTTGACTGCTAGGCCAACAAAATGTTGCATTGGATGCAAAGAGTTGGAATTCTTGGGACACACTGTATATCAGGGTAGCATGACCCCTGATCCCAAGAACTTGGAAAAACTGCAGAGAGCACCTAGACCACAAACAAAAAAGGATGTGCGATCATTCGTGTCGTTATGCGGATTTTATCAAAAATATATCAAAGATTTTAACTCTATTTGTGCTCCTCTGACTGATCTGACTCGCAAGGGACTTCCAGATAAAATTAATTGGACTGCGCAAAGTGAATTAGCGTTCCAAGACTTAAAGGAAAAACTCACTAGCAAGCCTATTCTCAAACTACCTGATTTGACACAGGACTTTGTCTTAAGAACCGATGCAAGTAATGTAGGACTCGGAGCGGCTTTGTTGCAAAGATCATCTTCACCTGATGGGGAACTGAAACCAGTCGCTTATGCAAGCCGCAAATTGAATAAGGCGGAACAAGGATACTCCACAAGCGAAAAAGAATGTTTAGCGTTAATCTGGGCAATAAAGAAGTTTCAAATCTATCTGTATGGTAGGACTTTTGTGGTCGAGACGGACCATCAGCCTCTCGTATTCTTATCTCAGGCTAAGCATGAAAACGCAAGATTGCTGAGGTGGTCTTTATTGCTTCAACCTTATCAGTTTAGTATCCAATATATCCCAGGCAAATTGAATGTCGGTGCAGATTTCCTCAGTCGGCACCCCTGTGATCAAAATTAGAGTAATGGCAGGCGTAAGGAGAGATTTTATCTATGTGTATCACTGGTTTTGGAACTTGCCGTAGGCATGTTTTTAAGTGGGGAGATGTGTCAGAAAATTAACAATGATACAACGTTAAAATATCTCCAATGATACAACGTAGGGATAAAAACTAATGCGTAAGCTGCTAGAATACATGATCGCCCACGCCGCGGGTCATCACCCGCCATGGAAATTAAATTGTTAGACTTGAAGGCAAAACGGAACAGAGATCAAAAGGAAAAATCTGACTGAACGCGTGCTTGAATCTAGCAATGCTAAAAGACGCAAGTGGTGGGGAAAGGAGGAAAAAGTCACGTCCCCAAGTTGACATAAAGTAAAGAAATCGACAAAAGGGACCTTGGATATTATACGCCACAGTCATTTATTGGACGCTTTTGCGATAACTTAGCCCGTTTATTTGAATGCAGTGATGAGCGCATTCCAGAAAATTCTAGAAAATATTTGAAAAATAACTTTTCTTAATAATAATGTTAGGAATATAAAACCTAGCTGGCCGGATGGCCCATCTTGAGCAGTGAAATAATATGCTTTCATTTATACAGACGGACAGATAATAAGAAAGATATTGACAAAAGACTGTGTTGTTCATATCAGCGAACGTCTGCATTGAGATAAAACATGTCACTAATTTTCAAAAAGTTGTGGCCTTGAAGACGCAAGTGCTAAAATCTAGTGGAATGAAGAGACGGGGTGGGATGGTGAATTGTGGCTAAAAATAACTTTAAAGGCGAAATTGTGTAGGGGAAAGCAGGGTTGGTTCAAAGAACAAGTGTGTTTTTTTGTGAAACGCAAGTAGAGACGGACGGACCAACAGACAATAAGGCATACTTGACTGAGGTCTGACTGAAATGACTTTGTGGTAGGATATTTGAATTTGAAAAAAGAAAAGGCAGCGATTGGCCCTAGATGAAGATATTATCGGCGCTCAGACGCGCATTTTGTGCCATTCAGTATTAGTTGTCCTTGTAGACACAGTGAATTATTAAGTGGTGTAATTCCCAGAAGCTATTGAAGTATTTAGAGGGACGCCATCATAAGGCCAGCAGCTCAGCTGAGTTTTGCTAGCATTTATTTAACTGTGTACTATATTCATAATTCTGGTAAGACTGAAATTATTTCTTTGTACATTTTAATATTTGTTTAAGGTTCGAGTGATTTGATACTGCAATAGCATAATCTGTTCCTTACAACAAGTAAGGGTTCGCTCTAGACCCCCCCGCCCCAGTTCAGGGTCTAGAGACAAATAAAATACATAAACTCCAGCAAGGATTAGGAAGGACAGATCAAGTGTTGAGATCAGTGAAACATATCACCTATCCTATTTTATGGCAGGAAACTAATGAACATATTTCAGAATCTGTAGTCTGGGAGAACTTAGCCTATGTGAAACCAACTTGGTAAGATGTGTTGTTTGGTCAGAAAGATCTGACCCGTCTATGTGGTGTTGTTGTTGTGTAGTGTTGTGTCCAGAAATGGTTAGAGGATGGAATTCTGACACATGACTAATACTTTGATTGCAGAGCTGTGAGTTTCAGTTGGCACCAATGCGGTGTCAAATGAGTTGTTGAATTTTACCAGAGTGGACCCGTGCAGTAATATTTGGTCAGAGCAGCCTGATATTGTCCCAAAGCATAGGGAGGTGGGGCCACCATATTTCTGATATTGCCCCCAAGCACGGAGAGGTGGGGCCACCAGACTTCTGATATTGCCCCAAGCACGGAGAGGTGGGGCCACCAGACTTCTGATATTGCCCCAAGCACGGAGAGGTGGGGCCACCAGATCTCAGCACCAGAGCTACACCTTCAAGTTACGTGAGCGCCTGGTCTGCTGAGAGTTCACCAACTCAACTTATTTCCTAACACACCCATAAAAATTCCATCAATTAACTGGACAATGTATAATCGCCATAGACAGGGAGTGATGAGGCCACCCCAACAGCACATCCATTAACTGTTCTCCCACATAGAGTAATACTGTAAACAATAATAATATTAACTAGTCTAGTAACATATATATGTACACATCTTGCATTTATTATGTAATATTCATGCATTTTTTCATAATTTCTAAACCTTTCATATGTTCTGGCCAAAATAAAACCTTGGTCCAGAACAAATAAATGTAAGAAAATTACTATCAAAATTTTACACAACTGAGTTAGTTCCGTGTATTATAACATTTTATTAATATTATTAGACTTAGTAAATATCTGTGTGTGTGTATGAAAACTACCACAACACATTACCTATCATTACCCTAGACATTTAACGTAGCCACATTCATTAGTAAAAAAAGATAATTGTGAGGTCGTAGTGGTAGCAAGAAGGGCCTTCTGACAATTCACAGCTACATTTTATCTCAGGAGCCTTCACAGCTGACCTCATGCATCACACTTAGTAATATCACCATCATACAATACCATCAAACCCACTACAGCCACTATCTACAGCAATCAGAATAAGAAGACGGTGCTGGATGAACTACAGATGCCAGAATACTCCCTACCATGAACAACAGTCAGATGCACACCAGAGAGAGAGAACGCAGTGGAGGACGGCCCAAAGAGGCACAGTTAAAAGAAAATGTTTAGAAGCCAAGATCCATCCTTGGAAAAAATCGGAAAACAGCAGGCTGACCATTCTGGTGAACCTTTGCGGAAGACTCATGCTCATCGAAAACTCACGGCACTGAATGAATAAGGAATATAATCTGATTAAGGCGTGATTGAAATGAACAGTCCGGGACACTCTTTACCATGAACAACAGTCAGATGGACACCAAAAAGTGAATGGACACCAAAGAGTGAATGGACACGACAGAGTGAACGAAGTTGAGGACGGCCAAAAGATATTTAGAGGCACAGTTAAATAAAATGTTAAGACGTCAGTGTCTAAACTTGGAAGCCATCAGAAAGCAGCAGGTCGTCGATTCTGGGGGAGCTTTGTGGAAGCATCATGCTCTTGGGAAAGTCACGGCCCTAAATGAATAAGGAAAGTAATATGTTTATGGCGTCAATGATGTGAACGGTCCTGGGGTGTTATTGACTTTTATTGAGGAGTTTGTACGTGTATAGGTTTATAAAAATACAGATGTAGGCCGACCATTTCTGCCACATGGGTAAAACACTTTGTGAAGAAGGGACGGCATGTTGTTTCTAGATGTCCCAAGACGTTGATCAGTTGTCGCCCTTCATTTTTTCTCGCTTTTATAGATTCTTCTTGAGGTTTGCCTACGTATCTACTTGAACTTAATTGCCAATGCCTGACTGACGATGTATATAGATTTCCTTGATACGTACAAGGTGATTAATATGAGATTGCGCGTGGGGGTGGTAACCTAATGACGTAAAACCAATAGCCTCAGAAACTACCGCTGCAAAACATGTGAATGACTAGTACTAGTACAGGCTTCATGTTGACCAGCTACAGGGGTGACTGCATGCTCCGTAAGAAGCGCAAAGGGAAATGGTGTTGATTAATATGACCTGGTCAGCCTTGCTTTCTTTCTTTTCTTTTCTTTTTTAAACTTAGTCTTGCTTGGTTGTTTACACATTTGTCTAATTTCTGCTCCTTTGTTAATTAAAATGTTACTGTTATGCAAGCGTCCGATTAGCAGTGTGGAATGAGCGCTGGCCCCTCGAGGCAAAAGTGCTGGGTTCACATCATGGCGGCGTCACGCTCCAGTCTACCCAGCTGTAAATGGACCCCCATCTCTTGAGTTAGGAAAGGCAAAGGCAGCGAGGAAGGGAACTGGTCACCCCCATCTCTAGAAGCTGGACCTAGTATAACCAAGTCTCTGCACCGCACTCCCCAACGGCAGTATCTGCTATGGAACTACATGTACTCTGTTACTGTTGTGTGCGTGTGTTTTTTTTTTTTAAAGATGTTCTTTCCCTACTCCTTGTCACAGAGTGCTCGAAGATTTCGTCTAGATTATTTTTAAATTCCTTACTTTCTATTCCTTCACATATTTTGTCTGTTTTCTTGGACGTTAATATTTGCACCTGCGATCGTTTCTTTAGCTGTTTTTCAAGTCTTCGCTAATAGTCCTGTCATTCGATCCAAATTTTAGTTTCTTCTACAAAGGCACTTAAAGAGATTTCTTTAGGGATGTCTTATATGATTTATTCGCTAGTCGAAACCAGTGGTTCCCAGAGTATCATATTTCCGTGTTCAGTGGTCAACTGGAGACCGTCGATAAATCTTTTACGTGTCTTAGCATGAGACGGGAAATAATTAACTCTGGACGTGGGAACGGAAATGTTTTAACTTCATGCGAACAAATGCTGAGTTTTAAGATCACTTGCTGATTAACCGTCGAAGACAACGCACGCTTATAAGTTATAGAATAGAAGCATCAACTTACCTCATACCTACAAGTATATGTGATTGATTGAGTAAACGCTACTAAAGTTCTATTTCTTAAGCGGTGGATAAAGTCCTGTGCGGTAAGCAAACTCTCAGTATTCGCTTAATTAGCTAACTCTAATATCAAGGGATTAGTTAATTGATGTAAAGTGTGAAATACTTAATATTGTGGTTTTATTCCTTTACATTAGATTAATAGCTATTTTGCATTTATGTATTATGAATGTTATTGATGCATTATATTGATGTAAGTACTGGCTGGTATCTGAAAGTACTACATTCTAATGATTTTGAGAAAGCTGTTGTGAACGAGAGAAGAACCATGTTGTTCAAGGAACGAGTGAATGAAATAGCATTCCTCCAATGCAGTCACGCATGAACGCACACGGCCAGGCGTATGCTTGTAACAAAGGCTGACCTGACTGACCTGACCTGATTGTGAGACTACCGCTAGACAGGAATTTGTAAACAAACGGACAGTCGCTTTTTAGGAAGACTGACTGTTACGGTTTCAGGTAAATATATTATTAGGCACCATTCTGAGACGAAACGTCCAGAATGGCTGTAGGAAATATATCTGTATAAAACAGAAGATTGATTGCCTGTATTGTCTTCCCCAGCCCAGTTGCAGAATCCTAGCCAGTTTCTGGATTTTGATTGCTGTAAACTGTTGCGAGTAAACCGCCTAGTTGCTCTATGCTACAGAGAGAACTAGTGCTTACATCTCAAACCCTCTAACGGTGATCACATGTCAGCAACCCTGAGCAGTCTATCGCTTTAAGCAGTCAATACCTCGTCAGCGCCTGAACATCATAATTCAACTTCACAACCAGGTGAACGAACAGCCTAGTCATCTCTTGGACCCTGTTGCTCAACTGAATCAGATTCTCCAGTTGGTAATTCCTACCTACTGAGACGCCCAGGAGAAGTCCAAGCAGATAAGTCTACGTAAAACCCAGACCAAAATCAGAATTCACTTTTCCAAGAAATAGCCGTAGGAATAAACTTTCGTCAGTGAGGAAAATAGCCTCTTACTTCTTATCTGAACCAAAGACACTGACAGTTCTAAATTTCCTAGTATTTCTTTTTTTCAAAGTATATGACAACATTGATTTTATTTTCTACTGTAATTAAAGTAATTATGTACATTCTGTAACTCATCATCCTTCTGAGTTTGACTTAGTAGATTGTATGTTCTGTTCAGAAAAAAAACATTCTCAACCCTCTTTGTATTACTTGTTACTACTAGTTCATCTTCAAAAAGATTTGAGTAAGAAAGAGTTAGTCGTCGCCAGAAAAATACAAGAGTTGGTAGTCTAAAAGGTGAGAGAATCACTGACACCAACCTGTGCCCTTCTGTTAACTCTTTCCCTCAACACTAGCTCACCTCTGTGAAAACTAGTGTCTAAAGGTCTATGTGCTTTCTACACATCTTCCTTACTATACAAAACTCTTTATGCGACTATTGGATTCTCATTCAACGTCAATTGGAGTGCACCATCAACTATATCTGCGACACTCCTCCTCTTCCGCAGGTCGTTATTTAGCAGGACTGACTCTTGTAATCGACAAATATTCAATCTACTTCTGTATGTCGTCTTTTCCCCCATGTGATCCGTATAGAGCACGGAGCCAATATTGCAGTTGGTCCATTTGTATGAACCTGCATCAAATCATTCACATGCCTTTGTAGCGATGGTCTCTGTAGCAGTTTCTTTTACATGATGATGCTGCCAGCCCCCCCCCCACCCCCACCCCACACACACAACCTCATATAAGTCGCTTTTACGACATGCCTGACAGAGCAGTATTCCTATTCTTTCTTTGTCTTCTCAAAGCTTCCGGTAATTACACGGGTCACTTCCGGTATTTATTGTTTTGTTATTTGCAACTGCCACTTACGTCATTATTCTGGTTTGGTTTGGTTTTAAGGACCATATGCATTGCACATGGACAACTCCTTCAGTCTTCCGATCTCCTCCATTAGATCACACACGGAGGATCTCAGCACAGTGCACGAAATGCGTAACACCGTCGAGGATCCCAGTGGGTGTATTCAGGAATCACACATTCTATAAATATGGTTGTGGTGGGTAAGTTTCTTAATTCTTAAATGACTTGTGTCATTACGAGTATCATTCATATCTCCATTCACTGCATTCAGCGTTAGTTTTTAACTCAACTAAACTCTCAGCTTCATCGTGTAAAATAAATTGCTACGGATACCACCGTTGCAACAGCACGCTCTTCGAAGCAGGCTTCCTGTAAGAGCCAGCTGCCGTGCTATATAAGGAGAGAGCAAGTAGCTGAATAAATGAATGAAACACTCATTATATTTGCATTAAGGCTTTTTCCGGAAGTCTCCACCCCCTTGGTGATTAACTATCTCCACGTTTGCTCGTAAGTCTTGTGATCTCTCACGTCTCTGACTCATTATCTCACGTATTATTTATTTTTTTACGCCTTGTTAGCGTTAGCGATATCCTTCATTATTCGTTAGCGTTAATAATATATCATGCCGCGTCAGTCGCCTTCGGTTACTAGCAGGAATACATTGCGTAACAGCCTTTGCTGGTAATTGTTGCTAGTTATAAATATTACATGCAAGAAAGCAGTAAGAATTAATGGGGGGGGGGGGGGGGGGGGCGTAAATAGCCACGGTTTGTACAGTAAAACCGCTAGCAATCATCTAGGTCAGGGCTTTTCAATTATTTTGAAAGGAGCAGACCTTTGAGGTATGCCAGGGGCTCCCGGTCTTTTTTCGGTCTTCACTGCGTTGGGAAATACAGTAGTAGTAGTACCAGTAGTATCCCCTTCATTGCTGACAATGGGAGCGCATCCCCAAGACGATGTCTCGGTGTGGCACAGGATTGGGCAATGGAGTAAGGAGGTCAAGCTGTTGCTTGTGCAGCATGCCCCCCGAAGCTGATAGATCCGGAGGAACGGCGACTGCCGATACAGTCTGGCACCAGAACACACACATAAATATATTCTATACCTCATGTCCGTAGACAATTCTAGTCTCGAAAGCATCGACCTGCCTGAGAATGTCGCCCGAGCAACACACGCAATTCTGCCCCATCACTCGAGCTGGGAGGCTCCTTTCCCAAGAACACCATACACATTCTGGGAAATATCTAGATATCAAAAGAAATCAAGTCCAACGGAAAGAAAAGAATTGTTCACTCAGATGTCAAATTAGTCCTGGTATGGCTCTGAAACATGGAGATGAACACAAACAACAACAGAGATGCCACCGACGTTCATAAATGAGTGCTTGTGTAGAATAAAAGGATTGAAGTGTTATGACAAGGCCACCAATGTGGCACTGATGACAAGAACCAGACAAGTGCCCGCGGAACAAGAGATGAGAAGAAGACGCTGGCGATGGATAGGACACACATTGAGGAAACCTGTTGATAGCATTACAAGGCAGTCCTTGTTCTGAAATCCTTAGGGGAAGAAGAGCAGATTTAGACCGAACAACACATGGAGAAGAGAACTGGAGACAGAAACGAAAATGATGAGAAAGGCAAGGAGAGACCTTGCGCTGATAGCAAATTACACGATGACTTGCCATGCGTTTATTGAAGGCATATCTTCCATGGGGAAGTTAAAGGGCGAGCATAGTGACGATACCCTCTTCACTTTTAGTAAACCATCCTGTACCTCACATTTAGTTTGAGAGGAAATAAATTATAGATTACCATATATAAGCAGATAAGAAAATAAGTAGTTTTAATTATTAAATAATTTAATTTTTCATAAAGACAACTTTATTCTGTAGATCATGACGTGTTTAGTATCATAAACTTGTTACATGTTTATCAGAACACGGTCATGTAAATTAATGAGACCCGTAATTCTGATTCTCTTCAACCAACAGTTTCATTCTAAGAACATTTTTTTTTAATGATAAACCCGCATATTCAGCCTCCAGTTTGTTTCTTGCTTTGAGTTTTATTGAGAATAAGGCTGTTCTTTCTTTTTCTAATCCGCATTTTTTTAAAAACAAATCTTCTAGTTTGGGAATATTTCAGTTGGATAGTATAGTTATTTACTAAATATTCCCCTTACCCCCATGTTGAGAACCCCTTAAATATGCAGACAATTTCATACAATCTCTCCTGAAACTTATGCCACAGAGGAAAATTAGTCACACTAAAAATATGCAGATGTGAGGCCGCATATAGTCTTATATTCAGACACGGAATCGTAATGAAGTTAATGACTGTCGCATCGAAATTCTCGGGCACATCTTGGTGTCATTAGGGCAAGGGCGATACACATGGCGCCACAACAGAGTACTAAATGAGCTGGTTACTACAATAGACCTGGCAAGGATGAAGGCAAACAGCAAAGTCAGACCGAGTACCGCAAATACATACTTTCTGAGAAGAGGAAAGTCTGCACATCCCACACCAAGTAAACAAAGTAGCAGTTTATCATATATTCTTGACTGTGCAAATGACTGGGAAATGGCAGTAGATCTACCTGGGCTAGGGGCATATCCAGAGAGCATCAGAAGATCTCTATTTACCAGATATACTGCTGCATTCTTCATTATTGCATCAGATTATAATGATTGAGTTGACAGGGCCATTTGAATCCAGATTTAACGAGCAACACTCTTTCAAAGTATCCAAGTATAATGATCTGGTAACGGACTTGAGGTACAATGGATTCATTGCAAGGGTCATGGCTGTTGAGGTAGGTGCAAGAGGTCTAGTGGCTGCCGCAGCGTATGATCTACTGAAACTGTTAGGGTTGAGGGGACAGTCAAGAACAAAGGCACTTAAGAGGGTCAGTGAAACTGCGGAAAGGGCGTTGTACTGGCTGTGGAACAAGCGCAACGGGCTATGGAATTTGGGACAGTAATTTGTTTTCAACATAAGGGTTACTTTCGCAATTGCCTCCAGCTGGCAGCAAATAGGAGTAAATTCGAAAGCGGCAACCGAAGTGAAATGGATTCAATTCTGTGTACAAGACTATAGGAGGCTGACACTTGGGAGTCATGACCCAAGTGGGCCCGCCCCCCTTAGAATGTAAAGGAGATTAAGGGGCCGAAACACTTGATGGACGGGGGGGGGGGGGGGGAAATTTCTGGTGATCAGATTTCTTCCTGTTATATCGCTGTGTATATAGTTTCCTATCATGAGGACCCCGTAAAGAAGCACTGATCTTGGATAAGAGATGAGGAGGAGAGAAAGTCGTTATCTTACCCACAGTTCTGCATTCCCTTTATTCATTATTTACTCTATGAATGAATCTGGTGTCATCGTTTTTCATCATTTTCCTTTGAGATCCTTACGGGGCATACAGCTACTACTGCCATTGGTCTTCTTGCACCACACAGTCAAATTCTCTTGTAGCTGTGGTTCCTGTGGAAATTTGTTTTAAGTGATGAGGTTGCCAGCGCCTGTGTACAGCCTCGTGTTTATCGCCTCGTACGACATGCCTGACGTGCGGTAGACCTGTTATTTCTTTGTATCTTTGGAGACCCCTGTGTTGTCGTGAAATATTCTAATCCACATATATAAATTAAAACGTAAATGTAAAGCCTAACAAATAAATTCTATAAAAGGAAGAAGAATGGTAAAGAACAGTGCTGTCACAATGACAGTACTCGAAA
Source organism: Oreohelix idahoensis (assembly GCA_024509875.1). Lineage (NCBI taxonomy): Eukaryota > Metazoa > Mollusca > Gastropoda > Stylommatophora > Oreohelicidae > Oreohelix > Oreohelix idahoensis. Next base: position 189,399 of record JAMPIV010021814.1, on the reverse strand, counting down.
TCCCCTTTGTTTTATGCTTCGTCTGCAAATTGTAACGTTTCCACGTTAAATATAAGCCACTGCATAAATACATGCGTTTCCACAACCCAATAAAACGTGTACTGCAGTTCTAAGAAAAACCTTGAGATACGCAAGTGATTAATGACCTAAATTAATCCTAACATTAATTATACTACGTTACCAAAACGAACGAACAGATGGACTAAGATGGAAAGAAGGGAGGGCTGAAGGCAGCAACGCAAGCAACACTAAACACGCGTCTCGCTATATTAATGCCACCCCTAACACGCGTGTAAGGCCACATGCACTAACTTTATTTCAGACGGACAGTGATAAAAACACTACCCTTCCCAGAGTTAGGTTTTAAAAAAACCTGAAAAACGCTTATTAGGAAAGATGACATTAGATGGATTTACGTTTGAAAACATGACAGTACCCAGACACCACATGGGGATTGAAGTGAACAGGAGGTGGTAGAAAATGCACATTTTAAACGCAGCCACCTAGCTCCCTTAGATTGAGATATTTGGATTCCTTAGGGCTTGCTGACACAGAATATGTTAAGTGTTACGCAAATAGTCCAGGAATTAATAAATTATAGGCAAAAGAAAATAATGAGGGTGTCAGACAACCTAAAAACTCGGAGTCGCTCAGTGGCAGAATTTTAGACCACCATTGTACGGAAATAGGCCACAAGTTACATTTGAATTGATTGGAGGGAATGATATGTAAGGCTAAACACGATTAGTCGGACTATAAATGCTATCTTTTGTTGTCAAGGGAGACGGAAGTAAGAGTACTTTTTTTTCAAACGATGGGGTAGAAATGGCCTGATTGGTTAGGTCTGTTGATATAGTTAATTGATAGCGTTAGTTCGAGACCACTAGTTCAAATAAGCTTGATAAAGCAACAGTGCGTTGAAGCCAGCTCATATTTTTGCTAAATAAAAGCCTGGAACATAAGCAGATGGGAATTTGTGCCAGTATTTGTGCCTACATTCATTGCTAGTCAACGTATCTGTGTTTATTTCCTTGAATTGTGGTAGGTTGAAATATTTGATCTCTTTTTAATGAAAATTGAATGTACATTGATAATTATAATTTATGTCTGTATATATGTGCAGTTCAGTAGCGAACATGAGACAAGGCCTATATCTATATATATATATATATATTGCTCCAACCTGAACAGAAGGTGTCGGAGAAAAGTCAAACTACACGGAATTACCACATAGTACACTGACACCTACCTTATGACATGGAAGGACTTATAGCTGAAAGTGCAGAGGCGTAGTAACCATTAGGGAGGTTAATACTGGAGTAAACTGCTTCAGAAGAAGATAGCAGTTAAACTAAAGCTCTGAACTCTGATTTGTGATGTATTGTGCTCAGTCTAGCCATGATAGTATAAATTTAGTTACTGAAGTAGGAGGTACATCCTTCTTGTTTCAGGGACTGTGGTCCTAGTTATTGAAGCCGCACCTGTCTGAGCATTTGCTGGAATCCAGAGGCTACAACATACTCTTTGGTCCCTGTAGTAACCCTGTATAACCAGTGAGTTGTCTTCAGAACCCGTGAGGTGTCTTCAGAACAGTGAAGAAGTCTAGCAGAGAGGTAGTCTTTGCCTGCCGCCATCACGAAAGTTAAGCCCTTCGTGGCCAACAGAGCTCAACAATTTGTACCACCTCCTCTTAAAATGAATTGTATTAATTAAAGAGGGGTAATTAATTGTTTTAATGACAGGAACTGAGAACATCTCCAATACTAGTTCCAACAGAAACAAACACATGCAGTCATGATGTCTAATAAGAATCTATCTTGAAGAACAAAACCAGTATTACCTCATATTACCACATCACAACTCACACACATAGATTACTAATATTGTATGTCAATGCAAAGACCACATTTATATCTGTGTACATAATATTTGTAATTACATGTTATAATATTGCCTGGTTCACTGTGTAGTTGAATCAGGATCACTATTGTAGAAAAAATCAATACATCTGTATATATCTGAAATTTATCATTGAATCTTTTAAGATAGATAGTCTTCTAGAGTGTTGACTGTTTGTGAGTGTCACAGTGTTGTCAAGTGTGGTGGAATAATTAAATTGTTTATCTGTTTGTTGTTGTGGTGACTTACACTTCATCATTTGCATAACCCTAGACATATAACGTTGCCAACACAATATTCCAGAATAATTCTGACTGAGATATAAATATGTGGCAGTAAGTAAGGTTATCTGTAAAACACTACACATATTAGATACAGATACCTTCACAGCTGATCTCAGTCAGTACACTAAGTCCCTATAAATATTTATAACATCCCACTTTACCACATGTGTACTAACCGACGGGCACCTGTTTCGAGGTAACGCTAATAAGAGGCCGTTACGTCACTTCCCCCCTTCCTCCTTTGTTGTTTGTTTGTTGTTTCATCTCTTGGACTTGCATATAATCCACTCGTATTGTGGCCCGTTCAAAGAAGGTATTTATAAAATGTATCCTCAGTTTATTTTCATAATGGTTTAGTCAAGCTTTTCTGAGACATCGATCATGCGATCTACACATAGGACTTTCCATAGACCTTTGTATCTGTATCCTGCGCAACGTGCGTGTTTTTTAAAGGCGTTTGCCTTCTTCTTGTGAGGCACGGCGCCTTTCAACCATAGACATAAGTCTGTTGGCTACATCAGGGTCTAATAGCCAGTCAATACCAAGAGACCCGTGTTCCGGAAGTCTAGTGTAGCATTGACAAGTGCCAAACACGGAAAATGACTACTAGTGTCTATCAGCCAGCATGTTGAACATTCCGATGGATGAAACACTGAGTCGTTGCTACAGCCGAGCTGTTGTCTTTCACGAGTGTGACAAGGCCTTTTATGTAGCCCGTGAAAATATTACATAAGCACACATTACTGCACAGTAATACTGCTAATATTGACTTTCATACAAAAAGTGCATGCGTAGGATAGAAGGATTGAAGTGGTAGACAGGTCACCAAGTTGGAACAGATGACAAGAACCAGACCACTTTTAGTGGTCCAAGAGATGAGAAGAAGACGCTGGCGATGGATAGGACACACATTGAAGAAGCCTGATGATATCATTCGAAGGCAATTTTTTTTTCTGCACTCCCCAGGGTAAGAGAGAGAGGCGGATGTAGACCGAAAAAAAACAACACAAGGCCAAGGTTACCGGTACTGAAGATAGAAATGAACATGATGTAGGAGACATGGAAAGAACGTGAGCGGATGGCACGCCTCAGTAGAACTTGGCATGTGTTTGTTGAAGGTCTGTGCTCCTTGAAGAGCTAAATGGTATTTATTGATAAATTTAATAGTGCAAATATTAACACCGGCTCCACGAAACACAACATAATTATAAATAGACTAGATATTGACAGTGTCGTAATGTTTGTTCATTACCGAGGGAATTTTTTTTTTTTTTTTTTACAGCAGTTTTAAAAAATCGTCATTATTTCATCGCCGTTTTCATTTCAAATGAATACTAACAAGTGAGCTGTTCTTGTTATGACCGCTGATTCGTCAGCCTAGTCAGAAAAGCAGAGAAACTATTTTTTTTTTCAAGTATGTCTGACAAGCCAATAAAATGTCATGTGACGTGTCACAAGCCTGTTGACAGTATCATTAGAAACACGAATTGTATCAATTTCACGTCCAGAAGCATCGTTAATCACTATTATTACGACAGGCATTTATGAGACGTTCAGAGTCGCGTGACTTCTTCATTTTTTAGTGTAGCCAGCTCAGCAACTAAATAGCTTGCTTCTTGAGCCTGTGCGGTAAAATGACCTTTATCTCTAAAACTGTCTAGACTGCAATCGACTTACTATGTATGAGACTTACGACCACTGGTACACATACGACAGACGGCCATCCCATTAATCCTATTATATTGTTTTCGACGCCCGACGTTCGGTCCTAGATTTTGTGTGTTTATTTATTCATTATGCACCACAGTACATTACTGTACCGTACATGCATGGAGGCATATCTGGAGTCATCCATATATGACCACCAGCCAGTGGCGGCTTTCTTTAATGAGCTGTTGAGCTGCAGCACCCCCTGTAAAAAAAAGGACTGCATACTGTCTCTACTACATTATAATACATAATCCGGACAGACCAAAACATACAAAAACATTGAGGTTATACCGGAAGGGTTAAATACGAGTACAAAAAAAAAAAAAAAAAATTATCCAACACCGTATTGTAAGTGCTGCAAACGATGACAGTTCAAGTGACCTTGACCTCTTATAAGCGAATGCTTGTCATACACAGCAAATAGGCCAGCTGCGATTGGATTGAATTTATTTACTTGTGCTGCAACGGAACACAGCTCAAGTGTAATGAACTATAATTAAAGGGAAGTTACAATGAAAATTTTAAACACGAGAAATAGCAGCATACATGTCTGTTTAACCTGGTTTGAGACTCGGGAAGCTGCTTCGACTGACAAGGATTACTCCTAGTTGCAGTAAACTTTTAAAATAACTTTTCAGAACTTCTTGACAGATTTTAGATGAGATAAGACACTAATCATTTGTGTCTGGGTTGATATTTTATATGGTGGTCACAATTTGTGAGTGTTATGTATAGTATTTTAAATGAATGAACAGTGCAGCACCCCCAATGACAACCCCCTGGAACCGCCACTGCCACCAGCTATGCACAATGCTACAATATACATATGTGGATGTGAACCTCTGTCTGTGGGGCTAATTACACCCTCATTGACTCTTGAAATCATCCACACACTCCTAGGGATTCCCCCTGTGATGAAAATTATTGAGAATCTAGCATTTGCACACTAAGCTTGGAGAAGTCACTTGGCTTTGACCTGGTTGGCTGCATGCAGGAGGATTTCACTATGACAAAACGTTTGTACATATACTTTTCATCCGCTTTTTATTTGGAAAATGTTATGCACCTTCATTCATTTTTTTGCTGTGACCGCACCCAGACTTGTTTACGTTTCACCAGGAGAACTGTAACAATACCAGACTAATTACACAGGTCAGCGGGTAATACGTTATCGCTTGAGTCGCCTAGCCACCTTTGATAGAGGCAATCTTTATTGACACAATATGGTCGAGCACGATCGATGCAAAGAAAACCACATTGTCTGTCTGAGAGATCCGGCTGAGGGATGGGCGAAAACACAGGTGATAATGTGAAAATAGTTTCCGCCGGCCTATCCCTGTGTAATTATTACAGATAATCTGTCTGGGGAGACAATATTGGCGGAAAGCATTTAGACAGGAAATGAGTGCAGAGATGTATTTATGAGTTTTACAAAAAGAATGCACTCGGAAGCATTACGGCATTTTTAGAAAGAGGTCACGCGATGGAATTTTAAAATGTAATATTTTAAAGCACGCGTGGGTATTGTGATTTAAACATCCCTACCCAGTTAATGCAAAAGAGATCGGATTGGTGTAAAGTGAGAGCCGGAATACACAATGGATCTCATTGGCAAATTCGTCAGAAGTACAATCTTGGATTTGAACTGAGAATTGGAAATATAATCTAGCGAAATCGGAGTCACAAATCAGACTGCATTGCCACATCAAACTAGCAATTCACCAGAGCCAGAAAGAGAAGGATCGGACTAAGGATTCCAAAATTATAACAGATCAGAGTATTTGGGAAACTTTAAAACTTAAAAAAGGAAACCCACATTTATAAATACAAAGACTAGAAACTTAAAGGGCCAGGATCGAAGTATTTTGGCAACTTTAAAACCGCATTTATAAATATCAGGACTGGAGACCTAAGGAATCAGATCACCCGTCATAAGAAGAATACTCAAATTTCCAGTCCAAGTGATTCGAAAGCATCTAACCTAAGTTGCTAGTGTCCATTCTAAACAGTGCCAGGATATTGTGTTCCCAAATGTTACTTTGGGTTCGTGGAACGAAGCTATCAGACTGTTCGTAGAACAAAGCTATCAGACTGAAGTGTCATCATCACAGAAGAATTGAAGAAACCACGGCTGCAGATCAGTTAAGTTCTGAGACAGCAAAAGGACAATATTTTTTTTCTTTAAACTCCTCACCTAAGTCTCAGTGAAGACAAAAATTGATTTACATCTAAAATTCATCATCATTTCATCGCTCGCTAAAACTATTTTTTTTTTTTTTTTTTTTTTTTTTTTTTTTTTTTTTTTTTTTTTTTTTTTAACCCCGCTAAAAGAGCGAAATCTAATTGATTATTAAATTGATTTTACGTTATCCCTTTTCTTGTATGTTATTTTCGCCGAAACATAACAGGAGCCGCCAATCATTGTTTTCAAATTCGCCAGGTCTCGAGTTAACTCCAGTCCAATTCCCGGTTCCTTGATGGGGGTATTGTCCTGATGATGGTGATATTATAAATTTTTGTGTTATTTTTCAAACATGTATGAGGTCAGCTGTGAAGGCTCCTGAGATAAAATGTAGCTGTGACTTGTCAGAAGGCCTTTCTTGCTACCACTACGACCTCACACCTATCTTTTTTCCTAATGAATGTGGCTACGTTATAATCTAGGGTACTGAATGTAATGTGTTGTATTGACATATACAAACACACACACACAGATATTAAATAATATATTATCAATAAAATTTAGAACACAATGAACTAAATCCAGCTGGTGAAATTTTAGAAAGTAAATCTTTTTTTAAATTTATTTGTTCTGAACCAAGGTTTTATTTGGCCAGAACATATGAAAAGATTTTGGAATTTATGAGTGAATGGCATGAATAAATGACATGATAAATAAAATGTGTGTACGTATACAAATTTTAAGATTAGTTAGTATTTCTACAGTTTATAATTTTATTTTCCCTGGGAGAACGATGAATAGATGTGCTGTTGGGGTGGCTTCATCCCTCCCTGTCTAAGTTTACCAAACATTGTCCATTAATGATGGAAGTAAATGGGATGTTTTAGTAGGAATTCACTTTGGGTGTTATGTCTATGAAGTTGGTGTAAATCCAGCAGACCAGCCTGCTTACGTAACTTTGAAGAAGTAGCGCTGGTGCTGGAATCTGGTGGCCCCACCTCTCCGTGCTTGGGGGCAATATATCGGGTGGCCCCACCTCTCCGGGCTTGGGGGCAATACAAGGCTGTTCTGCCGAGATGCGACACTGCACGGGTCCTCACTGTCAATTATCTACCCAGCATTTGACACCACCTTTTGGTGTCAACATAAAAAAACTCACAGCTCTGAAATAAAGTATTGGTTTAGGTTCAGAACCTTACCTAAGGAGCCACTTCTACACGTAACAATTTACAATAACGCCATTTAGACAGGGTCAGATCTCTCTGACCATACAACACATCTTACCAAGTTGGTTTCCCATAGGATAAGTTCTCCCAGACTACATATTCATAAATATGTTTATTAGCTTCTTGCCCTAGAATAGGATAGGTGATATGTTCCACTGATCTCAACACTTGATCTGTCCTTCCTAATCCTTGCTGGAGTTTATATATATTGTTTGTCCCTAGACCCTGAACTAGGGCGGGGGGTCTAGAGCAAATCCTTACTTGTTTGTAAGGCTAGATTTCGATATGGCAGTATCAAATCACTCGAAACATTAAACAATATTCAAAATATACAAAGAAATAATTTCAATCTTACCAGATTATGAATAAAGAACACAGAAATGCTAGCAAAACTCAGCTGAGCTGCTGGCTATAGTATGGCGTCCCTGAACTTATTTCAATTTATCAGACTGAGATTGGTCCCATCACCCCTATGTACGTGTGGACAGGCAGCACAGACAGCCGAACACATCCTGCAAGACTGCCACATGCTTAGTCAATTGCGAACTGAACATTGGCCCACAGAGACGCACATCCACACAAAGCTGTTTGGGAGTCTTGAAGAACTTTCAACCACAGCAACATACATACAGAAAACCGGACTTCTTGTGTAGACATTTCTAAACAACAGCGAACGAGAAGAAGAAGAAGAAGATTTCAATTTATTTCATTTGGAAATCACCACACTTGAAATTTACTGTGTCTATCACTGGACAACTATTGAGGAAGGGCCCCAAATGCGCGTCTGAGCGCCGATAATATGATTGTCTGTGGCCAATCACTGCCTGGGTGGTTTTAGAGTCAAATTTCCTACACTAAAGTCAGATTCAGTCAGGCTTCAGTCAAGTATGGATTTTTATCTGTTAGTCCGTCCGTCTTCTCTACTTGCGTTTTCACAAAAAAATTGCGACGTACTTGTTTTTTGAACCAACCTATCCTTCCCCTCTACAAATTTGCCTGAAAAGTTATTTTTAGCCACAGCTCCCACCAATGTCCCTTCTCTTTCATTCTAACTAGATTTGAACACTTGCGTCTCAAGGTCGCGATTTTTGTGCAAATAGTGATATGTTAGATTCAATGCAGTCTTTCGCTGATGTGAACCACACTGTCTTTTGTCATTATCTTCATTATTAGCTATCCGTCTGTATAAATAAAAGCATATTATTTCACTGCTCAGAATGGGCCATCCGGCCAGCTAATTTTTATATTCCTAACATTAATATTAAGAAAAAGTTACTTTTTAAATTTTGTAATATTTCAAGCATCTGCGTTTGCCGCTGAATTCAAATAAAAGGCTTGGTATCGCAAAAGCGTCCAATAAATGACTGTGGCGTATCATATCCAAGGTCCCTTCTGTCGAGTTCCTTACTTTATGTCAACTTGGGAAACGTGACTTTTTCTCCGTTCCCCCCCCCCCCCTCCCCCCCCCCAATTGCGTCTCCTTAGCCTTGCTAGTCTCACGCAATTTTTTCAGTCATATTTTTTTTTCCTTTTGATCCGCCGTTCTCATCCCGTTCAAATGGTAACCGTTTTGATTTCCCGTCTAGCAAGTCAATTTTTATGGAGGGTGATGACCCGCGGTCAGGGCGATCATGTACTATCAGCAGCTTACGCATTATGTTTTTATCCTTACATTTTATCCTTTGGAGATATTTTTACGTTGTATCACTTGTTAATTTTATGACAATTCAGTTATTATAGGTATGCGAGAAAACGTATGAGCAAGACTCTTTAATATATATATATATATATATATATATATATATATATATATATATATATATACACACACACACACACTTAGCCATATATTTACATATGCAGAGCTTAGAAAGGAATTTCGCTGGATTTACACCCGCTGGGGGCTTGAACGGGCTAAAACCATTGCTTAATTCTTCATAAAAGGTGACGGACCGATATAAGTTAACAATTGCACTGACAGTGCAGCATTGTTCTTGACTTCGGAAATATCTTATGAAAATACCATTGGGATAGAAGCGTCATTACCCTTCTATCTACAACTCTGCCAAGAGTAATCTTGTGCGAAGGTAGACACCTTTGACGACCAATTTTATATACTCTTGAGTTTTGGTCACTGGTGGACCACTACTGCAGAACTAAGGGGAGGCAATCCGTGACACTCACTATGGAGCCAGTGTTAAGCAGGGGGAGCTGAGAAGTGGCTCTGTGCGGGACCTAACATTTCCTTGGGAGAGCCCAGAACCAGAGCACAGTATTTTCGCTCAGCATAGCTGGAGAGCCCCCTTGGATGGCGGGGAATGTACAGTATGCCACGCACTTCTTACTCTTAACTTGGGACCAGATATGATGATCCTTTAAATGCAAGCCAAACTGGAGCTCAGGACTTAACTCAGCACGTTCCGGAATGGCAGAAAAGCCTAGATCTACAGTGTAGATAATACCAAGGAGTGTTCAATTTGGTATTGGCTGCAAAAGAGCAAGAAGCTCAGTCATCATCATCATCAGCTGCCATCTCCACAACGAAGGTTGGCTGTACTGGATCTCCAACGTCTTCTGTCTCTTGTCTTGGTGGTGCACTCTGATAGACTCTTTCCTGTCCATCTCTTGATGTTATCTTCCCACTTATAGCGCTGTCTTCCCCTTGCACGTTTGCCTTCAACTCTCCTTTCTGTTATGGTCTTCTGCAAGGTGTTATGCCTTTTTATGTGGCCAAAGTATTTTAGCTGCCGAACTTTGACCTCCCTCATTAGTTCTCTTTTCATACCTAGATTTTCTAGGACCTCCTTATTTGTTTTCATCTCTTTCCATGAGATACGCCCCATTCTTCTATATATCCACATTTCAAGAGCCTCAATTCTTTCTTCCAAATGCTTATTCATCGTCCATGTTTCTGCACCATACAGAAATGCAGAATATATATAACACTTTATTATTCTCAGTTTTAATTTGTGAGATAACTGTTTAGATGTCAGTATATGTTTCATGTTGTTTAATGTAGCTTTGGCCATTCCTATTCTCTTCTTGATTTCTGTTTCACATCTGCCATCTTCTGTTATTATATGACCAAGATATATGTAGCTCTTGACTTGTTCCAGGATTTTACCATTTACGCTTATCTTTAATGTGGGTTTATCGTCTGTTTTGCTAATTATCATAGTTTTTGTTTTCTCAATATTAATGTCGAGTCCATATTCATGACTTATACTGTTCACTTCTCTTCACTAGTTCTTGTAACTCCTGTTCGCTTTCAGCTAACAACACGGTATCATCTGCATATCTAAGGTTGTTTATTGACCTTCCACTGATGTTCAGTCCTGGTATTTCCTGTATCTGTTTGAAAAAATTTTCGCTGTATAGATTAAATAGGCAGGGGGACAGCACACAACCTTGCCTGACACCTCTTTTTATGTCTATGTATGGTGAATAATTCCTTCCAGATCTTACTGTGGCAGTTTGCTCCCAATAAAGGTTACTGAGTATTCTTATATCTTTTCCATCAATACCTATGTCTTCGAATCATTCAAATATTTTCTCATGATGGACTCTGTCAAAAGCCTTCTTATAGTCAATGAAGCTCAGTAGCCCTAGTTAAACAACAACAACAACTGTACCGTACAGTAATGTTATGTTATTCTTCTTCTTCCTTCTTCCTCGTTCGTCCTGAAAAGGACGTTGGTTGCGTTGTGTCTGTTTACACCGGAGCTGAGATATCTGCGCCTTTCGGTCGACACATCCGACTTCTGCACGGCATTTTTGGGGACCGGGTTTGCCTTCCCTCTTCGATCCCTACTCTCTCAGCCAGACTGCAGTGATGCAGCCTGTTTCCAGGACCACCACGTGGACGTGGAGTAGGGTCTTGGTCAGCTCTGGTTTGCTGACCCTGACGCAAGCAGTCAAGCTATGGGTCGCTGACTGCATTCTCTATTGCTGCGTCTTTGGGTCTCATGCTATGTTATGATTTCTACATTGTATTGTTTCACATATAAACTGAGAGTAAATTTATTTTTAAAATTAAAAAACATGACCTAACTATTTTAATATTCAGGCCTGTTAACTGTTGACATATTCTTATGGCGAATACAGTATTTATAGTTGTTTAAGGACCAAATGGACTAACATAAACGGGGTCATCGGAACTAAAGTCGAGGACAGGCAGTATTTTGTTACCGTTTCAAATCCAAAAGTCTATGAAAAGTATTGTTTTATTTGAAAGACGGTCATGATTTATTGTGAAATGTTGATTTAACTTGGCAAGAGCCAATTGAGGCATTTGGTATCTTCCCTCTTCTCCCCCCCCTCCCCCCAGCCCGTCCCACACAGAAACAGTGGAAGAGGGTAATTTTTATTTCCAGTCCATGTTACAACCATAACCAAGAAACTGTCCTTGTAAAGGCGAATAAGAACAAACAAAGTCAGCCACTTCTCAATCTGCCTTGCTTGGACTTGGTTCTGGCAGCTGGTGATTCAGTTTCAATGTTTTCTTTTTCAATATTCTGCTTGATTTTGTTTGTTTGTGTGTGTGTTTTTTTTTTTTCTCACATATTGCGCCAGTTTTAACCATCAAGAGCCGTGTGAACATACTCTTACATGGACAGCACTTTAGATAAGGACACTTCTCCTTTTTTCTCAATCATTTCCTCGCCCTTTTTCCACACAAAAAATTCGATAATAAGCTAGCAACAAATACCAAATATCAAGCTCGTCCCCAGTGCTTCTATTTCTTCTGTTGTGACATTGTCAGTATCTATTGCCTTTGCTGCTGTCATGTTCTTAATATCAAGTGTTACTAAATATTGATATTTCCTAAACTTCACAATAACACTCGACATGAATTTACACTAAACGCCACCAGTGTAATCATTCCAGACATTAAATCGTATGAGTATCAGAACCGGATAGGACCATTGAATTACTCAAAAGTGTCTACTTAAATCTGACTCGTTGGCATATCATTACCAGGTCAGCGGGTAACACGTTATCGCTTGAGTCGCCTAGCCACCTTTGATGGAGGCGATCTCTATTGACACAATATGGTCGAGGGAAAAAGAAATCGCTATATCAGGAAATAAAGATAAATAGATAAGACACAGATTGAAGTGAAATGACATGATCACTAACGTGGAAATGATGACTACAACCGAATAGCGTCAGTGGAACAAGAAATGAGAAGAAGACGCTGGCGATGAATAGGCATCACATTGATGAAGCCTGTTGTTAGCATTACGAGGCAGTTCTTGTTATTGAATACCCAGGGTATTAAAAACAGAGGTAGGTGGAACATGCAAAAACACGTGGAGAAGAGAATGGGAGAAAGAAATTAAAATTCCGAGGAAGACCTGAAAAGACCTTGAGCTTATTTCACTGGACGGGAAGTCTTGGCATAAGTTGTGGTTTTTTTTTAAACCTATGCTCCTTAGAGCAGGTTGAACGATGATAACAGCGATGACGACATAAGATAAGAGTAGTAGAGAATTCTGGGAAACTTACCGAAAGAGTTTTGGAGGCGGCTGTTTTCTCCTCGCGGCACAAGGCTTGCCGTGGTCCCGACCTTTTGCTATTAGCCAGCTAATCAAACACAGGAAAAGGGCACATGGGAACGCAATGAGACTAGTACAGTAATGAGGGTCTTTCCTTCCTTCCTTCCTTCCTTCCTTCCTTCCTTCCTTCCTTCCTTCCTTCCTTCCTTCCTTCCTTCCTTCCTTCCTTCCGTCCTTCCGTCCTTCCTTCATTCATTCATTCAGTTCCTTCCTTCATCCCTTCCTTCCTTCATACCTTCTTTCCTTCATCCCTTCCTTTCTTCCTTCCTTCATCCTTTCCTTCCTTCATTCATTCAGTTCCTTCCTTCATCCCTTCCTTCCTTCATCCTTTCCTTCCTTCATTTCGTCCGTTCCTTTCCTTTCAGTTCCTTCCCGCATCCCTTCCTTCCTTGTATTACTCCATTTAGGACTTGGATCCACCACTACAGTAACCTCTGTACAAGAAGGATACACCTAGGCACTCCCGAGCTCTTCCATTGGAGGTCTCTTTGGGAATTTGTTTCACACGATGGTTTTGCCAGTCTCATGCCCAACCTCACCTTAATTGCCTCTTGCGACATGCATGGTGGAAACAATCGGCATATTCTTTCTTTGTTTCATCAGTGACCTACGGGTTGCACATTGAACAGTGCTGACAATCGCCAAACGAAAATGTCTGCGTTTTGTGTGTGTATGTGTGTGTGTGTGTGTGTGTATGTGTGTGTGTGGAAGAGGGGGGGGGGGGGGTTGTTGTTGTTGTTGTGTTTTTTTTTATTTTATATATATATATATTTATTTTAGGGCTGCACCGAATAGTGGTTTTTACTATTCGGCCGAATGCGAATAGAGGCCTTTAACTATTCGGCCGAATACGAATATAGATAGTGAATGTTGGGCATAAACAGTTGTGTTCAATAGGTCTCCTGAGAATTTGATGCATTATACAGCGTTACAAAACATAGGGCAAATATGTTGGAACTATTTAATACTACTAACTAGCCATTAATCAATTTTTTATTTTTTTTTTAAGTGCTGCATGAAACATGCATTGGCTTTTATTTTTAAAAAGAGCTTCTTACCACTCTGCCAAAAGACAACATCTGTTATCTGAAAACATTTTGTCGGCAGTGCTGAAGAGAAATTTACTATTCATATTTGATGGCAAATAAATATTAGACAAACATAAAGGTATGTTTTCAGGCACTCGTAAGAAATAAAGAAGTAGAACACTAGACAACAGAAAAACAACAGACTTGAGTGGCTTACCCAGGATTCGAACCCCGGACCTTCCGTACTATTCGACGAAATATGAATAGTTCATTGAATGCACTATTCGGCACCGAATCGAATACGAATCGAATATTCGGTGCAGCCCTAGTTTGTTTATTCAAAGGTGCTGGCAGAATCTCACTTGCGAAACACTGTCATAAACATTAGCGGAATGGACAGAGAAGTAGAAATAATATGCCATTTAAGCTAACCTATTGACGTACCAACAGATGCTCAGAGATCTCCATGGATACTGAATGACAGGCTGATAAACAGCATACTCATATCAACTGTTTACTAACTGTGCCAACAATGATCACTAGGACAGGGTAGGACGATCGCGTCATATAGAACATGAAATGCCTGCAGGCGTGGAAAAAAACTGCCAATTTCAACATAGAAAGGCGGAAGTAAAACAGCTTGGACATCTGCTTAGATTCTAGTCAAGCTGGCAGCACGGTTTTTTTTTACGGCATTAGATAAGGCTTCGTGGCAAATAGGATATTCCAGAGCAAAATAGATAAAGAAGAAAAAAATTAGACAGCGCTAAAGCAGTGCAGAATAAGCTGTGTTTAAAGCTAACCGAAGCCATATGCGTCGCACTATAAGGGAAACTGCTATTCGCTCTCACGACGTGTAATGGCTTTCTTGACAATTACACGTAAAATAACGTTTGTGAATAATCGTTTTTCTTGCACGCGACCGTCGACTAACATTTAAATGAGATATACAACTGTTAAGGGCTGCTTGGTGGTACATGAAACTACAACTGATATTATGCCGTGGTGATTGTGTACTGCAGAGGGCTATAATTAAACGGACGGAAATGATGATGATGTATGCAAGTTGTGAAGGATGATGTGTAGGTAGTTGGGGGGGGGGGGGGGGGGGGGGTCTTAAGCCATGTGTTCTGGACAAGGGCGGATGTGTCCACGTTAGTATGAGTTCTGAATTATATATCTGATGAAGACAAATGATATTTGATCATCTATCTATTTCAACCTTTTTGAGTCCATGGCTCCCCTGACCAACTACATTCTGTCTGCGGCTCCCTTGTGGGATAACTGGTAAAAACTCTAGTGATGTTTCGACATTTAGCCTAACTTTTTTGAGCAGGAGAGCTTTGGAAAGGCTTTTAAACAATGTAATTTTTTAATGTAATTAAAAAATAAATGCAGTTGGACAATCTGTGAAAAAAATTACACATACAAGACAAAATATACACAAAGTGCACTTTGAAAACCCTTACTATAAAAAAGAAAACAGCACAGATAAAGTAGTGTCTTTCTAATATTTTTTTTATTATTTTTGTATGAAAATCATTCACTGATATACTGCACTCATGATTCAATCTCCATAACAAAAAACGTGTACAGTAAAACTAAAAATAAAATATGATGAATAAAGTACCAGTCACCTCAGTGTGAAACTTGAGCTTACTTGTTACACAGCTTGTTAAATCTTGGCACCAATTCAGATACAGCTACCCTCATTTCCATCTCCACATCAAGTCTTGATCTGAACTTGGTTTTTATGACAGTGATGACGCCCAATTTATATTATGATTGAGTAATTGGCCGCCAAATGACGCGTGCACCATGAGGTGAGTGATGGTGCCCGTGGTCTGGTTTTGTGAAGTGTGCAGATGTGTTCAGTCAAACAATGATCATACAAAATAACAGGGCAATCCACATTAGGACGTCAGTAAACTCACGACGTATAAAGTCAATGATTCTTGTAACAGCCGATGACGTTTTTCTTCATTATTTATTGTGGACGCCACAGTGACAAAATGGTTACGCGAATATGTAGGCACATCAAACAGTCATTATCACAGCAACATTCAATACAGCAATGAACGGTAGACAGCATTACAATGATGAGTCAGATGCATGTTATATTTCATAGTGCTGTAAATGTAGTCAGGTGAAAAACTCCATCCTTTTCTATAACAGCCAGGAGATAACCAGATGTATGAGATCAGTTCACTCTCCTTAATCTGACTTCAGCAAGACAGGCACGTCTGCTGAAGTATAAATAATGTCCTCAAAAATATCCTCTAGATAACAAAGGTTTTTCAAACCTAGTTCATGTAACAAAGTAGCAAGTAATAGTCCTTGGGACATGCATCAACCGATGCAGTACAATACAGCGACATGTGAGCTGGGAAAAACATCTCGTGACGACGCCTTCCGAAGACAGGCTATGAATCAAAAATCGCTCACGACCAAAAATCGATAGAGTTAATGAAAAAGTTAATTTACCTTGCTTTCATGAAATACACAGAAATATCACGCCTCCCGACATGTGGGAAACACGAGAGGTATTATCTCGAATAAACGAAATATCCATTAAGAGGACTACACATCCCTGACAGAACAAAAAATAGCGGAGATCCCCTCTTCAACGAGGCATCTCTTTCGCCATTCCAAATCGCTCACTCCACTAGTGGTGGGCGGAAACCGATCGACCAAGAAGCAAGACCAGTCATGCGCAGTCCAGCGCAAAATGACCACAGCTCAGAACTTAAGACGCAAGGACCTTTACTACGAACCAGCATAAGAATGATTACCTTAAAAGGATAACCCAACAGGTTGCCAACCGTTTTCTGAGAAAACGGCCTAGCATAGCAAACTTAACTGCATTCAATACCAACGCGAGAAGACAAATGCTTACCGAGAAAAGTGACTATAAATTTCAAGCAGTTGTTGCCCTTGCGTTATAAAATAGATATTGTAATAAAACGATGTTGCGAGAATTTATCACGCAACATATCACTACCTCCTCCCGATAAAAAAAAATGTGGAACATATTTTATTTTAAATATCAAAGAGCATGCGATAAGCGGCTCAAAACGCCCGAATTATGCGCTGATAATTAATTAAATTGCCTAACATGAGGCTAAATATAGAGTGTCTGGTGAGGATATACCTCAACAGAAAAATAAATATGTCTCAAAAAATATTCACATCGGGGAGGTGTCACCAACACACATCACGTTAGCATGTAAACACAATATACGTATGCAAGTTACCATAGACATTATTAAATAGCATAATCTAATATTGTCTTTAAAAATGGATGTACAAATCTGATAGGAAAATTTAAATAGTACATTATTTGACATGTAATGACATAAGTACATAGTAAAGTTAAACTACATGACGATCCAGGACATATGCTCTGGTATTCCGAGGGTAAGTACACAATCTAGAACTCGTCATGCTTGATAAATAGTAAGGTAAGTCCTCAGCTCAACAATGACATTCTGAGAAAGTACAAGCAATATAATGCTAATTAATAACTAATATGCTTCATAAGGTACAATACATTATTAATAATTGTGGCTGTTTAGTAAACTAACGGCCCTTATATTAACTACTCGTCCTCCTCTATCATCTTAAAAAACGAACAGAAGAAGATGACAACAAAGCACGATAGTGTGTACATATAAAGTGAGTACAGATGTGCTAATCTATTGTAGAAATATAGGTGTGTTATGACTCTGTAATATATGGAAATATAGGACAGAAGTATTAATTGGAGTCATGTGGGCATCTAGACAAAATGTCAGCCATCACATTATCCGCACCACGGATAGCTCGTACCGTGAAGTGAAAAGGTTGAAGAGCTATAGCATATCGAGTGGATCTCGAACTCTTCAAATTCTTAGTCTGAATAGCTGTAAGAGCTTTCTGATCAGTCTCTAGAATGAAATGTGCGCCCAGGAGGAATCTTTGTAGTTTTAGAATTGACCAAACCATCGCTAACAACTCACGGTCTAAAACCGAGTAGTTCCTCTCTGCCGCATTTAGTTTTCTAAAAATGTACATAACAGGATGCAGAGTATTTGCATATTCTTGCATCAGTGCTGCTCCAATCCCAGTGGATGAAGCATCACTTCGAAGAACAAAAGTCCTATCAAGAGTAGGTAATCTTAGGATGGGAGGAGAAGAAAATATATTCTTGATTTGGTCTAGTGAAGATTGGCATTCTTCAGACCAACGGACCAGATTAGGCGAACCTTTCTTCAACAATGTTGATAGAGGTGCCATGATCGAAGATAAATTTGGAATAAATCTCCCATAAAATTGAATTAAACCTAAGAGACTCCTAACTTGTTTCTTCGTTTTAGGAACAGAGATGTTCAGTATTTTGGAAGTATTGTGGTCTTCTGTCTTCAAGAGACCATGAATGACCAACACGATGACCCAGGAAAGAGATTTCACCAAAACCAACAAAAGGTTTTGCTGTCAAATTATTCTCACGTAGAGTGGACAGTAAGTCATATAACCCTAAATAGTGATCTTCCCAGGTATCACTGAAGAGACAGATGTCATCTAGTATGCGATGACATCCGAACGATGTGACAGAATTCGACGCATCATGCGAACGAAAGTGGCAGGGGCGTTGATGAGACCAAAAGGCATAACATTCCATTGAAATAGACCCCTAGGTGTAGAAAAAGCAGTAAGAGGTTTGGCATGCTCTGCTAAAGGCACTTGCCAATAACCTTTAGACAAGTCAAGTTTAGTGAAGAATCTAGAATTAGAAAGTCTAATCAGTAGATCTTCTAACAAAGGCATCGGTTCAGCATCGAACTTTGTGACCTGATTCAATTTGCGATAATCAACGCAAATTCGTATGTTCTTATCCTTCTTCCGGACAATAACCATGGAAGAAGAATATGGTGAAGTCGATGGTTCAATTATATTTAATTGAATCATTTCATCCAATTCCTTTTCCGCTTGCGACTGAAAGTGTATAGGAATAGGATACGGCCTAACCCTAATTGGATTATTGTCGGTAAGAATTATGTCATGTTCTATGACATCTGTGTGTCCAGGAATGTCAGTGAGAACATCCTGAAATGTTTGTAACATCGACGAGACTTGTCGATGTTCGTCACCAGAAAGATTAGGAGAAACAGAAACGTTTTTTCCAAGATTCCGTGGAATGTAATGGAACCACTGGAAGGGGAAGATTGACATCAGAGAAGGTAGATTCCTCATCCTGTATGACAGACAGGGATGAATAATGACCGTGAGGTGCAGGAGCATCATCCGTTGCCTGGAAAATAGGCAGCAAATAGTCCGGACGTTCGTGAAATTCCGAAAGCATGTTTATGTGGAAAGTTTTATGCTTTCCATCAATATCGACCACATAGTCAACATCGGAAATCCGAGAGACTATTGCATACGGACCTTTCCATGCAATAAGAAGTCTATTTTCCCTACTGGGGAGTAGGACGAATGCTTTGTCACCTGGACAAAGTTGTCGTAGACATCTATTCTTGTTAGCAAACTGCCTTGCCTTCTCTTTAGCAATTTCTGATGAAGCAGTTGCTAGCTTACATGCCTCAATGATCTTTTGTCTAAGAGCAATGACATACTCATATGAGGATTGAGTTTCATCGCTAATATCATCTGCAGTGATGAGATCGTGTAATAAAGACATAGGGCCGCGCGGACGCGCGCCAAAGACAAGTTCGAAGGGAGAAAATCCTGTGTGTTCATTAGGGACTTCTCTATAGGCAAAGAGAGCCGCGGGTAAAACCCTGTCCCAATCTTGAGGATGATCTTCAGTTATCTTACCAAGCAAAGTCTTGAGCGTTCTATTCAGACGCTCAACTAACCCATTAGACATAGGATGGTAGATACTACTGAGAGATCGTTCAATATGTAAGGTAGACATTACCTGTGACATAGTGTCAGATATGAGTCGAGTGCCATGGTCTGACAATATTTCTCTGGGGAACCCCAAGCGAGAAAATATCAACCAAAGAGCATCTGCGATATCTGTAGTAGATATGCTCTTAAGAGGGATAGCCTCTGGCCAACGTGTGCACATATCGACACATGTAAGGATGAACTGATGTCCTCTGGCCGACTTGACCTTAAAAGGGCCAATAATATCTATGGCCATTTTCTGAAACGGCCGAATAGGAATGTCAGCAGCCTGGATAGGCGCAGCATGTCGTGGTCCTCTAGATTTGACCTCCTGACATACCTTGCATGATCGGCAGTAAATACGAATGTCCTTGTTGACAAAAGGCCAAAAGAAAGCCGCAAGGACTCTCGACTTCGTACGGGAAAAAACCCATATGTCCAGCACATTGCGAGTCATGAGCATGTTGCAATATTTGCACTCTCATGCTCTTGGGAACAAGAATTTGCGAATGTGCCGACGTAGTCGAATCTTGTACCATACGTACAAGTACGCCGTTTCTCATTGCAATCCAAGATTTTCTATTTGTATCCTGATTCGGATCACCTTTCTTCGCAAGAATGAAGAATTTTTTTAAAGAAGGATCTTCTTCTTGCAATTTTATGAAAGAGTCACGAGTGATCACTAAGTGACTATCTTGGCTATCAACTTCATTATCACTATTCAGTGAAGTTTCGGGTGTTTGTAGAGCTTGTGCTCTTGTAACTACTGCATTTGTAGCTTGCATGTTATTATCTTCCCAAGCAGCAATCTGCTGTGGGGTACACTCCCTAACTCCGTGAATACGACCAATAATAAGGTCCGCAATAGGATTAGGTAAGAGACAAGCATGCACATCTCCAGTAAAGAAAGGAGTGGCAATGCGAATTACAGCAGTAGGATATTTTTTCTAGAGTGCCGCCAAATGTGACACATTTAATAACCTTTCCTGTAGCACAAGATGGATCTACAAGCGATTGTCTAACACCAATAGTGGTGCATCCGGAATCGAAAAGTAGTGAGACCGGAGTATCATTAACAAGACCCTTATGTAGGATTAAAGAACCCCTCCCGTCATGCGCAACAGCAGCAGGAAGAGCGGAAAGTGGGTGACCACAACTCAAAGTAGTTATGGTACCCGGTTCGAATAAAGTACTGCATTGGGGGCATTTGTTTGCTCTCTCAAAGTCAAAAGCAGAACCAGTGACAGCGTCAAAGTTTTTATTATCAACGACCTGATTACAGGCTCCCTCAGTTTCCTGTTGTACAGAATTAGCCTGCTGATATCTCTTTTTTTTGTGTTGAGATCTACCCCGACTATTATTACCTCTGAAGTTATCAGAGTTATTATTATCTCTGCAGTTATTATTGTCTCTATTGTAATTGTTATCATGATTCGAATTCCAGTTTCCACGATTACTATCATGTTCACATTGATGCGAACATCTATTTGTTTGGTTTTGAGGTCTTCGGCAGGAATAACCTCTATTACCATATCCTCTTTTGAAATGCCTATAATTATTAGGGTGATAGTAACGAGTACTATCAGGTTGTCTCCAATTCTTCGAAGAAGAATCACCATGAAATTGATTTCCATGATTTTGACAGAAATTACCGCTGCTCTTTCTATCAAAATTTTGTTGGGATCTACGAGCAAAGTTTTGACCATACGGTGCTGCCGAAGCAACTGGTAAACCTTCTTTCACCTTAGAGTTACCCATGGTTATGTGTGGGTGCGCGCATTACGTATTGGCAACAGAAATCTTCCATTTCTTTTATTGTTTTAGGTTTACGTTCATGAAGGAAAGCAAGGAAAGACTCATTGACAGACGACATGACTTTGTCTCTAAGTATTAAGTCCATAAGTCCTTCATAAGTTTTTTCCGTCTTAGATAGTTCAACCCATCGTGAGAAAGTAATGCGTATTCTTGCAATAAACTCGGAGAATTCAACTCCATTTTCAGGTAACATGTTTTTAAATTGTAGACGATAGCCGTCTTCGTTAAGCTGATATTTCTTTAACAAAGCGGCCCTGACAACCTCATAATTGTTCTTGTCAGGTTCATCCACCATATTTAATATACTTAGAGCTTTACCTGTCAGTATCCCTGATAACTGATAAACATATTTTGCTTTGTCTATGTTATGAGCTGTACATGCTTGTTCAAATCTGTCCAGATAGAACATTATGTCATCACTGGAAGGACTAAATGTTGGTAACTTAATCTTAAAAGTATCATTATTAGCCTTACCAGAAGATGAACCCTTGTTTGAATCATTACCATTACTCATGTTCATCAATTTCAATTTTTCCAACTCTAAAGCTAAGACCTTTTCTTCATGTTCCATTTTTGCTTCTCTTTCCTCTCATCAGACTCTCTCTGTAATCTTCTTTCCTCAGCCTGAGCCTCTATTTGAAGTCTTTCAGCTTCTTTCTCAAGTCTTTTATTCTCAGCCTCTTTTTCAAGTCTTTTATTCTCAGCTTCTGATTCCCTTTTTTGTTTTTCCATTTCCATTTGGAATCTTTTTTCATCCACCTGCATCTGCAGTTTCTTTTGTTCAGCTTCCATTGCTTTATCATATCGAGCAGTTGCAAATTCTTCTAACTTATCACCAGTCTTCCCAAGCAATTTACCCTGCTCAATAAAGTGCTCAAATGTAGACATGATGAGTAATAATATGAGTTCAAAAACCTGAAATAATTAACTAATTTATTTCAAACCTAAGTGTAACAAGTCTTAATTAAGCACTTGTATATTCACATCACATTATAGGTGCACTTCTCATTCAATAGTGCACGACACTATTCATCATTCATTTATCATCAGTGTAGTAGTAACCGTGCATTAGCATAGCCCATAACTAATTACTATAACTGTAAACAATGACTATGTAAACACATGCAGAATGTAAACATTGAAAATGTAAACAATGCAAACAATGTAAACAATAACAATGTAAACAATAACAAAGATCAGCAACAATACAAAAACATTCGTAGAAATCAACAAAAAATAAAGCGAAAATTAAAGAAATATCACAAAAAATGTGATGATATCTACGAGGAGATAATACAAATACAAGACACCACAGTGTATAAACAAAAATGTTGTATAAAACTAAACTATAGTAAAGATGAGGCTAACAAATACAAACAAATCAAAACAAAACTAAAGAATGCGAAATAATAACGAAAACAATATTAATACATGTCATCACAACTAACATAAATAGCAACAGAAGTCGCTTAGCAAATTCCAGTATCGGAAATTTGCTCACCCTACAGAAAACGCTCACAATAGACTGGCCACCAAATGATGACGCCCAATTTATATTATGATTGAGTAATTGGCCGCCAAATGACGCGTGCACCATGAGGTGAGTGATGGTGCCCGTGGTCTGGTTGTGTGAAGTGTGCAGATGTGTTCAGTCAAACAATGATCATACAAAATAACAGGGCAATCCACATTAGGACGTCAGTAAACTCACGACGTATAAAGTCAATGATTCTTGTAACAGCCGATGACGTTTTTCTTCATTATTTATTGTGGACGCCACAGTGACAAAATGGTTACGCGAATATGTAGGCACATCAAACAGTCATTATCACAGCAACATTCAGTACAGCAATGAACGGTAGACAGCATTACAATGATGAGTCAGATGCATGTTATATTTCATAGTGCTGTAAATGTAGTCAGGTGAAAAACTCCATCCTTTTCTATAACAGCCAGGAGATAACCAGATGTATGAGATCAGTTCACTCTCCTTAATCTGACTTCAGCAAGACAGGCACGTCTGCTGAAGTATAAATAATGTCCTCAAAAATATCCTCTAGATAACAAAGGTTTTCAAGCCTAGTTCATGTAACAAAGTAGCAAGTAATAGTCCTTGGGACATGCATCAACCGATGCAGTACAATACAGCGACATGTGAGCTGGGAAAAACATCTCGTGACGACGCCTTCCGAAGACAGGCTATGAATGAGAAATCGCTCACGACCAAATATCGATATAGTTAATGAAAAAGTTAGTTTAGCTTGCCTTCAGGAAATACACAGAAATATTACGCCTCCCCGGCATGTGGAAATACACTAGAGGTATTATCTCGAATAAACGAAATATCCATTAAGAGGACTTCACATTCCTGACAGAACAAAAAAATAGCGGAGATCCCCTCTTCAGCGAGGCATCCCCCTAGCTATTCAAAATCGCTCACTCGACTGACTGGTGGGCGGAAATCGATCGACCCAGAAGCAAGACCAGTCATGCGCAGTCCAGCGCAAAATGACCACAGCTCAGAACTTAAGACGCAAGGACCTTTACTACGAACCAGCATAAGAATGATTACCTTAAAAGGATAACCCAACAGGTTGCCAACCGTTTGTCTGAGAAAACGGCCTAGCATAGCAAACTTAACTGCATTCAATACCAACGCGAGGAGACAGCTGCTTACCGAGAAAAGTGACTATAAATTTCAAGCAGTTGTTGCCCTTGCGTTATAAAATATATATTGTAATAAAACGATGTTGCGAGAATTTCTCACGCAACAGACAGCCACTGCCGAAAGCTCAGCCTCGCAGAGATAGGAGGTTGCAAAAGGAATTAATATCTTCAGTGCTGTCTTGCTCCAGCTTGGGAACTCTTGTTTTACTGAATACCAAAACTTTGGCAATGCCATGGATGGAAACTTTACTTGTAGTGAAGAGTCTGATGAAAGTTCTATCAGTTCTTCCTCTTCTGCAGTACTGAAGTCCGAAGGAGCATCACTACTGAAGGGATTTTGAACCCATTGAAACCTGTCACAGTTTTCAGGAAATTATTTTTCAAAATGAACGCTGAGTTGAAATAAGTGTCCTTGAATTATAGAAACAATATCTGCACCAAAATCTATTTCATTGTCTGACTTTTGTTCTTTCATTTGACTCAGCTTTCTAGAGAAATATTCTCTGTGTTTGCCCACGTCATTCTAATGAACACTTTCTAAATGGCGCTTCAATTTGCTAGGCAGCATACATTCGACAGAGAGTGCTTTACAACATAAACACACTGTAGACGCTCTTCATTGTTCACAAGAGTGCAAGTGAAACCAAAATCTAAGTAACCTTCGTCGTATTTTCTATACTTACGTTTCCTTTCCTCACTACCACTTTCCTTGTAATCCTCAACAAGTTCTCGCTTTTTACTAACACTTGCAAAAAAGAAATCCACGCCCACTTACGGCGCCCCTGACCGTCAGTCAGGGCGCCGCGGCGCACTGGTTGAAAACCGCTGATCTATGTATTGTAACCGACGAAAGTGTATATCTACTGGAGGTCTTTTGGAGCATATGACTAAGACATGAGGGAATATATTCCCGCTAGTGTGAATCCTATGCTATATGTCTGGGGAAGTCAAGTGACCTTTGATTGTCATGTACTATGATAGGAGAAAGCGTATGATTAATCGAAAGTATAGATATAATGGACAATGGATCCAGCATACATTGTGCAGTGCAATATACGAGTATATTGTGAATAAAGATACCACGGACCGTCTAGATACATTCCAGTTGTAATTCTTCTCTTCTTCTTCCGTCCTTAGCCAATGACCGGCAAAGCAGTCAGTGGCCATTACGCCTAGTGGCGTCTTAAGGGCAACAGCGAATAGATTTTCTTTGCCGTTGTTCCCATCACGCCTAATGGCGTCTTTAGGGCAACGACAAATCAATCCGTTCGCCGTTGTTTCCGTAATCAAAGTGACTGGCAAACGGGTGATCAGCCCAAGTTGTAATTATTGGCGTATTATTATGTTGGTGTTCATCTCTTGTAGTGGATCATACCCAAGCTAAGGTCTTTTTAAACGAATATAATTTCAACTACACGTCTCTCAGTAATATTATCAACGCTATGATAACGACACACCACCAACAACAACTTCATCATCATCATCATCATTATTATTACATTTTTGCTCCTAAATGAATATAATCCCTTCAGCAAATTCATATCAAACTTTTCTGTTCTATGCCACCCATTCAAGGCCTTCTCATGTCTGTATACATATTTAATGAGCTCTGCTTACCATTATGTTTGTACGCCCACTTCTGCTGTGGCATATTTTTTCATAACGAGGGATAATTACCCTGTCTGCTTAACTCTTGGAGACATTTCTGATTAAGGCGCGCGCCTACAGATGTCATGTTATTAGCTACGTAGATAGCCTTACTTGGAGTTGTTGTATTTTTTTACAATTAATTCCTTTCTGAATATGAAATCACTGTCTAGTTTCTTACTTTTCTCTTCTAATTTTTATCCTTCTGCATAAACGTCTGTAATATTATTTTGCTGGGAACGTTTTTTTTTAAGCATTTCTCTCTTTTGTTGACTAACTTTGTCCCCTGTTCAGTTTTGTTTGCATAGTTCATTCCGATACAGTTCTGTGTTATTGATTCATCTTGTCTGTTAAGCCATGTTTATTCAAAACAGATGTTCGGTCATCTCTCTGGTAGAACAGCTGGGTGTGTCTCACTTTTTCATTAAAGTTGTGCTGTGGCTTCTATTATTGACTAGGATTGTTCATCATCACATCATCATCATCATCACGTCATCATCATCATCACGTCATCATCACATCATCATCACATTATTATCACATCATCATAACATCATGATCATCATATCATCATCACATCATTTCATCATCATCAAATCATCATCATCATCACATAATCATCATCACTTAATCATCATCATCACACCATCATCACATAATCATCATCATCACACCATTATCACATAATCATCATCATCATCACATCACACCATCATCACATAATCATAACATTTGTCCTAGCCACTGAACATAGACCCACCACTACATCTGATCCCCTTACAGGAGGCCTGCACCAAACATTCACGTGCTCTTGTAGCGATGGTTTCTATAGCAATTGATGTTACATGTTGAGGTTGTGTGACGGTATTGCCTCCCTTGCTTTGCAGTAGTAGTCCAACAGGGGCCAAAACTCAAGAGTATCTAATATGGGCGTCAAAGGTATCTACCTTCGCACAAGATTACTCTTGGCAGAGATGTAGATAGAAGGGTGATGACACTTCTATTACTGTACATAGGGAGTCTTCACAAGATATTCAGATAAGCGAAAACAGTGGTGCTTTGGCTGAGTACGTTAATTCTAGAACGACAACTTTTGTGAAGGAATTAAGCACTTATTAATTTCTGCTCATTCAAGCCCCCACCCCTGATTTACTCGGTAGATTTCTTATTATTCTGCTATAACTCTGTTTAGAGTGTGTGTAGTAAATTGACTGAGACAAACATGCAGTAACTTTAAAATGATTAAATCGAAGTTAAATTTGTAACATTAAAAGTAACCATATTTAATAATCACTTAAGATTTAACAGTTGGAAAATAAATTGAATTGTTTAGAAGAAAAGTTGTCATCATTGATTTATAATAGAGATGATGGGAAAAAAGTTCACTTTGGCAGCGTATATTTTTCACTTAGCTGCCAATAGTAGTTTCTGCTCCCGCTGATGGGTTCTGTGTGCACTGCTGTCGCTCGTCGCTGGTCAAGGTTAAAGGCGCCGCACGTTCCTAGAACGTCAAGGAGTAATGGCTAAGCTGGTCCTGCGTCTGTCTATAAGACACTCTTATGATGGCGTCTCGCACAACGTCAGTCTACTTCTACCTTCACTTGGTTTCAGAGATAGTACTTTCTGCTGGTACCACCAATAACTATGGTAAAGAATAAAAACGAAACGCTCTTCTGAGTATTGCGTTTTCCAACTCATGGTTATGGGTCCCTATCTTCCCATTCCACCATCCCATTTATCTCAGAATTTACCCTCGATGAGAATTAAATTTAATCTCTCGGGATAAACTTTCTTTACATTTAAATTGAATAGCTTTAGCTTTACATTACATTTAACTGGAAAGGTTAATAATACAGATAGAGTCTGTTTACATTTACATCTCCACTGATTTAAAGCTTGAAAAACGTACATTAATTTTGAAGTGAAAATGTTTATATGGACATTTACACTGCTTGAAATTGTAAGTATTATAATTAAAATGTACATCATTTCTTTCATCTTTCCCTTCCTGCTCAGTATGGAACTTGGGACTACTTTCTGCTTTTAGTTCTAATTAAGAAACTAGCAATAAAGAAAATATAGAATGTAAAATCACAACTTACGCCAATCCTAGCTCACAGACATTTTGCTCAGATTAGTAAAAGAGACTTGAATAGGCCTCTTACACGCGTCTGGGGTGTCGTTAATTTAATACGTTCCCTCTCTGACATCGTGTGTGGTCGTTCAGTTTCCCCAGTCCCGATCTCCTTATTTAATATGAAACAGATTTCCTGGGCTGTGGAAGTCCATCAAAAATTCTCCAATAAAAGGTGTCCGGTATGTTAAGAAGGAATTCTGAATTCTAGGCTTCACTCTAGCAAGGTCTGGTATATTGGCAAGCGATATTCACAGTGGAATAACACTGAAACGTGTCAGGTTATATTCCCGGTCTCCCACGCATCTGTTTCTTATGGAGTTAAATAAACGCTCCAATCATTTTCAAACAGGCGGGGTCGGGTGTGGTACTTTCAAAATATTCCACGTGAAGTAAGGTGCGTACAGCAAAAGGTCACGTGTTACCATATATGGCAATATGACATGCGGTGCCTGGCGTACAGACTCACGAACATGTCGATAACCTCATATGACAACGTGTGTCAAAAGTAACAATTCATTACTTTATCAGAAAGTAATTTCTTATCTGTGCCTGTCCATCAGTTGTCTCCCGTATTCCAAGCTTTGGTGATGCGCGCCCCCGTCTTATCGGTGATTAGGCAGATAGCGCTGGGCGATGTACGTGTTAATCCGTAGCGGCCAAGCTTGGTACAAGGGAATTTTACAAACCTGCTTCTCGTAATATTATCTCTACCCCTCCTTGCAAATGTGAGGTGTTTATCCTCCACAAGGAGTGTCAGATAACAGACGAGACACAATATACTGAAAGTAGTGAAAGAATACTTGAAAATATAAACTATCTGCTACATGGTATAGAAAGACAAAGTGCGACAATTGAAAGCACGCAATAAAATCTGTACACAAATGCATGAATTACTGCCGGAGTGAAACAGAGATCGAGAGGGGCCGCCCCATTCTGTCACTGGTTGCCAGCCCCATATTAGTCACCTTGCACCTAATGCTTGATGGTGTAGCAGCCTACTCTGTCTCATCAGAGACCCCCATAAACTACACAGGGCCTGTAGATGTATATTGGCCCAATAATCTTTAAGGTTCAAGCATGGACAGGAGGGGGCCCGAACCAAACACATTATAAACATGTGATAATTTATATGCGTGATTTCAAGTCACATAAGCTGTGCTCAGAATCTGTTAAAAGGCCTAATTGTTTCAGCATTTTGTGGCATGACCAATAATTTCCGTGGAGCAGACAATTCGCATTGTCAAATACCTTGGTATAATCTTTGAAGAGCGTCCGATTGACTGAGTGGTTAGAGCTGTGGTCTCTCGCGGCAAAGGTGCCGGGCTCGATTCACGGTGTCGACACGTTCCAATCTGCCCAGCTGTAAATGGGTACCTGACTTATCTCTTGAGCTAATGAAAAAAAAGGCAGCGAAGAAAGGGACAGGTCAAACCCCCCTCCCCCCACCTTTCGATGCTGGACCTGGTATAGTGAAGTCTCTAACACTTCACACCACAACGGCTTTATCTGCTTTGGGACCACCTTCACCGTGACCTTTTTATATTCTCTGAAGCAACATATACAGAGATCTGTCTTCACCTCCACGGCTGGCCTGCATTAGTGTTCGTCTTGTGCATGTATCATTGTGAATCCCCTTTCGCTCAGCAAATCCACCCTGTTCATCTGCTGTTTCCATAATTATCGTTATGTCCTATTCTCTTTCATTATAAAATGTTTGTATGTGGTCTTTTTGGCTTTAACTCTTACAGGGCGAGAGCCCAGTATTGGGGTTAGATTTTCCGAAGCGCTCGTGACTGGAGGCCAGTTTTTTTAAGCCGGTTGTATTTGGACTAATGTTTTTGTTTCTTCTTGTCATTTTGTTATATTTTATCAATGCTCACTCAATTTCCTTTACAACTATTCATAACATTACCATACTTTTGAAAACCTGGACAGGACCGACACTTAAACAGTATCTTTTTCTTTTCTACTCCTTACGGAGCATGGAACCATAATTGCAGCTGGTCATCTTACAGGAAGCCTGCACCAACTAGTCACATGCTGTTGTAGCGGTGGTTTATGTTGCAATTTGCTTAGCATGATGACGTTGCCAGCGTCCACGCACAACCTCAAATTAGTCACCTTGTACGACTGAGGGTGTAGTAATTCTGTTTTTTTTTCTCTCTTCAGAGGTCCCCATAGAACTACACGTGGCCTTGAACGTTAATACTATACCCACGTGGGCCCGCCTCGCTCAGAGGGTAAAGAAGATAAAGGGCCGAAAAACTTGTCCGACGGGGAACCACTTCTGATGATCAGATTGCCTCCTATTATATCTCTTTGTTAGAGTTTCCTATCATATCGTATGAAAACTCCAAAAGATAGAAAATTGTCTGCGCAAGACATCAGAAACCACATCCTATAAGAGTTAATATGTTGTAATAGTTATATAAATATTAATAGTTATAATTGTTGTAATAGTAATATAATAGTTATTACTAATAACTGTCAGTCATATGACTTACAAGGCTTGTAGTCCGTTGATCTTTACACCAGTTGGCTTCTGGTATATAAGGTTATGATAATAGATTTTAAAAGTTCATCTGGCATGTTATCCATAGGTTTGTTATTACGTTCATTTCAAACTCACAGTGCTTTTAATTCATCTGTTCTGATAATTGACAATACCTGTTGCATTTCCTGTTTTCCTGTTTGTTCTTAATGGCATGTTTGACTTCTTGAAGTATTAGTTGTCCTTCCTGCTAATTGCTATCTGGTGTAGCTGATCGATATCCTCCATATCAGCGTTGCCACTCTTAGGTGGATTCACCTAGATCTGGGTTTTTTCTTTTGATCCCATCTAGGTGTAATTTTCCTTCATTACTTGAAGAACGTCACCTAGATTAACTTTCAGTTTTCGGTTTTTCGACAAAAGTAGCCCATAATTCAAAATTGAGGTGTACTTAGATGGGGTTTTTTTAAGGTACCATCTAGGTTTTTTTCTTCAAAATTGAGAGTGGCGACACTGCTCCATACAGTTCACCGGTGCATTGAGTCACTCTTTCTGCTATGTTCTCTGTCTGCTGTGTTCTCTTTTTCCAGTAATATTCCATCATCCTGTAATTGCAGATGTAATGTGTTAAAGTGTGTTGTCTTACTTCTTAGTTCCGTAACTCTGTTCTCAACAATTTTTTCAATCATTGATATAATGGGTTTTTTTTTTAAATTGGTGGGGGTGTTCACTAATATTTTAGCCACATTTCATTTTGCAGTTATCCATTTACGACTTCTTTAATCTTTTTATATTCCTCTTTGTCAGCTTTACTCTGCCTTCTCTTTATTTTTATTTTTTTCATTAAGTGCTTAATTTCTTCCGTCACCCATTTCATTGACACGGTTTCTTGCTGTTTGTGGAATTATTTCTTGTCCTGTTTGCTGACTACTTCCCCTCAGGCTCGTCATACATGGTGGCGCTGGCAACCTCGTCGTGGACATGAAATTCTCACAGAAACCATCTCTGCAGAAGGAAGTGAATGCTTGGTGCAGGCTTCCTGCAAGTGGACTTGCTGCAGTGGTGAGCTACAGGCTCCGTTAGGAGCAACAAGGAAATCTGTATTCATGTTTTTTACTGAATGTAGTCCTCAACCATTCCTAGTTTTTCGTCTATATTTTTAAGTGGTTTTTTTTTTTTCTTCCTGTGTTTACTACTACTATTTCTTCTCCTTCGTTCGCTTGAAATAACTACACATATCTCTCTTATAAAGCAGTCTGTCTCAGGCTTCTCTCGTCACCATACAGTTTCTTCCTCAGCTGAGTTGGAGAAGGCTACGCTGCTACCCTGCTGCTCTCATGGAGCCGACATGTTTTCAGCGACAAATACGTTGTTTCTTAGTTTACAGCTGAGCTGCTGGTCCGGCACATCCGATTTCAGCAAGTATTTTTATGTGCGTTTGTGGTCCTAAACCTCTGCCTGAACCCAGCCTATCTGCAAGGCATCATTTGGTTTGAAATTATTTCATTCTCCTAGATGAATTGCCATCCACGGCTTACGGGTATCATCTACCCGGAGCTTACTAATTTTAGAGCGCCAGAGACTTGCCCTCGCCCCTTCTCCTGTTAGTTTTAAACGGGTCCCGCCACGAGAAGGCCAGGAGTTGGGCTTTTGCTGTCAGAGGGTATGTATTGCGCATGCCTTATGAGTGTTTAAGCAAAAATTGAGTGCTTATTCTCAACTCCACTCCCGGTTATGACAGCATTTGTTCACTACTGTAGCTCTCTACTTGCATTGTAGCAGTAGCTGTACTTCGGTCTGGTTTCATTTATGGCTCGAGATTTTCCGTACCAGACGAGGAATTTCCCCTGCGACTTCCAGAAACGGCTTTCACCCTGATCGATTGTGTAGATTTTTATGTTGAAACCAATTAATATTAGGGGTTATCAGTAGTTTTCAGTTGCTTCCCGTGATTTTCTTTCGTGACCGTCTGCTAAGTCTGTGAAGCAATTCCTGTCCGTAATATTACTCATGGCCATTTATGCAAATTACGTATGTATAGTTGTGATTATCATGTGGGCAGCCAGTATCTGATTGCGACGTTAACGTAACCGTTTTCCTTCCCCCCCCCCCCCTCTCCCCACCCCCGATAAAGCAGATTTGAATATCGCCATTGCTAAATTTCCGTGACCAGACTTAGTGTAGTTAGTTCTGTCTTGACAGACACTGAACCAAGAAATAAACGGTAGTTTTAAACACACGCCAACTCACACTCACACCAACACACATACACACAGGTAGAGGGAGGAGAGGCATAAGACAGGGACCAAACGAAGGAGGTTATAATCAGGGTTGTGGAGTTGGCCTAAAGATTTTCCGACTACAGTTTTTTCACTAGTCCTATAGCATTAAATTCTGAGGCACAGTCCGGACATTTTTACCGCTTCCAACTCCACTAAAAACGACCGACCCCACGCCTCCGACTCCCAACACCGCAGCCAGTGTTATAATGATGATCATGATATTCAGAAAAGTTAACTCTTTAGTTGTCAGTGCTATATTTTCGTGACCAGACTTCATGTAGCTAGTTCTGTCTTGACTGATACTGAACCAAGAGAAAGGGACATATCTCTAAAACACAGAGAGAGAGAGAGAGAGAGAGAGAGAGAGAGAGAGAGAGAGAGAGAGAGAGAGAGAGAGAGAGAGAGAGAGAACGAACGAACTTTATTTTCAAAGGGTTAAGAATTGGGCATGCAGGCCCGAGAGAGAGAGAGAGAGAGAGAGAGAGAGAGAGAGAGAGAGAGATTTCATTAGGAATATGAAGCATTTCATTTGGGAGCCGCGCTGGTGTAATGGCTTCGGCGTTGTACTGGCGACCAGGTGTTCATGGTTCAAACCCGGGCGTCAGCGTTTGAAGAAATGTTTTGCGTGGTGTGCATTATTTTTTTCTATGCGTAAAACAGGGCATTACTCAAACAAGTGTCTAGCTAAATCAAGGGAAACAATCCAAATTATAAAATTATTAATCAAGGGAAAGTCGAGTTCGATCTCTAGATGGCCTTCAAATTGAAGAAATTGATTGCACCAAATTAACAGGCACAAAGCCAAGTAATATTAACGCTCTAAAAGAAATGGATCGCTTAAGAAATTTTAGACCAGATTTACAATAAGTAAAATTATTGTTTATGTTTTAGTATGTCACAATTTTTCTAACACTAAAAAGAAGAAAATAAAAAATGTAAAAAAAAAATATTTTAAGCGCCCTGTTTATGCACTAAAAACCCAAAAATAATTTTTCAAGGAGTTTATAGCTTGCAGTCAAAACATGTAACATCAAATTGACAAAAAGCGTGGGGCGCTGATTCTGCATGAAATTAACTTCTGCTTTATACTTCATTAGACACTTATGGATAAAATATATGATGAGCGCTTAAGCGCCCCACGCTTTTTGTCAATGTGATGTTACATTTTTTTACTGCAAGCTATAACTCCTTGAAAAAATATGTTTTGGTTTTTAGTGCATTAAAAGCGTGTGTTTAAAATATATTTATTTAAATTTTTTATTAGTTGTTGCGATTGAGGCATGGAAGACGCTTGTGAAAACTGTGTAAAAGTGCTTCTGACTTTTAACCCTTTCAGCACGTGTGCTGATGCCCATTGGCAACTCTCGATCATTCACTGTCGAAATTTTGTATGATGAAGATCGTTGTTTGAGAGTGTGTCTCGGGATTTACTTCCCTTGCTCTGCAGTGATGGTCCAACAGTGGCCAAACTTCAGAGTTTCTACTGAGGATCTTCAAAGGAATCTACCTTTCGCTCAAGATTACTTTTGGCAGAGATGTGAATTGAATTCAGTTCTAAGGAGCCTCATAGGAATTTAAAGAAATCAAGTACTACGGCTGATAGGATCCAGGCCGTCTAAACTTTTTATCTTTCATGACCGTCTATGAGTTAAGATTTTGCTCATTCTGATGAGCCCCAATTGATTTAATTCAGTAAAATATTACGTTAATAGCTCTGTTAAAGGTATTTAAAATGACTGAGACATACGGGTTCATTTCACTCAAAATGACTAAATCAACTATAAATTTGTATATTTACAGATAACAAATTTAATAATCAATTATCGTTAACAAATGTAAAATAAATAAGGGTGGGGTGAATTTAGAAAGTCTTTAAAATTTCCTCACTGGTGATCGTCTGATTTGAGAAAAAAAAAAATCTATAGTAGAGATTTCAACTGGCAGCTTTGAATAGGTTCTTTCCTGCCAGTAAGATGTCGGTTGGTTTCTGCTTCAGCCGATGCTTGTTCTTTGCAGGTTACGGTCATCAAGAAAAGCGCTTTCCCAGAATGCACTATCAAAATAAATGGAACAGTTTAAATACAGGTCAATTGATTCAAATACCTGGGCACATTAATACCAACGGATGAAAGATACATCTCAGAAGTGAAGAGCAGAATAGCTCAGGCAAAAACAGCATTCTATAAAATGAAGAGTATTCTATGCAATGGTTTTTTTTTACAATGGAAGTAAGAAAGAGAGTTCTTTGGTGTTATGTAGAGATAGAAGTTGTGGAGAGACCAATAATTCAGCTAAATTCCTTGTATAGGTATTTGCTATATATATATATATATATGTATATATATATATATATATATATATATATATATATATATATATATATATATATATATATACATATATATATATATATATATGTGTGTGTGTGTGTGTGCTTGGACAGCGCTAAATGCAATGATTTGCCTGAATTACAATTAACAAGATACATATATCTCACAAAATGATATGATACACTTGAGGCACATGTGATTTAATCATCACATCACTGCTCCAGTCTGGGGTCGCTGTTGCTTTCGCGTTTCTGAGCGAATTAGCATAAAACAAACACGAGCGCTTGCTGTAGTGGTTTATGAAAATACTATTTTCATATGTTGAGCTTGCCAGCCTCATAAATAACCACTACGATTGCTCGTAGTGGTTTATAAATATCATCATCTCATCTCAGCCCGTAACCCGTCATGGGTCGTAGGGGTGCCATGGTGGAAGCATCAGCAGACAGGGTCCTCCACTGCTCTCTATCCTCAGCAATGCGTACAAGTGTGGAAAAACCGTGTCCTGCCCATTCTTTGATGTTATCAGCCCAGGATTTTCTCTGCCTTCCTCTTCTCCGTTTACCTTCGACTGTTCCCTGAAGGATCGTTTTCGAAAGGGAGTCATGACGAGTTACATGCCCAAACCAGGCAAGCTTTCGACGTTTCACTATTGACAAAAGTGGTTCTTGGTGGCCTGCATAGGTGTTTATCTTCTCTCTAACATAGACATTTGTTTTGTGCTCTTTATAGCAAATGCGCAAAATTCTTCTATAACATTTATGCTCGAAAGCCTGAATCCTTCGCTCCGTATCTGCAGTGAGTGTCCAGCCCTCACACCCATACAAGAGAATAGATAATACAAGTGATTTGTATAATTTGATCTTCACAGGAAAACTGATGTTACTTTTCCAGATCACATTCAACCTTGTCATGGCAGCTGAGGCCATCTCAAGTCTTGTCTTGATTTCTTTAATTGATCTTCCATCACTACATATAGTGGACCCGAGATATTTAAAGGTGTTAACTTCTTCTAACGTTTGCCCATTTAACGTAATGTTGGTCGGAACATGTTTCTTATGGCTATTCACCAATATCTTGCTTTTTTCTATCTTAATTTCCATCCCATATGTTCTTGTTACTTTCTCCAGTCTAGAGGTAAGGTCTTGAAGTTCTGATTCTGATCCAGCTATCAGATCCATATCATCAGCAAAACGTAGGTTACACAGAGGTCGGCCTCCAATCGATATGGTTGATTTAAAATCGTAGAGAGCCTCCTGCATAATATGTTCTAGATATATATTAAAGAGCACTGGTGACAGGATACATCCTTGGCGAACTCCTACAGTTGTTTTGAAAAATTCTCCAATGTCGTTGCTTACAAAAACAGCACTGCTTGCGTCCTTGTATAGTGCTTCAATGATATCTATGATGTTGGTATCAAAATTGAATTTTCTCATTACTTGCCATAAGCCTTCATGCCAGACTCGATCGAAGGCTTTTGTGAAATCGATGAAGTTATGGTATAAATCGTGTTGATGTTGGAGATGTTTTTCGGTAAGTAATCTAATATTGAAGATTTGTTCTGAGGTACTTCTTTTTGGTCTAAAGCCAGCCTGTTCCTCTGACAAGATTTCTTCTGATTTCTGTTTTATTCTGTTCAAAAGTATCCTTAACATTACCTTACTTGGATGACTAATAAGGCTAATGGTTCTGTAGTTCTTGCACATTTTTAGATTTCCTTTCTTTGGAAGCGGTATTACTAATGACTGCGTCCATTCTTTTGGCCATTTTTTTGTACTCCATATCTTCTGGCAAATTGTTGTCATGATTTTTACTACATCTGGTCCTCCATATTTCAAGAGCTCTGCTGGTATATTATCCACACCCGGTGACTTCCCTCCTTTCATCGAACATATAGCCTCTTCCACTTCTTCCCGTAATATTGCTGCATTTCCGAGTTCCCTGTTTTCGCACTTAATGTTGTTTAATATGCCTAAGTCAGTGTCAAGTTTACAGTTATATAATTCTTTACAATATTCTGTCCACCTTCTCGTTACAGCTGTTTTTTCATTGAGCAGAGCCCCATTGCTATCTTCTATGACAGTTACCCTGGGCTGTTGAGGTTTTGATAGTTTTCTTAATGTGTCAAAAGCTGCCTTGCTGTTACCTTTTATTAGCCCCGTATTAATGGACTCACATTGATCAGCTACCCATTTTTCTTTGGCCTGTTTCATTTTCTTCCTAATATTTTTGTTCACCATACTGTATTGCCATGCTGCTTCAGGAACCTCTTTCTTAACCTTTTTCATTTCCCGCCGTGTATCACATAACTTTAGAATGTCATCTGTAACCCATGGTTTGTTTATTTTCTTTCTTTTACCAAGTATTTCTGTTGCTGATTCAATGAGCACGTCTTTCATGTTCTCTATGATTGAGTTGATATCATCCTCCAAAAAGTTGAGAGCTGCGAATTTTCCTCCAACAGTTGCCTCAAAGATTCCCGCGATTTCTGGATCTTTCAGTTTGTCTAAATTGAATCTTAACTGAGAACATCTGTTTTGATTATAGTTCTTTTTAAGTTTAAGCTTGAGCGTCATCAATACCATGTCGTGATCACTACCAATGTCGGCGCCAGGAAAAGTCCTAGTCTTGGCTTTATTAATACTGGACTTGAATCTTTTGGATACAAGAATAAAATCAATTTGGCCATGTATCTCAGTTTTTGGGGCATGCCACGTTGTTCTTCTTGATAACTTATGAGGAAATAGTGTATTTGCAAGGGTTAGTTTATAGTTGCTGGCAAATTCTAGTAGCCTTAGTCCTCGATCGTTGGTTTCTCCAGTCCCAAATTTTCCTACTGTACCAGCCCAGTGACCGTATGCATCTGGCCCTATTTTAGCATTCCAATCAATATTTTCATATGTTGAGCTTGCCAGCCTCATATATAACCACTAAGCAAGAAAACATGTCAAACTCACATTTGTAAATTAATGTTAACTTGTGAGTACGCAATCTCCTGACACAGTTTAGAATGGACACTAGCAACTTAGGTTAGATACTTTCGAATCACTTGGTCTGGAAATTTTATATTTCTCTTCTGACGGGTGATCCGATTCCTTATGATTCCATTCTTCGTATTTAAAAAATGCAGGTTTACTTTTAAGTTTAAAGTTGCCCAAATACTTCGATCTTGGTCCTTAAGTTTCCAGTCTTTGTATTTATAAATGCGGGTTTACTTTTAAGTTTTAAAGTTGCCCTAACACTCTGATATGTCACTTATAATATAGTCTTAGTCCAATCCTTCTCTCTCTGGCTTCTGGGAGTTGCTAGTTTGACGTTGTGATGCAGTCTGATCTGTGACTCCGATTTCGCTAGGTTATATCTCTCATTTCCAGTTCAAATCCCAGATTGTACTTCCGACGAATTTTCCAATGAGAACCATTGTGTATCCCGTTTCTCAAATCAAGCCAGTCGTAAGCTCTTAACTATATGGGTCGGGTGGTTAAATTTAATTCTCCCTCGCGTGTTTTAAA
Organism: Oreohelix idahoensis; assembly: GCA_024509875.1. Classification (NCBI taxonomy): domain Eukaryota; kingdom Metazoa; phylum Mollusca; class Gastropoda; order Stylommatophora; family Oreohelicidae; genus Oreohelix; species Oreohelix idahoensis. Next base: position 150,739 of record JAMPIV010021814.1, on the reverse strand, counting down.
ATATTACATTTTAAAATTCCATCGCGTGACACCTTTCTAATAATGCTGTAATACTTCCGCTCAGACATCATCCGTAATTACACAGGGATGGTCCGGCGGTAGCTGTTATCTCATTATCACATGGGCCTTCGCCCATCTCAGACGGCTTTCCCAGACAGACAATATGGCGTTTCGTTTCATCGCTTTTGTGCGACCATATTGTGTCTATAGAGATCTACTCTATCAAAGGTGGCCAGACGCCTAAGGTGACAAATTTATTACCACTGACCTGTGTAATTAACCTGGTATTATTATGGTTCAACTGGCGAAACGTAAAGAAGTCTGGGAGTGGTCACAGCAAAAAAATGTAAGAGCAATAAATATGCCAAATAATAGGTCGATGAGTGAGAAAAATGAAGAGATACTGTCCGAGAGGACGAGCGTTATAAAACGTGCACGATTGATTTCGTCACCTCTCTTACCATTGACGAATGCTCTAAGCTACGTGTCAATCTTAATTAAGCAGATTGTATACTCCGAGATACAGTGGTGCAAAAGCCGATTGGCATTCTGTGAAATTATTTTTTTCCTGCCCAGGAGTTTCTCAGGAACGGTTTTAAGTCCAGAACGTAAGCTCTTTACACATTCAAAACATAGAAGGATTGACAGAGTTGAAATTTATTCTGCAGCCTGTATTGCGCGCCATTCTCAAAGTTTAATTAATGTGTCCTTTTTATTTTCCTTATTTAACTTCACAGCGTGTCAGATTTTCTGGAGTCCCCAGGGTAAAAGAAAGAGAGGTAGACCTAAAAACAAATAGGAAAAAAAAAAGTGACTGGAGATAGAAGTGACAAGAAAGCATTACAATAACTGGAAACAGGTGGCGCAAGACACCAGGTCTTGGCATAAACAGTTGTGAAGGCCGACGCTATGTATGGGCGGAGTTACTTTTATATTTTGTATTCGATTTTGATTTTACTTATTTCTTACAGGCTTTTCTTTAACTCGCAACGTATGTCACCCTGTAGTCACCTTCAAATCTTGCAATCGATTTTTCAATCACTTCCAGATGAGCAATATATCTGAAAATTGGCATAGTTGTGTTTTCCCAATGATAATACAATAACCAGTCGTAAAAAAATAAAAATTAATAAAATTAAAATTAATATTACTTTTTTTTTATTTGTATAAAAAACCACTAAAATGGGTGATAACTGCAAATAATGTAGATGTATTCTTTCCAACAAGATTGTCTCTCTTGAAACTTCATTCTCCTCTTCTCCCTTCCTCCCCCCCCCCCCCCCCCCCCCAAGACATACATACAATTGACAAATACATTTTAAAAAAATGTAATTTACAACTCTTATCAAAATATATAAAAAATATTAACTTTTCGTGTAATATACTGAATAATTAGATCCACCTCCTGTGCTGTGGACTCGTTTATCGCAAACTTATAATGTCATAAGCGGATCGATTACATTTGACTTAAATTTAAAAACAACAAAAAAAATTTTTTTAATGTTTTAAACACAGGCTTTTAATGCACTAAAAACCCAGAAATAATTTTTCAAGGAGTTTATAGCTTGCAGTAAAAATGTAACATCAAATTGACAAAAAAGCATCTGGAAATATCATATCGTCATTTAAAATATTTTCATTACCATTTTTTTTATATCCGCACCAACCACGACCCGCCACTGCAGGTTGATGGGGTGGGGACAAATTTTCCCACTAATTTCTAATGTGGTACGTGCAAAACCTTTTTTTTTTTCAAGTTGTGCAAATGTTTCCTCCAGTGACAGTATTTTCATTCATCATTCATAACCCTCCACTCCCAAAGGAGCATAGGCCTTCAACAAACACATGCCAAGTCCTCCTGTCACGTGCCATCATCTCAAGTTCTTTCCAGCTTCTCCTCATCATTTTCACCTCTGTTTCTTCTCCATGTGCTTCGTGGTCTACCTCTGCCTCTCTTGCCCTGGGGTTTCCAGAACAAGGACTGCCTTGAAATGATATCAACATGACTTCACATTTGAGTTTTTGTGTTGGATCCGATTTCTCTTGTTCTCCATATGTTTCCCAATACAATGAAAGCTCCTCTTGCTTTTTGCATTCTTATTTTGATATCACTGTCTGTCCCTCCAACGTTGTCTAGATTTCTGCCAAGATATGTTTACGATTCTACATCTTGTAGTGGTGTTTCTTCAAGTTCAACCCTGTTATCATTACCTGCATTTATTCTCATTATTTTTGTCTTTTCCTGTGTATTTTCAGACTCAATTGCTGTGACCTCTCATCGAGTGTTTTCAATTTGTCCTGCATCTGATTACGTGTATGTATTTTTAAGTTGAGGGCCGTCTGTGTTTTATTACTATCATATTTGTCTGGATTTAACGGTTCTTGTGCGCAGTTCGATTTCTGATGTTGTGCTGATTTCATAAGATGTATACGCGCACAGCTTAGAAGGAACATTGGTAGGGACAAATTCAACAATAGGTCATATAATTCAAAACCTGAAGTTGCTGTGGTCGTGTATTTACTGGTTATTTTCTGAGTTTTTTAAAGCACGTATTAGGGACGCTCTACTTTGTTTTATAAGTGAAAGTACCCAGCTCAACCCCTGTTGGGTTTTATAGTTTGAGTACCCATCATCAGGTGCCATCTTCCCATCGAAGGTCGGCTGCAATGGATCTCCGACGTCTTCTGTCTCTTGTCTTGATGGTGCACTCTGATTAAACTCTTTCCAGTCCATCTCTTGATGTTATCTTCCCACTTCTAGCGCTGTACATGTTATGCGTACATAGCTTTTATTTAATGTAATGTATTCTGTTTATTGTGATTTGAACTCCTTAAAGGCCTTCAGGTTTGCTTATTCTAGACTATATTTTTTGAACATTTTTAATTGCGCTGATCGCGCTGGTGTGCTACGGCGTTGTACTGGCGACCAGGTTTTCATGGTTCAAACCCGGGCGTCAGCGTTTGAAGGAATGTTTACGACCGGAAATTTGACTGAATAACCTGAACGGCTCCTGCACATAAATACCGTGTGGATGGGAAGGAGCGAAGCTCCTGACCGGGTTGGAAGGAAAGTCCACTGACCCCCCAGCCTCGCAATGACATGTCATTGGGCCAAAAGAGCTGGAAAGCTCGAGTGCCGCTGGTTAGAGAAAAAAAAAATTGCGCAGATTTCTCAGCTCTCTTCCCCTACTGACTGTTGTGTGTGCGTCAACCCATCTTCACACAAACCGCCTTTGCGCTAGTTTAGTTTTTGTGGCATTTGGTTTTAGCTTTAATTTGTTTTGAACTCTTGAATGTGCTCATTTGCTTTTGTTTACTTTAAAAAATATATAAATTATTGCTTTTTAATTAATTATTTTAACTTTAAACGGATTATAAATTTCCATTGACATCTAGCTGTATGAGTCATATTGCTGTCTGGTTAAAGTTATTGTTGCTGTTGAACAGAATGGACATCATTGCACTCCGAGAAAACCCATAGGTACTCAGTCTTCTCCCTCAGTATATGTTGAAGAGAGTTCCTGTAGCTCGCTGGTTATATATGCACGACGGATACGTCCAGCTCTGCTAGCTTTACGTCTGATGCCAAATTCCAACAGTTTTAACCTTGACGACTCTTCTATTGCAGTGTCGTTCTCTAATAGACGATCATTACTAGTTTTCAGTATATCTCCCTTATCTATACCCAATGTCCCCACTGTGGATGCTCTTGATGCTAGTCTGTCAGCTCTCTCATCACTGCGTACCCCTGCATGACCAAGACATAAGATCTACACCAGCTCCTGCAGATTTGAAGCTTCTTTGAATGTTTTCGATTCATGCCGTAGCCATAAAGTTATTATACATCTTGAATTTTTTGTTATTTTACATCTTGAATCATTTATGGTGACGCTAACACACGTTTTATGTAAGTTTATGATTTGGTTATAATACACCCTTAATCAGTTATCACCATAATAAAAATAACCATATGCCTTTAACAAATTCAACAAACAAATACCAAGTCCTCCTGTCTCGTGCCATCAGCTGAAGGTTTTTTCATATCTTCTTCATCCTTTTCATATCTTGTCTCCAGTTCTCTTCTCCGCATGTTGTTTGATCTACCTCTACATCTCTTACCCTAAGGATTCCAGAACAAGGACTGCCTCGTAATGTTATCAGTAGGTTTCATCAGTCTCTGTCCTATCCATCGCCAACGTCTTCTTCCCATCTCATGCTCCATTGGCACTTGTCTGGTTCTTGTCATCTTAACCGTGTATATTATCGCGAATACATATTTAATGTCGACTTTTTCAAATGTCTTTACATACTGTTTGACTGCATTGCTTAGATAGCAGGTTAAGTCACGTTTTATCGCTGTTTGTAAAGATATTAAAGGTTGATTACTTTTAAGTATTTAGTTAGTGTCACACAGTTGCGTATGTTATGAACTATCGCATGGTTTCTGAAGGTAATTTTCACAATAAGGCTGGTGTATTTTATAGAATATCTTGTTCTAATTACAGACAATGCAATTTCTTGTTGCAGAGTATTTTAAATTCTTTAAGTGTTTTCATATTGGTGCTTTCAGTAACTGTTTTGCTTTGTCTACCATTCAGGCTGTGATCGGAATGATATGTCTATTCTACTGTTATCAATTTTTTTCGACATGTTTAGTATGGTTTTAATACGCTTTCCATCTGTCTTCTGCGACTTCAGACTGTTCTGTTTTCCTGCCATAGTTTTATAAATGTATAATAAAGCCTATATCATATCAGAGTGTTGTGAATGTCACACCGTTATAAAGTTAAACTGCCCAACGTTTTGAAACGTCTTGTTCGCAAGGGATTAACATAGCCCCCGTCTGGCTGCGGATTATAAAAGAAAGCTGTTTTCAATGGAGCTCTCTGTTCGAAGGCTCGAGACTAATTGCAGAAGAAAATGAGGTTAGTTATCACGGATGTTAGTGTTCTTTAGAGAATGGTTCCTAAACCTTTTAGGACGTGGGCAGCTCTTTGAGAAGAGTAGCTAACTCCATGGACATCATCCCTCAAATTATGTTGTAAACATTATGTGGACCAGTAGTTCTCAACTTCTGTTACGACCACGACTGAAATTTCACAGTTGGTGACACTGGCCACCCCTGCAGTGCAAATAGGAATTCAGCCAAAGGCATGTCCCTTAAGACTTCTAGTAAGTATGGGTTGTGAGTCACTGAATGAAGAAGAATGACTATTGTAGACTGACAGGATTCATATTTGAGAAGTAAGCCACTAAATAGCGATGTTTTCAGACACGGTGTGACATGAAAATCTAAAGTTTCTTGGTGTCATTTCTTTGACTCACAAATATGAGCGAGACGTCATAACTCAGAAATGTGCCTCATGCCGGCGGAATTACTCGATATAAAACTTAATTGTTGTATTGAAGACTTTAAACACTTCACAGTAAAAAAGGTCGTCCCGTGTTAGATACCGCCATAAGGGAGTGATGTGTTAGAGACTGCACCATACTAGCTCCCAACCATGTGCTGTGGGATGACTGGTTCCCTTCCCCGCCACTGTCGCCTTCTCTAACTCAAGAGCAGAGTCGGGTACCCATTTATAGTTGGGTAGACTGGAGTGTGTCTACAAGGTTTTGAACCCGGAACCCGAAGGCTTTGCTATGAGAGGAAAGCGCTCTAACCACTCTGCCAATCGGACACTTCATAATAATCGTCACTGTATTTACAACGATAGTGTGTAAATTACAAGATATTTTCTACTAAACACGCATATTTACTGTTTGTTTTAAAACATATGTAAACAAACAACGTTCTTTTTGGTAAATTAATATTAGACAAACATAAAGGTATGTTTTCAGGCACTCGTAAGAAATAAAGAAGTAGAACACTTGGACAACAGAAAAACAACAGACTTTTTGGTACTTGGTTAGAACCTAAAAAGTAGCTGGGACAGAAAGAGTTTTTTTGTTTTTTTTGTTTTTTGTTGTTGTTGATGTAATACTCGTCGTTACTGTGTATTCGTTTGTTTGATGAGGAAGATTTTTTGTTAATGTTTTATTCAGGTGCTACCATCACGCTACTTTTTTTTTATTACTCTGGTTATCATGATTGACCCCCCCTACCTCTGTTTCTGCAAAGCGCCACAGGCACAAAATAATAGCTGCCCTGGCTAAATTAAAAAATTAGAAACCTACCCACCAGATATATTTATTGAATGTGTGATTTATATATACACACATTGGGATTCTCGCCAGGGCTACGGAGTTCGTGCACTGTGCTGAGATCCTCCTTGAGTGATCTAAGGGAGGAGATCGGAGCACTGATGGAGTTGTCCGTGTGCAGTGAAGATAGTCCTTAAAACCAAACCAAACCAAACCTTGACCTTACACCTAACCAGACCTTGACCTTACATGTATTTGTAACAAAGCAGAGTTTAATACCAGCAGATAGGTGAATAAATAAAATCCGCTAGTTTTTGTTTCTAACAATTAATAATATTAGTAATAATAATATGTTAGAAAAACAGGATAAAGAATATAAATTATTGTAATACTTAATAAACAAAAAAACAAACACACCATGAACCAAAAGACACAACGCATTAAAAAACAAAACAAAACAAAAACACTATTAAATAATCATAAGGTAATGAAAAGCAATAAAGGATACAAGAAGTAAGCAAACAACAAATTTTACCGTAAATTGCCATCGACAGCAGAACTCACTTGTAAATGCCATAATGTATTTCAATACAGCACAAAATTGAAAATAAAATGACACTATAATACCATAATTATAACCGATATTAAATTCAACAGGGTAGGCCAAGATGGTGGATGAGTGGAGACAAAATGAAGATCATCTGATGCTAGTCGACTCTCCTCCCATTTCTTAAAAAAAAAAAACAATAATAAACTAACCCTACTTCTGCCTCGGTACGCATGTCCAGTCATCATGTCAGCTCTGTTACTGTTTCCTGTAGTTGTTAGCAGACATTAAGCGGGCTATGGTGTATTGTACCGAGCTGAGTGCTTCGCTGACATTAAGAGGGAACCTTATCGGAAGTGCCCGCAGCGCTGTGGATCTTAACAGCGGTTGGCATTTTCAGGTTTTGGTTTGGTGTTGGATTCCCTCTTTTTCTCTCCTCCCCCCAACTTGCATTTGCTTGAAATGTTGGTTGTTTTCATGACAGTTGGTTAGAGATAAAGGAATCAGAGGGTTACATGATCAGTCGCAATAATTCCGGCGTTGACTTCCTGCCAAGGTTGTGGAGTCGGCCCACAAATTTTCCAACTCCTGAAATTTTTGAAGTCCGACTTCGACTGCAGTTTTTTACAAGTCGTATGATATAAAATTTGCAGTCCGGACATTTTTTACAGACTAACACTCCGACTACTAAAAAGCGACCGACTCCATAGCCCTGCTTTCTGCTTTGAATAATTTCCCCCCCTTACGTTTATCTAGTTCTGCGGCGCATATGAATACAGGCGCATATATTGCGATTACTGCAACCAGTGTTTCCCAGACTTACAAAAGTCTCGTACCCCTTGTGAGAGTTGCGTCTTACCGATCAAGTTTTATTTTTAATTTTTGTGTGATTTTCTTTTTTGTGTCTTTTATTTTCCCAAGTTGCATTGGCTTAAAATGTTGGTTGTTATCACAACAGTTTGGTTGAGATAAAGAAGAATCCGCGGGTAACTTGACCAGTCGCAAGAATTCCAGCTTTGACTTCCTGTTTGGAATAATTGTTTCCCTTATGTTCATCTTGTCTCACGTCTGTTGTTTTTCTGTTGTCTAATTTTCTACTTCTTTATTTCTCACGAGTGCCTGACACATAAATTTATGTGTGTAATATTTATGTAATTACTCATTTTGTTCTGCCACGGGTATGAATACAGGCACTTATATTCCGATTGCGCCAACCAGTCTTTCCCAAACTTACAAAAGTCGCGTACCACTTATGAGAGTTGATCTTATCAACGACCCCCTGTCATATATTAAATATTTATTAATTGTATTCTGCCGTTTAAAAAATATATGATAAAGTAAAATACAACCTTTCTGTTGCGTTGTCCTTAAACCTTTTTTTCACGTACACCTGGGGGTACAGAAAATGTATCGCAATTGTTTTCTCACTGGGTAGAAATGAGTTTAATTCCAGACATAACATGCTCCTACTATTGTCCAAGGATGCCCCTACAACCCATGTCCTTACCGACCGAATGTAGCAGAAGCAGGATCTCATATTGGGCATTTGTTTATATGTATATGTGTATGTGTGAGAAATTGGCTAGAAATAATGTATCTGCTGTAGCATCTCTGTTATGCCTTGATTGGTTCACTGATTAACTTGGGGGAAGGACGGGAGGAGATTTAAATATTAAGTTCACTTTCAGGGCAGGTGTGAGGGCAGAAAAGGCTAAGAATCCCCGACTTACTCTATTAATGTAAATACATGTATTCTACTATTACTGTTTTTTGATGACATAGCTGCCGCCAACACTACGACTTCTGGTGGTAAAGGTTCTCTGTAGACTTTCATATTATAGAGTGACATCCCCTTGTAATGTTTGTCTTGGTCATGTATCGCAGGCGAGTATCGACATTACAAAGAGATGTCACTCTATAGTATATAAGAGTCTAAAGAGAACCTTTACTTTACTTACTTACTAAGTCGTTCCTCTTCTACCTTGGGGTGTAGAGGTGTGCCTGAGAGAGCGCCATGCTATCCTATCGGCGGTCTTCCTCCTGGCCTGGTTCCAATCTAGTCCTCGATCCTTCAGAGATTGTCTAATGTTGTCCTCTCAGCGAACTCTGGGTCGTCCTGGAGGTCTGAATCCATGGATGGCTCTTAGTTTCTCATATTTGTCCTGGTAGCTGATCTTCTCCCATTCTGCAGACATGGTCATACCATGGTAATTGGGACTGTTCTACTCGGGTCTGCAGTGGCAGGGTTTTGAGGCCATGGCGTATCGTTAGAACCTTTACCCTACTGATGGATATTGATGTTGTAATGTTTCAGTACCGCTACTGCCACCTTCATTGCTACATCTATGATGTTGTTGGCGGTACGGATTATTGGGGAAAAAATGTTGATGACGTTAGCGAGTTTGATATGTAGTAATTTTTGTAGATTCGTCTTCTTCAAGTCCCGTTATCGTCTCCATTAATATATACCTTCGTCACTCATGCCAGAGTTTGACACCTGATAACCTTACAGTTCAGTCTTGTGTTCAATCGGATATTCATTTGTTTTCCCTCCCGACACTGGGTTATTATGCCTGTCAAGGATGCACAGAGCGTGGGGTGAAACCGTGTCCTGCCTTCAGGTTAAAATTTCCCCGATTTCATGTTTATCTCGTCAGAGCTCAGACAAGATCGATCCGCGAACAAGAGGGAACCAGAAAACCATAGTAAAGATTGAAAGCCAGCATTCCGCAAGTGAGAGAGGAAGGAGATTTATTGCTATTGGAGAGGGAGATGTGGGATTGGAAAGACCTCCTCAATCGAAAAAATGAGTAATGGAAAGTCTAACGTTAGTTAGTGGACGTGTCCACAACAATTTGATTGATTAAGTTTGTCCTTCAGTAAGCTGTCAATACAGTCTCGAGCAGGAAGGAAATACAAGGCGTCATGCTGTCTGCTCCAGATGTTGGATATGACTGTAGATTTAGTTCGTCTTATATAAAATTATCTTGACATTTTACAAGTAACAAGTATTGGGACTTGGATATGCCTGCTGGGTTGCTCTATCTCTGATGTTATAGAATATTAGGGTATCTAAATAGCGTAATTATAATTTACGTCTCCCGTGAAGTTATTCGCATATAAACATAGTGTATTTCAGTCTTCTTTAAATATTTATGTCTGTCCATATCTCTCTTTCGCTCTTTGCCTGTCTGTCTTTATATCTTTCTGTCTGCCAATTATGAGTGTGGCTATATGTGTATCTATCTGTCGGTCGTTCTTTCCGTTCTTTATCTGTTTATCTGTCGGTTCGTCCGTCTGTCTGTGAACTTCGGCGGCTGCCTTAGGTGATAAAATACATACTTTATAGTTAATTGTGCCTGTTTGTGTCTATCAGTTAGTCTACAATTGTGTCTGTCTGAGAAACTAAAGTATACACCTGTCTTTTTTGCCCCTTCCTTTTAATTACACGTTCACTATATCCTACCGGAATATGTACGCCAGTGGTTGCCGGTTACCTACAGCCGACATTTTTCTAGTACACCGCCGTTCAGTCTGATCTACAGATGCGGTGATTAGTTCATTTGTTACTAGTTAGTTATTGATGCCTTGTCAGCATGTGTTCGTAATAGCCTATATTATACGGAAGAAGCGGATTTGAAGTAGCCTAAGGGGGAACAGTAGCTGAGATAATGAAACAGTTCTGCGAGTTTCGCTTAACGCGCTGTTGAAATAATAGCTTCCTTAACAATGATAATCGCACTGTGCGATTGTCTTCCTTAACAATGATAATCGCACTGTCGGAAAATAGCCTACCATGTTAATTTTAACTCCTAATTGGAGTATTGGAGCGCTAACAAATATAAGACTAAAACACGATTGGTCGGGCCATAAATACTATCTTGCGTTGTTATGGGAAACGAATAGAAGGTGTATTTTTTTTATTTGAAAAGATGTGGAGACGTGGTTTCATTGGTTAGAGCTGCGAATATATACATCAATTCAGAGCGTTAGTTCGAGACCACTAGTTCAAATAAGCTTGATAAAGCAACAGTGCGTTGAAGCCAGCTCATATTTTTGCTAAATAAAAGCCTGGAACATAAGAAGATGGGAATTTGTGCCAGTATTTGTGCCAGAATTCATTGCTAGTCAACGTATCTGTGTTTATTTCCATGAATTGTGGGACTGTGGTCTTAACGTTATTGAGCAGCACCTGGTCAGAGCTTTGCTGAATCCAGAGTCGGACAGCATACTCCTTGGTCCATTTAGCTATCAGTGAGGTGTCTCCAGAGCCCAGGGGAGAAATCGAGCAGAGGAGTCTTTTCCTGCCGCCATCACGCAAGATAAGCTGATGTGGCCAGCTGAGCTCAACATTATGTACCCCATCTTAAAATGACATTGTAAAAATAACATTAAGAGGGGAATTTAATTGTTTTAATATCAGGAACTGAGAACATCTCCAATACTAGTTCCAATAAAGACAAACTATTGAAGTCATGATGACAAATACCAACAGAGCTTGAACAAAACAAAACCAGTATTACCTCATATTACTACTTGTTACGCACAAATAATTACTTTTTTTCCAAAGTCTTTGTATGATCGTTTTTCGTATGTATGATCATTATTTGACTGAAATGCATGTTATATATATTTTATGGTCAAAGGGACAGAACCCGATATATCGATACTGCTATTTTTTACGAGTTTACCTCCTCTTGTATAGAGACACGTTCGGTCTATAATGTCTTGAACGAAGCGTGACCATATCTCCTTATTTGGTAGTATCAGTCAACTGTTGTAGATGTTTGAAACCTTTCTTAACGCTTCTGTTCATGTCCATAAAAGGCGCGACTGTGTAAGACTTTTATCTCGAATGTTCTTAGAATCGTCTTATTGTGAACAGCGACTCAGAGATTGTCACTCTGCGCATGTCTCGACTGGGTTGTCGTTTTGTTGTTCCGCCCAGGTCGGGGAGTTGAGAAATGGACTGATTAGCGAGCGGACGCGACTGCGTCTTGTGATTCTCTGAGGGAAATACATTGTCTTTGTGAGTTAGTTAGCTAACTAGACTATTTCCCGTATTATTCAAGCCTGCCTGGAGGCATATGTTCATGGTTGATTTTCCGAAATAAGGTAATTCCTCTTGTATCGAACTTTAGGCTATCATCTAGAGGTTCGTCATTTTGTCGCCTTTTTGCTCGCCTGTGTGATTCAAAATGGAGAGGTACTTTGACTAGGATTAAGTCACCGGTATCTTTATACCTGAACTAGTTATATATCTATGGGTCGCTCTAGACCAACAAGACTATTGTCTGTGTTCCAGGATTCGTTATATCAGAGATCACGTCCAAGTCAGATGGTTAGACTTAGGAAGGTTATAAAGGTCGAGCTGACCTGTAATCCATGTATGCTACTCACGTGCAGACAGTAAACGGACGTATTGTATACATCTGATCTGCTAGCATCAGGAAGGAATAATTATTATTGTCTATGAACATTAAGGATCTGCAGCTGACCACGGTTGCAGAAGTTATATGTATTATTTATCAAGCTTCGCTATGATATTTGTTTTCCATACAACTATTGAGTATTGACTTCTACATGACTGTCAGTTAACATGAGTTTGAATGCTGCATTCGTTGTACTATGCCGATGATAACATAAGTATCATGACTGTTTTGTGGCGTGCAATAAATGGTATAAACCTAAAGCGAAGTTACCATTTTTATGACTCTACACGTCATGTTGCCTGTGGTGTACCCTGAACTGTTCTACTGCAACACACACACAGCAACAATCTAAACCAGATAAGACACCCACATCTTGCATTGTAATACCTGGTGTCGATAGAGGTGGTAATTTGACGGCATCCTAATTCCACCCTTATCAATTCATGGTGGCCAATAGTTGGTTTATTCTGGTACCAACTCTCAAGGGGGTCAACAAACCCAGACATCATCAGCAGACTACAAGACAACCTTGCAGTTGCTATTCATCACCTTTGATGAAATTTTTTGAAAGACGCAGCAGTACTGACAGTTGTTGATATTTTGAAACTACCCGGCGCTGCTCGGCGGTATTGAAGTTTGTCTACAAATAGAAGGACAAGTACCGAGCGAATGGATTTCCTGATCTGTTGAGAAGAAGGACAAGTGCCGTAACAACTGTTCCGGTCTCAGAATTACTGTTGCAGATTCAGAAGGTCAAGTTCAGAAGCTGTTTCCTGTCAGAAGCTGTTTCCTGTTAGAAGCTCATTTCCTTCGTCATGGCAGTTTACGAGAGCAGATATGGATCAACGTTGGATCATTGTCCTAAGAATGCTGATCACATCCTGTTCTGAACTGTGCTGACGTTGTGGATACATAGAAGTTAAGTGGCCTGTTTTGTTTGTGAACTGTGCCCTTATGTTCTAACTGAGCCTTCTGTCTATCACATTTTTCGCACTTTTTATATGTTTACATGTTATATGTTATTTGGATTTGTATTTATATGTTTATATTTCAGCGGGTTTTCTCGGTTGGGCGGTGTCTTTCAGTAGAAGATACCACGCCACAGAGGTTCTACTGTTAGCGTTTTCGTTAGGGACTGTGCGAATTTCCTATTGTGAAATTTGCTAGCGACAATCGTTGCTATATCTGTTTAGTTGTGACGAGTTGTGCTTTATTTTCGTTTTTTGTATATTTTTTTTTTTTGTTTCTCTCTTTCTTTCTGTTTTTTAGTTTCGATTTCAATTGTTTGTATTTGTAGGTCTCCTCTTTTCTATTATTCAGTTCTTCACGTAAATTTTTGTGTATACACTGTAGCGTCATTTGTTTGTCATATCTTCGCATTCTGTCATCATATTCTTTTTAGTTTCGCTGTTTATTTATTTGACTTATGCGAATGTTTTCGTATTGTTTGATTTTTGTTATTGTTTACATTGACGTTGATCTTTGTTATTGTTTACATTGACTTTGATCTTTGTTATTGTTTACATTGACTCTGATCTTTGTTATTGTTTACATTGACTTTGATCTTTGTGTTGTTTACATTGTTGGTGACTTTGTTATTGTTTACATTGTCTTGTTATTGTTTGCATAGGTTTTGCATAGTTAGCTTTCACTATTGTTACATATATGCTCATGCACTATTGATCTATAGTGCACTTATCATAACTAACTGGTGGTTTTTTCTTATGCACTATTGTAGTGCAGTTATGATAAATAACTGATGGTTATGCACTGATTTGGGTAGTGCACTGATAATTAAGAGGTGACTTGTGATATTATTGTACAACTGATAATACAAATTGGTGTCAAGTCTTGTTTCCCACAGAGATTGGAGTGAACATAGTAATTATACAAGCACTTTATTAAGTCTTGTTGCTATTAAGATTGAAATAAGATAATTAATTATTTCAGGTTCTGTACTCACATTTTAGACATCATGTCTACATTTGAGTACTTTATTGAGCAGGGTAAAGCCCTTGGGAAGACAGGTGATAAATTAGAAGAATTTGCGACTGTTCAATATGCCAAGGCATTGAAGTCGGAGGAAAAGAAAATGAAAGAACTAACTGAACAAAAGAGAATAGATGCTGAAAATTTAAAACTGCAGATGCAGGTAGATGAAAAGAGATTACAAATGGAAATGGAAAAACAAAAAAGAGAAGCAGAATCTCAGGAGAAGAGACTTCAGGCTGAGGTTGAAAATAAGAGACTTGAAAAAGAAGCTGAAAATAAGAGACTTGAAAAAGAAGCTGAAAATAAGAGACTTGAAATAGAGGCTGAAAATAAAAGATTAGAAAAAAAGTTACAGGCTGAGGCTGAGGAAAGAAAGTTACAGGCTGAGGCTGAGGAAAGAAGGTTACAAAGAGAGTCTGATGAGAGAAAAGCAAAAATGGAACATGAAGAAAAACTCTTAGCTTTGGAGTTAGAAAAGTTGAAGTTATCTAGTAATGCTAATGATGCTAATAAGGTATCATCTGCTAATAAGTCTAATGCTGTTGATTTCAAGCTTAATTTACCAGCATTCAATGCTTCAATTGATGATATAACATTTTATCTAGATAGATTTGAAAGTGCATGTAAGGTGCATAATATAGATAAAACATTATATGTTTATCATCTGTCCAAGATACTTAGAGGTGATGCTTTGACTTTGTTGGGTATGGTAGATGTGCCTGACAAGAACAACTATGAGGTTGTCAGGGCGGCATTGTTAAAGAAGTACCAACTTAACGAAGACGGATATCGTCTTAAATTTAAAAACATGTTACCAGAAACTGGAGTTGAATTCTCAGAATTCATCTCAGGCATACGTCTTACTTTTTTACGATGGGTTGAGCTTTCTAAGACAGAAAGTACATTTGAAGCCCTCATGGACTTACTTCTTAGAGACAAGGTTATGTCTTCTGTTAATGAAGCTTTTCTTTCTTTTCTTCATGAGCGTAAGCCTAAAAATATAAAAAGAAATGGAAGAATACTGTAGCCAGTATGTTACTGCACATCCTCACATAACCGTTAGCAACTCTAAGGTAAAAGAAGGTCTGCCAGTTGCTTCGGCAGCACCTTATGGCCCGAATTTTATGCGTAAATTTCAGGGTAGCCAGCAAAATTTCAATAAAAAGAGTAACCGTAATTATGCCCAGAACCATGGTAATCAATTTCAGGGAGATTCTTCTTCCCAGAACTGGAGACAACCTAATATTACACGGTATTCTATTCCCGGTAACTTTAGAAATTTTCATAAAGGTAATCGGTATAGAGGAAAATATTATTTGCAGAGACCTCAATACCAAGATAATAGAGGTTCTCAACAGCATAGAGATGGTAATGACAGTTATGGAAACTGGAACGCAAACCAGGATAAAAATTACAGTAGGGACTTTAATGATAATTGCAGAAGCAATAATGGTCGCGGTAGATCGCAACAGAAGAGAAAAAGATATCAACAGACAAACTCTGTTCAACAAGAATCTCAGGGAGCAGATAAACAGGTTAATAATGATAAAGACCATAATGCTATCGGATGCTCATCTTTTGACTTTGGTAGGGCAAATAAATGTATCCAATGCAGTACTTTATTTGATCCGAAAACCATTAGTACTCTAAGCTGTGGTCATCCTTTGCCCGCTCTTCCTGCTAATGTTGCTCATGATGGGAGAGGTTCTCTTATATTACATAAGGGGCTTGTAAATAGTAATCCAGTCTCGGTGTTGTTTGATTCTGGATGTACTACTGTCGGGGTTAGGCAATCTCTTGTAGATCCATTCTGTGCTACAGGAAAGGTCATCAAATGTGTCACATTTGGTGGCACGTTGGAAAAATATCCTACTGCCATAATACATATTGCTACTCCTTTCTTCACGGGAGAGGTCCACGCGTGTCTACTTCCAAACCCTATTGCGGACCTTATTATTGGTCGTATTCACGGAGTTAGGGAATGTACCCCACAGCAGATTGCTGTTTGGGAAGAGCAAAACATTGAAGCTACCAATACGGTGGTCACAAGAGCACATGCTCTGGATCCACCTCAAACTTCATTAACTAATAATGATGAAGTAGATGAACAAAATAGTCACTTGACTATTACACGTGACTCATTTATCAAATTGCAAGAAGAAGATCCGTCGTTACAAAAATTCTTCATTCTAGCAAAAAAAGGTGATCCTAATCAAAATACTAATAGAAAATCTTGGATTTCTATGAAGAACGGCGTACTTGTACGTATGGTACAAGACTCGACTACATCCACTCATTCACAAATTCTTGTGCCTAAGAGCATGAGGGTGCAAATATTGCAACATGCTCATGACTCGCAATGTGCTGGACATATGGGTTTTTCCCGTACAAAGTCGAGGGTTCTTGCGGCTTTCTTTTGGCCATTTGTGAGCAAGGACATACGAATGTACTGTCGCTCTTGCAAAGTATGTCAGGAGGTCAAATCTAAAGGACCACGACATGCTGCGCCTATTCAGGCTGCTGACATTCCAATTCGCCCTTTTCAAAAAATGGCAATAGATATTATCGGTCCTTTTAGAATTAAGTCGGCTAGAGGGCATCAATTTATTCTTACATGTGTCGATATGTGCACACGTTGGCCAGAGGCAATACCTCTCAAGAGCATCTCAACTGCTGATATCGCAGACGCTCTTTGGCTGATATTTTCTCGCTTGGGTTTTCCCGGAGAAATATTGTCAGACCATGGCACTCAACTGATATCAGACACTATGTCACAGGTAATGTCTATGCTACATATAAAAAGGTCTCTCAGCAGTATCTATCACCCAATGTCTAATGGGTTGGTCGAACGTTTAAATAGGACTCTAAAAACTTTACTGGGTAAAATAACTGAGGATCATCCTCAGGATTGGGACAGGGTCTTACCCGCGGCTCTCTTTGCGTATAGAGAGGTCCCCAATGAACATACGGGGTTTTCCCCTTTTGAACTTGTCTTTGGCGCGCAACCGCGCGGCCCTATGTCTTTACTTCACGATCTAATCACTGCCGATAATATTAGCGATGAGACTCAGTCTTCTTATGAGTACGTCATTGCTCTTAGGAAAAAAATCATTGAGGCATGCAGACTAGCAACTTCGTCTTCCGAATTTGCTAAAGAAAAGGCAAGGCAGTTTGCGAATAAGAATAGATGTCTACGACAACTTTGTCCAGGTGACAAAGCTCTCGTCCTACTTCCTTCAAGGGAGAACAGACTTCTAATTGCATGGAAAGGTCCATATGCAATAGTCTCCAAAATTTCTGATGTCGACTATGTTGTCGATATTGATGGAAAGCATAAAACTTTCCACATAAATATGCTCACGGAATTTCATGAAAGACCAGACTATTTGCAGCCTATTTTCCAGGCAACGGACAATTCTCAAGTACCTCATGGTCAATACTCATCGCTGTCAGTTATACAGGATGAGGAAACTACTTTTTCTGATGTCAATCTTCCTCTTTCTATGGTCCCACTTTATTCTACGGAATCTTGGAAAAACGTGACCGTTTCTCCAAATCTTTCCGCTGAGGAACATCGACAAGTTTCTTCGATGTTGCAAACATTTCAGGATGTTCTTACAGACATCCCGGGACACACACATGTCATTGAACATGACATTGTGCTAACTGATCATAATCCTATCAGAGTCAGACCCTATCCAATACCTATCCATTTCCAGTCTCAAGTCGAAAAAGAATTGGATGAAATGATACGTTTGGAAATCATTGAACCATCCACTTCAGCATACTCTTCGTCTATGGTTATTGTTCGAAAGAAGGATAATAACATTCGCATTTGCGTAGATTATCGCAAATTGAACCAAGTTACGAAGTTCGACGCTGAACCTATGCCTTCATTAGAAGAGCTACTCAATAAACTTTCTAATTCTAGATTCTTTACCAAACTAGATTTGTCTAAAGGTTATTGGCAAGTCCCGCTAACTGAACGTGCCAAACCTTTTACAGCTTTTTCTACACCTAGGGGTTTATTCCAATGGAATTTCATGCCTTTTGGTCTTATGAACGCCCCTGCTACATTCGTACGCATGATGCGGCGAATTCTCGCATATCGTACAGATGTCATAGCATATCTAGATGATATCTGTCTATTCAGTGATTCCTGGGAAGATCACTATTTGGGTTTATACGAATTACTGTCTACTCTTCGCGAGTATAACTTGACTGCAAAACCCTCTAAAGCCTTTATAGGATTTAGTGAGATTTCTTTCCTAGGTCATCGTGTTGGTCATGGTCTTTTAAAGACAGAGGACCACAATGTTTCAAAAATACTTAACATTTCGGTCCCTAAGACAAAGAAACAAGTAAGGAGTCTATTAGGTTTGATCCAATTCTACGGACGATTCATTCCGAATCTGTCCTCCATTATGGCACCGCTTTCTACTTTATTGAAGAAAGGGTCGCCTAATTTGATCCGCTGGTCAAAAGAATGTCAATCCTCATTGGACCAGGTTAAAGACCTATTTTCATCTCCACCTATTCTTAGGTTACCTACTATTGAGAAGACTTTTGTTCTTCGAAGTGACGCCTCGTCAACTGGGATTGGGGCAGCACTAATGCAGGAGTATTCTGATACTCTGCATCCGGTGATGTATATCTCTAGGAAATTAAATGCTGCAGAAAAGAATTACTCGGTTTTAGACCGTGAGTTATTGGCTATGGTATGGTCTATTCTGAAGTTACAAAGATTTCTTCTAGGCGCACATTTCATTGTGGAAACCGACCAGAAAGCGCTTACTGCTATTCAGAGCAAAAACTTGAAGAGCTCGAGGTCCACTCGTTATGCCATAGCTCTTCAACCATTTCATTTCTCGGTTCGAGCTATCCGTGGTTCGGATAATGTAATGGCGGACATTCTGTCCAGATGCCCACACGATTCCACATGATTCTTCTGTCATATATATATTTCCTGATATACAGTCCAATGTTATAATGACATGTTAGTAGATTTTTTTTTTTGTTCTCACTTTTTTGAGGGGGAATTTATAACATTGTACCATGTAATTATCTAAGAAGGCTTAGTTAGTGATATACGGGCCAAAAGATCACTCGGCCACATTTAAATAAATTATTTTCAGGATTGTATTGAGAGATTTACCAGTTGTCTTCAAGATTTGTGTTATTGATATTTTCGCAGCACATCATTGAAGATGCGAGATTGTGTCCATTGTGGAACTTTGAGTATATCAAGTCCTGTCCTAGATTGGGAGCGGATGATGTCCACATCTTCTTCTATTGAATGTTTTATGTCAACGAAGATCAACACATGTATTACTTATTAGTTACTGATGCATTACATAATGTAATAAAATAGTGCGGTATATTAATATATTACACCGCTATTTGCAACACATTGTATGATATCATAATAATATATTTGATTTCATATATTGGTATGAGAATAATTTGACTTTTATTATGATGTTGCCAGCATTGTGGTTTGTGTTGGTGGCACCTTCCTGGGATATATACGCGTATACTTAGATAAATTTTTCTCTAAGGACCTGGGATATGATCTCAGTTTCGCTCCAAGTGTTGAGCTATTTTGTTAGGTATATCCGCGCATCATACGTGCGTTAGGAGCCTAGATTTTTCCGGCTCCAGGATTTAAAAAAAAAAAATGTTTCATTTTTTTTTTTCCCGGGAGGGTGCGGTAATGTTACGCACAAATAATTACTTTTTTCCAAAGTCTTTGTATGATCGTTTTTCGTATGTATGATCATTATTTGACTGAAATGCATGTTATATATATTTTATGGTCAAAGGGACAGAACCCGATATATCGATACTGCTATTTTTTATGAGTTTACCTCCTCTTGTATAGAGACACGTTCGGTCTATAATGTCTTGAACGAAGCGTGACCATATCTCCTTATTTGGTAGTATCAGTCAACTGTTGTAGATGTTTGAAACCTTTCTTAACGCTTCTGTTCATGTCCATAAAAGGCGCGACTGTGTAAGACTTTTATCTCGAATGTTCTTAGAATCGTCTTATTGTGAACAGCGACTCAGAGATTGTCACTCTGCGCATGTCTCGACTGGGTTGTCGTTTTGTTGTTCCGCCCAGGTCGGGGAGTTGAGAAATGGACTGATTAGCGAGCGGACGCGACTGCGTCTTGTGATTCTCTGAGGGAAATACATTGTCTTTGTGAGTTAGTTAGCTAACTAGACTATTTCCCCGTATTATTCAAGCCTGCCTGGAGGCATATGTTCATGGTTGATTTTCCGAAATAAGGTAATTCCTCTTGTATCGAACTTTAGGCTATCATCTAGAGGTTCGTCATTTTGTCGCCTTTTTGCTCGCCTGTGTGATTCAAAATGGAGAGGTACTTTGACTAGGATTAAGTCACCGGTATCTTTATACCTGAACTAGTTATATATCTATGGGTCGCTCTAGACCAACAAGACTATTGTCTGTGTTCCAGGATTCGTTATATCAGAGATCACGTCCAAGTCAGATGGTTAGACTTAGGAAGGTTATAAAGGTCGAGCTGACCTGTAATCCATGTATGCTACTCACGTGCAGACAGTAAACGGACGTATTGTATACATCTGATCTGCTAGCATCAGGAAGGAATAATTATTATTGTCTATGAACATTAAGGATCTGCAGCTGACCACGGTTGCAGAAGTTATATGTATTATTTATCAAGCTTCGCTATGATATTTGTTTTCCATACAACTATTGAGTATTGACTTCTACATGACTGTCAGTTAACATGAGTTTGAATGCTGCATTCGTTGTACTATGCCGATGATAACATAAGTATCATGACTGTTTTGTGGCGTGCAATAAATGGTATAAACCTAAAGCGAAGTTACCATTTCTATGACTCTACACGTCATGTTGCCTGTGGTGTACCCTGAACTGTTCTACTGCAACACACACACAGCAACAATCTAAACCAGATAAGACACCCACATCTTGCATTGTAATACCTGGTGTCGATAGAGGTGGTAATTTGACGGCATCCTAATTCCACCCTTATCACTACTACACAACTGACACACATGGGATACTATTAAAAATACATGTCACTACAAGATTCATATTGATAAATTCTGTACATATAACTTGTAATTAAAATTGATTGTGATTCCTGGTTCCATTTGTATTTGAATCAGGACACATATTCATTCATGACAGCACTGAATACATATTGTTATTTGAAAAGTTATCAGTGACTCCTTTAAGATATCCTTGTAGAGTGTTTATGTATGTGAGTGTCACAGTGTTGTCAAGTGTGGTGGAATAAATTAAATTGTTTATCTGTCTGTTGTTGTTATGACTTACACTTCATCATACACATACCCTAGACATATAACGTAGTCATCACACTATTCCAGAATAATTCTGACTGAGGTATACATATGTGGCAGCAAGTAAGGTTATATATAATACACTACTCTTATTAGATATATATACCTTCACAGCTGATCTCAGTCAGTACACTAAGTCCCCTATAAATATTTATAACATCCCACTTCACCACATATATTGGGGTCTCGCTCTTGGGATTTTGAATCTTTACCTATTAAAAATAGTGGGGGTAATTCACTTCAGGGAATATAAGAATTAAAAGGTATCCTTGGGTGGAATTAAATAAGGTTGAGCTCTCGGTGCCTGTGTTGTCCATTAGATATATATTTAGAGATTGAATTGTTAGTTAGACATTTTATAAACTTACCTGATAGACAATGGCGGACCTAGCCAAATTTCGATCTGCTGCTGTTCAGACTGCAAAAGAGTTAGGATTAGATGGGCAAGTTATGGTTGCCTATGTCACTACTGAATGTGACAAATTTATTGAACGCGAAGAAAGAAGGTTTGAAGCCGAAAGAAAGTTAGAGGCTGAAAGGGAAATTAAGAAGTTACAATTTGAGGCTGAGGCTGAGACTAAGAGGTTGCAGATTGAGGCTGACAAAGAGGCTAAAGCATTGGAAGCCGAGGAAAGAAGACAGGCTGCAGAAAGGGAAGAGAAGAAATTAGCTGCAGAAAGGGAAGAGAAGAAATTAGCTGCAGAAAGGGAAGACAAGAGATTAGCTGCAGAAAGGGAAGCAGAAGATAAGAGATTACAAAGGGAACATGAGTTACGACTAAGGGAGTTTGAGTTTCAAGGCCATGCTCCTGAAAATGGTGCCAGTCCCTTTGCCTCTGATGCCACTGCTAGCCAAGGAGCCTCAACCTCAGCTAGGAATTTTCATTTAGATCATTTTGTTGAGAAAGACGATGATATAGAGAGCTACCTAAATAGGTATGAACTATTAGCTACCACGTATGGGTTAGAGAGAGAAAGGTGGAGCTTAAAGTTATCTCAGGGACTTCGTGGGGCAGCTTATGAAGTTTTTGCAAAAATGAGCAGAGGTAATCAGGAAAATTATGACATGCTAAAGCAGGCTCTTTTGTTAAGATATGAAAAGAATGCAGAATTTTATAGGAAAAAATTTAGGAATGCTAAACTACTGTCAGGTGAAACCTATCACCAGTTTTCTGCACGAATAGAGACATACTTGGAGAAATGGACTTCTCTGGGGAAAACCCAAGATCTTAAGGAAATGGTCCTTATAGAGCAATTAAGAGAGTCCATGGCTCCAGACCTGAGAAAGTTTCTCATGGAACAAGGTGCAGAGAGGCTGGGTGAGTTGCTAAATGTTGCTGAAAGGTATCAAGCAGCTCAAGCAGAGGTAACAGGTAATAAAAAGAAACAAGTGGATAACTTTAGGGCACCACAGAACTTTAATCAATTTTGATCCTAGAGATCAAAACAAAGGTAAGCACCAATTTGATAGGCCACGGTATGAAAATAAAAATAAATTCCCACAATTCGATGAACGGAAATATGATGAAAGAAAATCTTTCAACCAAGGAAAAAGGTGGTGTAAAAATTGTCAGATGGACAATCATGACACTGACCGTTGCAGAAGGAAACCTGTGTATATGGCAACCCTTCAGGTCAGGTCGACCTCAAGACAGGAGGAGGATATTATGTTGGATACCACTCCAGAAGAGATGAGGAAGGCACAGGCTGGGGATAAAACACTCAAGCCTTGTTTCAGAAAATTGTCAACTTGTCATACAACTCCAGGCAAGGGAGATTTTTACATGAAAAACAAGTTGATGTATAGGAAGACTGGAGCTAGATCCAAATGTCAGGGACAGCTGGTACTTCCTAAAAGATATAGGGCAGACTTAATAAGGAGCCTACATGTGAAACCAGATGGAGACCATGAGAAGATAGGTACCATCATTCAAAAGGTGGCTCACAATTATTATTGGCCCAAAGCAAGATGGGACATTGAGAATTTTGTAGAAAGGTGTAGCATAGCACATGAGGGAACACCCACAAGTGGGAACATGGATCAGGACCTGGACACGCCACGGGGCAAAATTAGGCCTGATAATAAAAAGAAAAATAGATTTGATAAAGTGGACCAAATGGAATGGGAAGCCCCTTTTCACGGACAAGCTTCACTTAACTGTTTTACAATGGCCACTATGCGGAGAGTGCAAACAGATGTCTTACCCCAGGATAAGCCGAAAATCCCTCAATCGGACTTAAACAAACTGGAGGAAGAAGATGTAGAGAGGAAATCTCTCATCAAGAATTTTAAGTGGGGAGACAGCCCCAAGAGAAAAAATTGGTAGCGGTCGTTTTGTGCATGAAAATTCTGGGAAGAAAAATCATCACTATAGAGCTTCGAGTGGAAGAGACCATACCGGTGCATGGACAAATAGGTCCACAAAATTAAAGGTCCATATGTAGCTTTGTTAAGAACGTGGACTGATGAAAAGGCAGAGGAAAACATTACATCTTCATACCAATATGTGAATGAGCTGACCACTCGTTTAAAAAACTGGCTGGAAACTTGCCAATGAAAATTTGAAACAAGCCAGGAAGAAACATGCTGCCTATTATAACAGGAAGGCGAAAGACAGAAATTTGGCTGTGGGAGAGAAGGTACTGCTTCTTCTCCCCGGGAGTCAGAATAAGTTACAGATTGGATGGCAGGGTCCATATACAGTTCTAGAGAAGGTGTCTAGAACAAATTATAAGATAGATAAGAAGGGGAAAGAAAAAAATCTATCATGTGAATCTCCTGAAGAAATATTTGGAAAGAGAACATCAGGAGGAGACACACTTGTTGACCTTGTCCATCGCCATGGAGATGAAAAAGGAACCACTTTCATCATTTGAGTATCCATTACACCCCTGTGAGACAGCAGCACAGGTGAAAATCAGTACACATTTAACGAAAACTCAGAAAGAGAGAGTGCAACAGGTTCTAAATAATCATGCAGAGGTGTTAACAGACCGACCAGGGCATACAAACCTATTGGAATATGATATGAAACTGATAGACCCCACACCTGTCTGTATGAAACCATATTCGATTCCGTTTGCTAAGGAGAAAGCTTTGAAGGAAGAGATAGACTATCTATTGAAGGAAGGAATTATTTCACACAGTGAATCTTCGTATAGTTCCGGTGTTGTACTCTTAAGGAAGCCCTCTGGAGAACATAGACTCTGTATAGATTACAGGAGACTGAATGCTATTACAGAAGGACAGGTGGATCCATTGCCGGATACAAATCAGCTGTTTGCCAGGCTAAATAAAGCTAAATATTTCTCAAAAGTGGATCTGAGTAAAGGATACTATCAGATTCCAGTAAAGCCTGAGGTTAGACCATACCTAGCTTTTAGTACCTCAGAAGGACACTATGAGTTTAATAGATTGCCATTTGGATTGAAGAATGCGCCTAGTGTCTTCTCTAGAATGATGAGAAAATTATTGGATGTAAACATTTCGGAGGAACGTAATGAATCCCTGAGTTGCCTCTTTGATTGAGGATATTCCGAATGTTTCATACAGGATAATAAGAAGATTATGGGATCCACTAAGAAAACTCTGCTATCACCAGGTATATGTTATCTCCTCATAACGTACATTTTGAGGAAAATATAATGTTCTCTGGACATGTCATTGCGCAGACTCAGAGAAGAGAAATGGTGAATACGGGTTGCGAAGCAGCATTAAGACAAGCACTCACACTTGCGGCTGTTCAGTAACATAACCGAAATATATTATTGGTTGTAGAAGTCTGAGGCAGATTGCATGAGTAGTGCCTACTCTGAATGGACCCAACTACATAAAACCATGATAGCACCACAGCAGAGTAAAGTCAAGTTGACTTACATTTATCTATGTGTATATAGAATAAAGGACTGACATATAATGTCTGTTTTAAGAGGGGAGGTGTCGTGAAATATTCTAATCCACATATATAAATCAAAAGGTAAATGTAAAGCCTAACAAATAAATTCTATAAAAGGAAGAAGAATGGTAAAGAACAGTGCTGTCACAATGACAGTACTCGAAATCCCCTTTATTTTATGCTTCGTCTGCAAATTGTAGCGTTTCCACAACACATTAAAACGGGTATTGCATTTCTAAGAAAAACATTGAGAGGCACACTGCGTAATGACCTAAATTAAGCCTAACATTAATTATACTACGTTACCAAAACGAACGAACAGATGGACTCAAAAAGGATAGAGAGAAGGGAGAGGCATAAAGCCGAACACGTGCAACACTAAACACGCGTCGCGCGATACACAATTGCTGCCATCACGCGTGTAAGGCCACATGCACTAACTTTATTTCAAATCGACAGTGATAAAATTCACTACCCTTCCCAGAGTTAGGTTTTAAAAAAACCTGGAAAACGCTTATTAGAAAAGATGACATTAGATGGGTTTACGTTTGAAAACATTACAGTACCCAGACAGCACATCTTCTAAATAGGAGGTAGAAGAAATTGCATATTTTGAACGCAGCCACGTAGCTCTTTTAAATTTGTATATTTGGGTTCCTTAGGGCTTGCTGACAAAGAATATGTAAAACGTTACGCAAATAGTCTAGGAATTACCAAATTATAACCAAAATAAAATAGTGGGGATGCCTGACAGCATGAAATCATTTCTGCTCATAAAAATTTTTTTATAACGTGTTTGAAAAAACCTTACGTTACGGAAATAGCCTACCATGTTAACTCCTAATTGATTGGAGCGCAACAAATATAAGACTAAACACGATTGGTCGGGCCATAAATACTATCTTGCGTTGTTATGGGAAACGAATAGAAGGGGTATTTTTTTGAAAAGATGTGGAGACGTGGTTTCATTGGTTAGAGCTGCGAATATACACAATTCAGAGCGTTAGTTCGAGACCACTAGTTCAAATAAGCTTGATGAAGCAACAGTGCGTTGAAGCCAGCTCATATTTTTGCTAAATAAAAGCCTGGAACATAAGCAGATGGGAATTTGTGCCAGTATTTGTGCCAGAATTCATTGCTAGTCAACGTATCTGTGTATTTCCATGAATTGTGGGACTGTGGTCTTAACGTTATTGAGCAGCACCTGGTCAGAGCTTTGCTGAATCCAGAGTCGGACAGCATACTCCTTGGTCCATTTAGCTATCAGTGAGGTGTCTCCAGAGCCCAGGGGAGAAATCGAGCAGAGGAGTCTTTTCCTGCCGCCATCACGCAAGATAAGCTGATGTGGCCAGCTGAGCTCAACATTATGTACCCCCATCTTAAAATGACATTGTAAAAATAACATTAAGAGGGGAATTTAATTGTTTTAATGTCAGGAACTGAGAACATCTCCAATACTAGTTCCAATAAAGACAAACTATTGAAGTCATGATGACAAATACCAACAGAGCTTGAACAAAACAAAACCAGTATTACCTCATATTACTACTTCACAACTGACACACATGGGATACTATTAAAAATACATGTCACTACAAGATTCATATTGAGAAATTCTGTACATATAACTTGTAATTAAAATTGATTGTGATTCCTGGTTCCATTTGTATTTGAATCAGGACACATATTCATTCATGACAGCACTGAATACATATTGTTATTTGAAAAGTTATCAGTGACTCCTTTAAGATATCCTTGTAGAGTGTTTTATGTATGTGAGTGTCACAGTGTTGTCAAGTGTGGTGGAATAAATTAAATTGTTTATCTGTCTGTTGTTGTTATGACTTACACTTCATCATACACATACCCTAGACATATAACGTAGTCATCACACTATTCCAGAATAATTCTGACTGAGGTATACATATGTGGCAGCAAGTAAGGTTATATATAATACACTACTCTTATTAGATATATATACCTTCACAGCTGATCTCAGTCAGTACACTAAGTCCCCTATAAATATTTATAACATCCCACTTCACCACAGCGATTCACTAGTACGTTTTCAGTATATCTATTGCTTTGCCTGTGTGTCCGTCAATCCAGTCTATTTGTCTAAAAAAATCTTATCACGAACCAACGAATAGACAGTAAGGTCGTACTTTGGAGCTGTGTTTGGAAACTGCTCGATACATCACTGAGGATGATTTTATACCCCTACGGCTAGCCTTGACCAATACTTCACGCCAAAAACTTGCTGCGTCGCTGCTACAGAGACTACTTGTTATATTGATGGGGAGTATTATCGAAAAACCAGGAAGTTTAATTTATATACAGGACAAACTAGTTAAAGCTACATAATCTGATTATAATTCTAGCTAGTCTAATGGCTAAATTAACACATGTTACTATTGATCTTTACCCCCAGAAAACTCCAGATTACCCCTCACCGGGGTAATTAAACCCTAGATGCCTACCACTGCCATGTTTTTAAAAATAAAATATAATAGAGAGGGGCAGAGTGAAAAAGACAGGGAGAGAGAGAGAGCGAGAGAGAAAATGGGAGTGCGATGAAGAGAGAGGAGTGACTGAGATGTTGGGCAAGTCAGATTCGAACAAGTGGCGGAAATGAGAATCAGAGTGACATCGATTGTTCTTGGACAGAGAAGTGAACAAGCAGCGAGTTGGCGCAGCAGGAGAGACAGAGGTAGAGAACGGGAAAGAACGTAGAAGAGACCTAATAACTGCCGGTTAGTCACTCAGATTATCCCTGTGAAGTGATACTCAACCGCTGTAAGCGGCTCCCGTTATCCCAACATATATTATTATTCAGGAGCTTTGCAAGAGGATGTTAGCGTATAATTAAGTCTCTTTTTGTGCGTGCCTGTGAGTTTGTCAGTGAAGAAGGGAGGAGAGAGGTGTATTTGCAGAGGATAGGAGATTGTACAGGGCGTTCGCGATTTACACGAGTGTTACGTTCTTTATGAGCACGCTTAAGTTTGAGATTCGCGTAAATTGATATATTTTTCATGACTATTTAGTACGTTACCATTATAGGGATGATTTTGCAAACAAAATGTTTTCAAAAAAGTTAATAAGTTTTCATAAAAATAAAACGCGTAGGAAAATGAAAACAAAACATAAGAAACATAAAGCTTGAAATTATCAATTGTAATAGTAATCGCGATACTTTTTGCATTTTCCCAGCTCGCGTTATTTAAAATTCGCGTAACTAGAGTTTACATGGTTAGAGGAGGTTTCTCACCCTCATTATTTGTATATAATACAAGTACATCCGTTATTCACACATACAAATGCCCCATAATTCACATATACAAACGCCTATTGTTCAGTTTTCAAAAACGCATTATTCATATAAGAAGCGCTATTATCCATGCATACAAACTTCGAGAATTTATTCGTACATATGCCGATTATTCTCACTACTTACGTAGTCGTTCATCTTTTACCCTGAGATATAGAAATTTGCCAGAGAGAGTGCCCTATTATCCTGTCTTCTGTCTTCCTCCTGGCCTGGTTCCAAGTTAGTCCCTCGGTCCTTCAGAGATTGTCTGATGTTGTCCTCACAACGAACAGGATCGTCCTGGAGCCTGGATTCCTAGCTCTTGCTTTCCCATATTTGTCGTGGTAGCCGATTTTCTCCCATTCTGGCCGATTATTCAAGCATTTAAAATCCCGTGTTAAAAGGCGCACATTATTAACATGTTAAGCACCTATTGTTGAAATAAAATGCGCCCATTACGCACATTTGCAAACGCCCAGTGTTCAGACATAAAACATTTGTTATCCATAAATACAAACATGCAGTTCTTAGACACACACACGCACAGCAATACTTTCAAAACACGTAGCAATCATACAAACACCCAGCGTTCGTACTTAACTCCAGTTGTTCATTAATGCATACTACCAACATTAGTGTAGGCACAATTCAACTGTTCATACATAAACGTTCAGCATACAGAAGAGATTTTGTGCTCATACAAACATAACATATATATACAACAATATGTGCAGATATAAATAAAACATACATAGCTACAACAGGCAGTGCTCATGCATACATACATACATAATATACTTAAATACACAAGCCCAGTGCACATATACGCAAAACATACATAGGTACAAAGGCCCGTGCTCTTCCGGTGTTATGTCTTGCGGGTCGCACTAATGACCTGTCATCGAAGCATCATTTGTTGGTGATGCGTAGATGGCAGGGAGGATAGTGTGATTCGCTTGCATAGCTAGGCGGGGTTGTCGCACGGAAGGTCCAGGGCTCGAATCCTAGGTAAGCCACTCATGTCTGTTGTTTTTCTGTTGTCTAGTGTTTTTCTGTTGTCTAGTGTTCTACTTCTTTATTTCCTACGAGTGCCTGATAACATACCTTTATGTTTGTCTCATATTAATCAGACAAACATAACATACATGTATACAAAAGCTCTGTGTTCATAGAAATACAACATATATATAGATTTAAAAAGCACGGTAAACGTGTATCATCATCATCGTCATCTCCTTTTTCGCTCCTTGTGGAATATTGAGCCACCGACGCAGATGGCCCTCTTGAGGAAGCCTACGCCAAAACACAAACATTAGCAGCCAGTGGTTTATGTAGCAGCTTATTGTACACGACGGGGTTGCTATCCTCATGCACACACTCATACTAGTTTGTTTGTTTTAATAAGAGTTTTGGCGATGCGCCCCGCTCATCCTAGACACAAGATCCGTTGGTTATATTAGGGTGCAAGTCTAAGTATAAAAGACTTTGTGGTCTGATGTTGTGGGAGTAGTGGGTATATTCTGTGTTATTATTATTTTTTTATTCAGGAACTTTAAAAGTGCAATATTGATCAATACTAAGCACTGAAAAATGAGTACTAGTGTATACCAGCTAACAAGATGGATCTAATGAAGAGCTCGTTCTGAAATGGACTGTTATCACGCCAGTATTTAATAGTTCATCGGAAGGGAAAGCGTCTACTTTATTGTTCAGAAACGTGACGACTAATTGCGATTCTGTGAATGTGAATACGTGACGTATTTTTTTTTTTTAAATAAACATTAGTTCTACAGTTCGTGAGGACATGTTTCCAGGCAAGAAGTTTGAATTCAGAAATAGGATGCTGTAAGAAAGAAGCATAACAAGAGGAATACTCGATTTCCATGAAAATTTTTTTTTCATTAAGTGTTGACATTTTAGCTCCCTTGAAGTTCTGAAGGGACATTATCCGCTTGAGTCATGACTCCCAAAGTCACCCTGCCGTTGTTTGATCACATTGCTATGTATCGGAAGATATAAAACGTTGTCATCACCTTTACCAGGATGGTGAAAAATCGTCCAACTGGCAGGCGTGTATTACCTGCCCTGTAGTTGTCTATAAAGAAAGTGGGAGAAAAATGCCAGGAAGCGATAAGAATGTTCCAGTGTCTGGGATATTCAAAGGAACATCACCCAAACGTACTTTGGAGATGATGAGGAATTCTAATTCTTTTCCTTTACTTCACCAGGTTCTTACGAGGTAAGCGTCTGGGTTGTCATAGTACAGTTAACCAGGTATATGTTTGTTTATTAACCCTTTATGACTCTTTTACAGTTGTTTATATAATGTCTTTCTGCCATCTTGCACTGAAAGGTACCAACACTATGATATTTTGTATCCGTTTGTTAATCTGCTACAGATAATGATATCAGAATCAGCATGCGAAGGCAAGAGGGCTTTTATTGCATTAGGAAGTATATGGAAACCATACGAAATAAAGTCCAACACAGAAATAAGAAATTTCAGCTCAAATGTCAAGTCAGTTCTATTGTATAGCTCTGAAACATGGAAAACAGCAAAAATGACCCAAAAAATATATACATTCATAAACTGGTGCTTGCGCAGAATAGAAGAGCTTAAACGGTTTGATAAGATAATTGATGTGGAAACGATGGAACGAATCAAGCAAACACCAGTGAAAAGAAGACTCCGGCTCTGGGCATGACACGCAGTTTGAAAATCAGTTGATAGCATTACAAGGCAATCCCTGTTCTGTGATTCCCCAGACTGAAAGAAATAGAGGGACTCAAAAAACAACAACAACAAAAAACAAGAGGAAGAGAAATGGAGATATCAATAAAATGGATAACAAAGACATAGATAAATCTTGAACGTTTTGTACAGGGGCAGGAGAGAGCTTGGTGTGTTGTTTTTTTTTTTTTTGGGGGGGGGGGGGGTGGTGACCTGTATTCCACAGTTAGCTGAAAGTTATTGGTGATTGTGGTGATGATGATGATGATGATGATAATGTTGGTGCATCATTGTCGTTATAACCATCATCATCATCATCTACCTGAAGTATATTAATTCCTCTTCCATTTTTTCCTTTTAACAAAAGAGAGATTCCAGTTAAGGTAAACGCCAAAGCGGTACACATGTCGTTGTGTCTTCAGTTCTACTGCTATAACGTAACAACCGCCAGGAACCAAGATCTCATGGAAGACATTATAAGCTGACGAAAAAACATAAGAGAAAGATAAATAATGTACAATCAGCATACCTGAAGCCAATATATATAAATTAAAAAATAATATGGTATGAAATCAGTTTTACAAGTAAACGGTACACATGAGACAAGGGACGTTTCGAGTTTTACCCTTCGTCAGCCACAGTTACGAACAGGTGACAAGGACAAGAACTACATATAGGTACTACAAAGATCTGTGATGATGAGGAAAACGTCAAATGAGCGATACAAGCAGATGAAACCACAGTGATGAGCGAAACGATAACAGTAATAATGCGAAAAAATCATGAAACCAGAAAGACATGTCGAAACAAGAATGTAAATAATCAACGAAACGAAGACAGGAATGAATAACACTAATAAAATGCGTGAAAAATCACTTAGCTGTGTCGAGGAAGGGAACATTCAAAATGGCTGAAAAACTGAGGCGTCATGCGGAAGTGACGTAGGAGCTAGTGACGGCTAAGAACAGAAAATGCGGAAACGAGACGAACTCAAGCAAAAACAAGGATAGATAGGAAAATAACGACAGAAGCCACCAGAATTATGCAAAATGATGCTGGACATTCATCCCAGCCGGAGCTATAACGCCCATTTGAAAAATGAGACGATTCTCCAACGAAAAGCGAGTTCGGTCGTCGCCGATACATGAACGGAGGGCAGTGACATGAATGTCAGTTACCCGAATGGTCAGGGCTGTTGAAGTGAAGGGCCACTGGTAAATGTTTGCCATGATGGATGTCATTCAAGTGTTCACGAAACCTGTCTGCCAAACGTCTGCCAGTCTCACCAATATAGGTCATGTCACACCTCTTGCAGATGATAGCATAAATCAGGTTTCTGGATTCGCACGTGAAAGACTCCCCAATGGCAAATTTACCGTTCGGAAAGGAGACTGACTGCGTTTGGAGTACAAACGGACAGGTCTTACATATGCGGCGTTGGCACGGTTTAGTACCAAAGTGAGAAGGACTAGTTTGTCTCAAGCGACTATGCACAAGAATATCCCTAAAATTCTTATCCCTACGATATGCCACCAAAGGGGTATCACGAAACAACTCTCTAGTATTAGGATCAGAGTGGAGAATAGGCAGATGACGGAACAGAATTTTTTTCACCGCCGAACCGTGAGGGTGGAAAGTTAAGACAAGTTTGAGTCTGTCAGATGTAGTAGCAGGTTTAGCAGTGAGTGCAACCTGGCGAGTAACGGGACTAATGCGATTAAGGGCATCAGATAAGACTCTTTCAGGATAGTGACGTCGGCGAAAAAACTCGAGCATTTCTTGAGCTCGTTCACGGAAATCATCTTCATCGTGACATATCCGACGTAAGCGTAGAAGTTGAGAGTAGGGAATGGAATTTTTACAGCTGGGAGGGTGAGAAGAGGTGTAAAGAAGGAAACCATGGGCATCAGTAGGTTTATGAAAGACAGAGGTGGTAAGGCCAGTAGGAGTAATATTGACAGTGAGGTCAAGGAAGTTAACTGAAGTGGTAGAAATCTGAGAAGTGAATTTGATTGCAGGATGGAAATTGCCAACATAGTCAATGAATCTTTGGAGGTTAGCTTCAGACATGTCTGTGACACCAATACCATCGTCGATATAGCGACGGTAAAACTCAGGTAATGGTCCATCGTACCTGAAGCCAGTCCGTCCGGTCATTGGAATCTAGAGTAGAATATTGTCTTCTTTATTTCCCCGTACGACGTGCTGAGTTTACAATAATGCTTATGATCTACTTCGGCGTGATGCTGACCACATCACCCCTAGTGTGCCGATGGTCAAGAAATATGGGCCTACCGTCATATTCCCAATATGCCCCACTGGGCATGTATCGGGATCCTTTACCTTTTTTTTATAATCTACGAGTACTTGTTCTTGTAGTCGCTTCGCTATACTTCATTGTCTACGATTTACAAGCCGCGGGTTTCACGCACAATTCTTTTTCTTAATGTCAGCGTTGCTGCAGTATACCTTTTTGTTATTTGCCAGTATCCTGCTTGTGAGTTTTGTGTTTGTTTTTTATTTGTTTTATTTGAAAATGCAGTTGTCATTTTGCTCACATCCCATAGTCAGATTTGGTACTGCTGGCTTATACCTTTTTTGCTATTGATCTTTATTTGAGCTTTTCTGGAACATTGTACCTTAGTAAAAAAAAAAAAACTTTCTCTCTTCAGTGACTACATGTACTTCACGACACGTTATATTTTTATCTACACGCTCCACACTAATTTGAACTTTTGTAGCCTCGTAGGTGGACGGCAGGCCAGCTCCTGAAACACATTTAGACAACCGCAAAACTAGAACATTCTTAGTTATGTAGGCCATTCTCTGTATGATGTATGCGGTTATCCTCAGTGAGGTTTACATCTAAATTAATCTCTATCTCTCGCTGTCTCTCTATCTCTCTCCCTTTCTCTCTCTTTCTATCTCTCTCTCTCTCTCTCTCTCTCTGCCTCTCTTGTTCTTTATGCCTTTCATTCTCTACCTCTTTCAGACTAATGATTTGTCCATTTTAGAATACGATATCCAGATCCGTCAGCAACTATAGAGTTAGTCCTGCTCCTTAGATCGTACATTTATTATAGATCTGTGTTGACAAGAATATAAGGAAGGAGATTATTTGTTTGTTTGTTTTGTGCTTTTTTTTTAAACAGATACACACACGAGCACAGTATGACACATATTTTAGTGAAACGCCTTTATGACATGTCACGCGAAGAAAAAAAAAACAACTGAACAGCAAGCAACAATTATTATAATCATTAATAGTTACAGAAACACTGAAAGAACCTATCCAGTTGAAATAGAGTGAGAAAGAGAGAGAGAGAGAGAGAGAGAGAGAGAGAGAGAGAGAGAGAGAGAGAGAGAGAGAGGGGGAGGGGGAGGAAGAAGAGACGGGTAACTTTATTTTCACAAACAAATTAGAATTTTTTTACGCAGGCCCGTAAATGACATTTGCCCTTCTCTTTCATCTCACTTTCATACTGAAGGTGGTAGGCTCATATGCATTTTACATATCAAATTCAAGGAATTCAACGTTGTAAAGTAAAATAATAATATAGCACACTCATATTAACATTAATTACTTATAAGCATGACATAACATATGTTGAAAAGTACAAACATTATCAGAGAGAGAGAGAGAGAGAGATAGAGAGGGGGGAGGGAGAGAGAGAGAGAGACGGGTATTTATTTTGACAAACAAATTAACTTTTTTAGGATAAGTAAATTATTTGCAATCCATTACTCAATTACATTCACTTTCAGTACCGTAGGTGGTCAGGCCAGGTATTTTCCATTGTCAGTACATTGAAGATAGAACTTTCATCACGGATTCACTGTCCATTGATGACTGCCCTTACAACTTTTCAGAGAATATCAGTTTCTGAATCTGATCAATACTCTTGCAAGTTTCTTACGTTATCCATTTTA
Source organism: Oreohelix idahoensis (assembly GCA_024509875.1). Classification (NCBI taxonomy): domain Eukaryota; kingdom Metazoa; phylum Mollusca; class Gastropoda; order Stylommatophora; family Oreohelicidae; genus Oreohelix; species Oreohelix idahoensis. The sequence continues at coordinate 115,384 of JAMPIV010021814.1, read as the reverse complement.
GAATACTAAGTGAATTATCTCTATACATGTCAAAGCCGAGTTATATTCATTGTCAGTATTGAAGATGAACTTTCATCACGGATACTGTGTTATGGGGCTTCTTCTAGTACAATAATGTTATTGTTTCCTGTTTCCTGCATTTATTCTTATTATCTTTTTCTTCTTCCTTGGCATTTTCAGACCCACTTGCTGTGATCTCTTCTCAAGTATTTTCACTTTCGTTATTATCAGCGTTTAATTAATCGCGTTTCTCCTAACAGGAATAAATAATTTATTAAATTCTTCCAAACAGAAATATTTAAGCAAAAAAAATTTTTTTTGTCCTAATAGGAAAAAGTCGGACCAGAAGACAGGCGTTTCAACGAAGGGTGCGTCCAAGCCCGCCCCGGGCCGTGCCAGCCCTCTCATGAGCAAGAAGTCTGTGCCCCTGCCGCAAGAATCCAGTGTTCAGACCGTACCTTCAGCATTGTCCGGCAGCAGTGGGATCACTCAGCATGACGACAGCGCCACACCAGGAGCCAGTTCTGAGGACCTTGTGGTGAGTTCTTACAATGAGAGTGAGAGTGAGTTTGGAGGCAGTGTTGAACGAAGAAGGATGTTGTCCGTATGTATGACAAAATTATTGTCTTATGTGTTAGCTTATATGACGATATTTTTAAACTCCTGTTTTTTTTTTAATGCAAAGCACTTAATGATCACTGAATAAATTAGAGACAGTACAGGTTATAAAGGGAGAAAGGTCGATTCCAGAGCAGGCGAATGGGAACCGGAAACATGAGTTTATGTTTTAAAAATTGATTTATTTTTCTTCCTGGTTTTTCCTTCTTGTGGCGAGGCACGTTACTTTCAACCTAGACTTAAGTCCCTTGGTTATATGAAAGCGCAATCAGCCATTTAAAAGTAGGTGACCTCTGTTAACTGGAGTGCAGCATTAGATGCTAAGTCCTGAAAGGGTTAATATCTGTCAATCTACAGGCTTGATGAAGCGCCGAAAAGGACTGCCAGTTACACTAACGCTGCTCGTACTTCCTCGTTGTTTAGAGAACACCAGCTCGTTAAACATCCTTGCTTGTTTATTTATTTTTTTTTTTTTTAAACATAGATTTTCACTGACAAAAAACCCCAGAGAAACAAAAATGGCCAAAAAAGATCTAAATAGAAAAAACATGAGAGTGGCAACGCTGGTGCCAGTACACAATTTTTTTACATTGATTCTTTTTGTTTAGTAGACGGAACTGATTCATTGCGTTATCCACTAGAAAATGTAATGTACTTTTAAGTGCTGGTCCCTGTTGAGAGAGGTCAAGAGCAAATAGTACATGACAACATAACCGTACACTTGTGCTATATCATCATCGAGTACCAGATCCGACGGATGTTCGCGATTATGTCTCACCGTTTCTAACGGTCCCCTGTGTGTTGATTAACCTAAATTTTAAATGACTTCCTGTGACATTTAGTCAGTTTATCAGGGTGTTTCTTGTTCAGTCATACAAACATTTTCTTGAGAGTTTTGGGGAGGTTTGTACTGTTCACGCTAGACACAGGGCCCGGCGCATGTCCTTCTTTCTTCTCCTGCATACTCTGTGACGTCTACTTGAATGTTTGCAAAGAAAGCAGTAGTCAGCTGGAGGCTATTTGCATCTCTGTAAAGCTTTTCCACAAATGGAACGGCGCATGTTCAAATATAAAGATCTTACGGTCTGAACAATGCCAATCGAACAAATATGTTTGGACATTGGCAGGGCAAATGTGGACAACGGATGTAACGATCTATATAAATACACGTTTTCCTTAGAATTGGCGACTTTATGAATACCTTTACTTTTTAAGAAACAGCTTTTTTCTTTATGTATCTTTACATTTTAATCGGATGAATATTTTTGGGATGGAATGGCAGGCATTAGAACAGCTTGGAGTGAGAGAGACAGTACTTAGGGGTGTGAGAATTAAGACAGTAAAACATTTATAATCGAGGAAGTGGAGGGGAACTGCGGTAAGACGTGGAATACGATGGATGGGTTTGAAAAAAAATCGAAAAAAGGTGATTCGTCTTACGAGGACAAAAGACAAAGAAAATAGTCTACGTTACGGCCACAAGGCCTTCGTCAGGAAAGGAAAGAAAGTGAAGGCTAGATAGGACACATAAAAACTAAATAAAATAAAAACTGGGTACTTCCCTGAAGGCTCAAAAGACAGAACGTCGAATTCGAAGACAAGAACGTTTTGAAACAATAAAACAATAACAGAGAACATGAAATGAGCCGAACACAGACGATCAGTGTATACCGCCAAGCTAGAAGTTCGAATTTGTTGGTGAATTTATCTACAAACAACCTGCCGATCTTAGTGTATAACAGTCAAGCCTAGGAAATGGAAGTTAAGCTTAAGTTATGGACACAGCACTTGTAGTTCCCGGGGCCTCTGACGGGGGAACAAAAAAAAAAAGAATTCGACTTGATTCCTCAGGCATTTCCTAAGAGAGACTGATAATAGTTTGTGCATTGGACTGAGAGTCTCATCATGTGAGATATATAGCTAAACAAACTAGCGCTGCAAGAGATCATGAATGATTTGGTGCCAGCTTCCTGCAAGGGGGACTAACTGCAGTAATGGGTTCATGCTCCATAAGGAGCGAAAAAAAGGAACGAAGAAGTATTATGGCCCCTACAGCCTGTCTTCCAGTACGATAGCCAACAGCCAAGCTTCAAATCTTGCATTCAGATTTTTAACAGTATAGTCAAGCATCTGAAATAGCAGTCAGATGTCATTACCGAGATTAAACAGAGATCTACTGTCCTAGTCATGCAGGGGTATGCAGCAGTGAGAGAGCTGACACACTAGCTGTGAGAGCACCCATTGTAGGGACGCTGAATACGGATAAGAGAGAGTACTAAGGACAATTGGTGATCGCTTGTTAGAGATTGACACTGCAATCGACGAATGAAAAAGGCTAAGACTGTTTGAATATGGCATCAAACGTAAGACTAGCAAGGATGGGCGTATAAGAGGATGCATCCGTCGTGTAAACAACCAGCGAACAACAGTAACAGTTAGCATATTTGCTGAGGGTGACTGAGCACCTATGGGTTTTCCCGGAGCCCAGAGATGTCAATTTTGATCGACATTAACAATAACAGATCAAATTGGTGTGCTAAACTGCTCGTGAATCACTCTGTGTTGTGTTTTTAAAAAATGGTTTTTAATAGGCGTTTTGCCTCTTTTTGGAGAGGCCCGCCCAGTTCAAACAAGACACAAATTCCGTCAGGTTTATTAGGGCGCTTGTCCAAATATAAAAGATACGTATGATGGTCCCGTATAATAATTGTATACGCGGTTGTGTTAACTATTAACTTTTAAAATCCTCTTTGGGCATGCGAGTCGTGGGTATTCGCATTATCTAGTCAGTTGTGCGATCACACCTTGTAACACATAAGGAAGGGAAACCACGAGGCCTGTAAACAGTAAATTAATATGAAACAAATATAAAGGTATGTTATAAGGCACTCGTAGGAAATAAAGAAGTAGAACACTAGACAACAGAAAAACAACAGACATGAGTGGCTTACCCAGGATTTGAACCCTGGACCTTCCGTGCGACAACACCGCCTAGCTATGCAAGCGAATCACACTGTCCTCCCTGCCATCTACGCATCCCCAAAAAAGGATGTTTCAATGACAGGTCATTAATGCGAACCTCTATACATAACACCGGAAGTTTACCATGGGCAGTTCAGCCTGTTAATGACGCAATCACTTCTGTTGTTCCCCTATATATCAGTATTGGTCAGTCCAACCTTAATACTGTGTCCAGTATGATAGTAGATTTAGAACAGTATTTGGTATTGGTTTTTCTGTTGTCTAGTGTTCTACTTCTTTATTTCCTACGAGTGCCTTATAACATACCTTTATATTTGTTTCATATTAATTTACTGTTTACAGGCCTCGTGGTTTCCCTTCCTTATGTGTTATAAATGTTTATTCAATACCAAACCTACCCTCTGTCCTGTTCTTACTGTTCTAAGTCTACTATCATACTGGACACAGTATTAAGGTCTTTGTCTTGTTGGACTGACCAATACTAATATATAGGGGAACAACAGAAGTGATTGCATCATTAATAGGCTGAACTGCCCATGATAAACTTCCGGTGTTATGTATAGAGGTTCGCACTAATAACCTGTCATTGAAACATCCTTTTTTGGGGATGCGTAGATGGCAGGGAGGACAGTGTGATTCGCTTGCATAGCTAGGCGGTGTTGTCGCACGGAAGGTCCAGGGTTCAAATCCTGGGTAAGCCACTCATGTCTGTTGTTTTTCTGTTGTCTAGTGTTCTACTTCTTTATTTCCTACGAGTGCCTTATAACATACCTTTATATTTGTTTCATATTAATTTACTGATCACACCTTGTGTATGCTTTGTTTTTCGGTTAAAAGTGCTTCTATAATGGCCGCATTATCAGCGGTACTTTCAGAGAATGAAATATTTACACGCTCCGCCTTGTGTGCCGTATTTCTCTGATGACAGACTGTTGTTCGCTTTTGTATACGCATTTTATCTTTCCTCCACCCTGTCTTGAGAATATTTAGGAATGCTTACGATCTTGCTTGACTTTTGGCTTCTTTACTGCTGTCCGTATTTGATACCTGTTTCTCTCGTTTTTTTTCACTATGCAATCTGCCCATGTTTTTTCACTTTATGCACATGCATTCTTTTTGACGTCATGAGATGAGCGTCGCGTGGCAGAGTAATCTCAGCTTTTGCTTCTCGAGGAAGACTTACCGGGTTCGAAACCTGGTAGCGTCATGCTTCAGTCTGCCCAGATGTAAATAGATACCCGACTCTGCGCACTTGAATTAGAGGACGGCAGGCAGCGAGGAAAGGAAACGATCACCCCACCTCATAAAGCTGAGCCGTAGGATAGTAAAGTCTCTACACTTCACTCCCCTATTATAGTATGTGCTTTGGGACAACCTTAATCTTTTGTACCTGAGATGTGTATGTTTGCGAAACACAGAAAAGCGTATACGCAAACTGTGACCCTATTTTCTGTTTCGTTGGAATCTGGACTCAACCTTATCTTATTACCTAATCAGAACAGCCATGATGCCAACTGGCTCTCAGATATAGGAACAGTTCGTTTACTGCGTGCAGTGTTGCCAGTTTTGCGCCAAAAGGCCAAGAAAATGTTGCCAAAAAATAATAAATAAATAAATAAAAAGTTAATCATAGGACGAATTTTTTTTTTTTTAAAGTAGCTCTATATGATAAAATAATAGCGACATATGGGATGAACCCCATTATCTTCTGGCTCGCAAAATATGCCAGAAATACAAGATAGAGATCAAATTGTGTCGTTTATATGAAAAGGAAACGCAGTTAAGAAGGTCCAATATTGAATTGACGTTGTCATTTTCTATTGTGTACAAGTACATCTGAGTTCTGCGGTATTATGTTATCTTTACCAGGATTTGATCATCATTATTTTCCTTTGTGCGCCTATCGGAGCATGGAGCCACCACTGCCGGTGGTCCCCTTGCAGGAAGCCTGCATTAAGGAGTCGCATGATTTTGCAGCCGTGGTTTCTGCGGAAATCTGTTGTACATGATGATGTTGCCAGCTTCATGCACAACCTCATAATAGTGGTTTTGTATGACATACCTGAGGGTACAGTGGGCATATTCTTTCTTTATTTCTTCAGAGTTTATGGGGGTTTGCTTTCTAAAATATCGGACATGTCGCACCCCCAGAAGTCGGGTGGTGCACCTCCATGGGTTTATACCACTGATATAAACCGAATGCATATAAATAATGAAGAAAAGTCAGAGTCACTTTAGACTGCACTATGAGCATACTACTCTTAGATGCCTCCCTTCCAGAAGAGCTGGCTACCCGAAGAGCGGCAGCTGGGAAACTTTTTCATGCCATAAATCGAGGATTCCTCAGCAAATGAGATTGGCAAAAAGACGAAGATGATTTTATCCTGCTCCACCGGTGTCTCATTCTTGACTTATGGATGCGAGTCATGGGCAATGACTACAATCCAGAAAAGCCAGTTCTAGACCTCAGAAATGAAGTATCTGAGGAAGATGGTTGAAGTAATAAGAAGAGACATGGTCCGCAAGCACACGATACGTCATGGCATGCAAACCCAGCCCTGCAGACCCGGATGGAACAGTCCCAACTACGATGGTTTGGCCATGTCTGCAGAAGGGCGCTGTGGTGAAGTGGGATGTTATAAATATTTATAGGGGACTTAGTGTACTGACTGAGATCAGCTGTGAAGGTATCTATATCTAATAAGAGTAGTGTATTATAGATAACCTTACTTGCTGCTACATATGTATACCTCAGTCAGAATTATTCTGGAATAGTGTGATGACTACGTTATATGTCTAGGGTATGTGTATGATGAAGTGTAAGTCATAACAACAACAGACAGATAAACAATTTAATTTATTCCACCACACTTGACAACACTGTGACACTCACATACATAAAACACTCTACGAGGATATCTTAAAGGAGTCACTGATAACTTTTCAAATAACAATATGTATTCAGTGCTGTCATGAATGTATAAGTGTCCTGATTCAAATACAAAGGGAACCAGGAATCACAATCAATTTTAATTACAAGTTATATGTACAGAATTTATTAATATGAATCTTGTAGTGACATATATTATTAATAGTATCCTATGTGTGTCAGTTGTGTAGTAGTAATATGAGGTAATACTGGTTTTGTTTTGTTCAAGCTCTGTTGGTATTTGTCATCATGACTTCAATAGTTTGTTTCTATTGGAACTAGTATTGGAGATGTTCTCAGTTCCTGGTATTAAAACAATTAAATTCCCCTCTTAATTTTATTTTACAATGTCATTTTAAGATGGGGGTACATAATGTTGAGCTCCATGGCCACACTCTCTTATCTTTCGTGATGACTGCAGTCAAAGACTCGTAGGTTTATTACAAGATGTGGCAAGGAACAGACGCTCTGAATTGAGTATATTCGCAGCTCTACCCAATCAAACCATGTCTACACATCTTTTCAAAAAAGTACCCCTTTTCACGTTTCCCCTGACAACACAAGATAGTATTTATAGCCCGACCAATCGTGTTTAGTCTTACATTTGTTGCGCTCCAATCAAATAGGAGTTAACATGGTAGGCTATTTCCGTAACGTAATGTTTTTTTCAAACACGTTATAAAAAAATTTTATGAGCAGAAATGATTTCATGCTGTCAGGCACCCCCACTATTTTATTTTGGCCATAACTTGGTAATTCCTAGACTATTTGCGTAACGTTTTACATATTCTTTGTCAGCAAACCCTAAGGAACCCAAATATACGAATTTAATGGAGCCAATATGCATTTTCTTATAGGATAGTCGTGCTGTTACTACCTTCTCACTTCCAAACTTGAGGGTGTCTGGGTACTGTCATGTTTTCAAACGTAAACCGGTATAATGTCATAATTCCCAATAAGCGTTTTTCAGGATTTTAAAACCTAACTCTGGTATAGGTAGGGTTTTTATCACTGACGATTTGAAAAAAAGCCAGTGCTTGTAGCCTTACACGCGTGATGGCAGCAATTGTGTATCGCGCGACGCGTGTTTAGTGTTGCATGTGTCCTTGCTTTCTGCCTCTCCCTTCTCTCTATCCTTTAGTCCATCTGTCTTTTAGTTACGCCGTGTATAAAATGGAATGAATGAAATATTAAATTTAGGTCATTGATCAGCTTGCGTATCTCAAGGTTTTTCCAAGAAATACAGTACACGTTTCATTGAAGAAAGCGGGTAATAATACAGTAGGCTTTTACTATCAACGTGAAAGCGTTACAATTTGCAGACGAAGGAGAACACAGGGGGATTTTGCGTACAGTCATTGTGACAGCACTGTTCTTTACCATTCTTCTTTCCTTTTATTAAATTTATTTGTTAGGCTTTGCATTTACGTTTTAATTTATATATGGGGATTAGAATAATTCACGACAGGCGCACATCGGCTACCACGACAAATATGGGAAACCAAGAGCCAGGGATCCAGACCTCCAGGACGACCCAGAGTTCGCTGGGAGGACAACATTAGACAATCTCTGAAGGACCGAGGACTAGATTTTGGACCAGACCAGGAGGAAGACATCTGATAAAATAATATGGCGCTTTCTTTCTGGCGAATCTCTACACTCCAGGGTAAAAGATGAACGACTAAGCACGTAATTGTAAACTAAATGTTTATTTCTCAGGCGTAGTCCCAGATTTCATCATTGGGTGCTTGCCTAGAATAGAAGAATTGAAGTAACATAATATGATTAACATTGTGGGACTCATGAGAAGAATCAAGTATGTGCCAGTCGAACAGGAAATGCGATGAAAACCTCTGGCGTTGGATAGGCAACCAGTTGTGATCACGTGTTGATAGCGTTTTAAGGCATCTCTTGTTCTGGAATCCCAAGGATCAGAGAAGAAAAATTGAGACATAAAATACAAAGGATAAAGAAGACATTGAAAGCTGATAGCACAGGACAGGATGACCCAGCACAGATTTGTTCAAGGCCTGTGCTCCTTGGGGAATTGCGGAGTAACGATGATGGCGATGAAGGTCTAAACTCAGCAGTTTGGTCACAGTAAATCCCGATATAAATTTAGCTAGCATTGCAGAAGCTGGCATGAAGTTATTGCCATAAATTCCATAACTCATCGGGCAGCCAAGAATATGACAAATAGCTTCAGTGTACTGGGGAGCCGCGGTAGCATAGTGGTTAGTGCACTGGCTTCCTAGCTCGAACATCCCCAGATGTGGCATTTTTTTAGGCCGCAAACGGCTCCTGGGTCGACCCAGCCCCAACTGGGTACCAGAGCAGCTCTGGTGTGCAGATGGTCAAGAAAATATGGGCCTAACACCATATTCCCATATGCCTCAATGGGCGTGTAACGGGATCCTTTACCTTTTCAGTGTACTGTCCTTTTTAAAACCCGAGTTCGAATATTTTTGGTAAAATCTATAGTAATATCGTTGGTGTATGTTCTTTCAGCGGCAGCGTTGCCAACTAGTAGAGTAAATACAAGCGGTGTAGAATGTTCAAGTTCAAAGAAATCATGCTACTTATTAGCATACATGTGTTCAGTGGCGTCAGTGTCGTGTTTCTCTTTATTTACTTTAAATCAAGGAGAGATGGAGCATTGAGCACTGCAGGTGGCCTTCTTTAGAAATCCTGCATCAAAGCTCAGACTGTTGCGATGACGGTTCCTGTAGCAATGTGTTGTACGTGATGAGGTTGCCAGGTCCACGCACAACCACATATTAGTCGCCTTTTACGACATGCCTGAGGAAGAATGTCCTATGTTTGTGTTTGTCTCTCAGAGACCCCTCAGAGACCCCTCAAGAATTAAAAAGTTATGGATAGTGATAAAGTTGATAAAGTTGGTTTTTTTTATTCCCGTAAATGATATCCACCAAAAGATAGATATAAGTGGATGGAAGCAGACATCATCATCATCATCAGTTGATAAGATCTCTATGGTGTTGTTTGCTCCACTGTAGTGTATGGAATGTCAACTTGACCTACGCAGTGGTGTGTAGACATGGATTGAGTGTATAATGTACTGTCAGTAGCCAAGCACTCAGTATCGCCCATACATATATATCATCTGACTTCACTGACTGAGCACGTCAGCTTATAAACAATATTTCAGATGGCTTCTAAACCTAATCTCGTCTAGCGACGATTCTTCAACATAATGTTCAGCACATATTTTTCCATATAATAATATTGAACCGCTAATAACGGGTTCTCATGTGTAGCAGTGATCTCTGGACTAAACAAGCGATAATACGGGCATCCCTTTTCTCTTCTTGAAAGTCACTACATGTTTTGGTTCCAAGATGGCTTCACTCGTGAGCTGTCACTCACGTTTGGATACAGATAATGAATCTGTCCTAAAGTTAGTCATTCATAAAACATTTCATTGCTCTGTAGATTTGATCATGAACAATTGACTGCAATCTACAGGATATAGTGCTGCTAGGAATCGAAGTCGTTTTCATCGAGTCAAATATATTCTCTTAGACATTCAAATCGTACCTATCGAAAATGGTGGCTTCGTACGAGAGTTCATAAGAGTGTCTATTATTACCTTGGTATCAGAAATATGAAAATGCCATTCCTTGGCAATACGAATAAACACTGGGGTAAAGCATACACGATAGGTCTAGACGACTATCACTTTCCCCACCAATACTGAGATCACTTTTTCCCGGCGACAAGCCGACATAGAAAACACAGTCCCTATCGGGACGAAGCCAAATCACACCACACTCTAGCGACACATCCGCCGAATAGCCTTTGACCTCTCTAGAGACAACAGAACATATAGTTCGACTTAGATATGTAAAGATATACAGATATAAGACAGACTCGTCCTACTCAGACAAACAATACACATAAATTCAGGCCATAGATATTCTGAAGCAAGAACAATCTATTATTACCCAAACGAAGAATAAATCGCAGAAAACTGGACTCACCCGCGGAGTTCGATCGAAGAGACGGCACAACTTTCAAGGGAAGTAACTCAATAATGACTTTCCCTTAAGCACTATTTTGTTTACAAAATATTTGCGAACATAACAAGAATACCAATGTATAATATTGTAAGATATCAAAGACTGCACGTAACAGTCTTACCACACCTCCCGGGAAAAAAAAAAAGGAACTTTTTTTTTTTTTGAAATACATCTAGGAGCAACGTACAATAGGCTCACAACGCATGAATAATGCGCAGATGAAAATATCAGGAATACCTATAACGCCTAATATGAGGCTAAGTCGACTTATGGAGCGACTGGTGAGAATGTGTCTCATAAACTGAGAGAAATTATTTCTCTACAAGTATATTTTTCCAGGAAGGTGTCATCAAAGTATAATACAATTCTGGCAATTACACAATGCCTAAAAAATTCATATCATCATTTCGCATTAGATATCTTAAATTTATGATTTATGAAGAAAAAATCATCAAAGCACAGCGGTGAATAAACATCAATGAACCGCTATGTAGTGATACAATCATTATATTATTAAATTACAAATGTGTATCTATCATGATATAGAAAAGGAACTACTATAGAACTAGACATATCAAGAAGTCTAAGCCCTAATAGTTATGTGGAATCATGTGGGCATCTTGACAGAATGTCTGCCATCACATTATCTGATCCACGAATAGCTCGCACAGAGAAATGAAAAGGTTGAAGAGCAATTGCATATCGAGTAGACCTCGAGCTCTTCAAATTCTTACTCTGTATAGCAGTAAGAGCTTTTTGGTCGGTTTCTACTATGAAATGTGCGCCTAGAAGGAATCTCTGTAGTTTGAGGATCGACCAAACCATAGCTAATAGCTCACGGTCTAAAACCGAATAATTCCTTTCTGCCGCATTAAGTTTTCTGGAAATATACATTACAGGATGCAGAGTTCCAGAGTACTCTTGCATTAGTGCCGCTCCAATCCCAGTGGATGAAGCGTCACTACGAAGAACGAATGTCTTATCTTTAGTGGGTAGCACTAAAATAGGTGGTGTTGAAAACAGTGTTTTAATCTTATCCAGAGAGCATTGGCATTCCTGAGACCAGTGGACCACATTAGGCGAACCTTTCTTTAGAAGTGTTGAGAGAGGTGCCATGATAGAGGATAGATTCTGAATGAATCTGCCATAAAATTGAATAAGACCTAACAGACTTCTCACCTGTTTTTTAGTCTTAGGGATTGAGATGTTAAGTATCTTACTAGTATTATGGTCCTCTGTCTTTAGGAAACCATGACCAACTCGGTGGCCTAGGAAAGAAATTTCGCTAAAACCAATATAGGCTTTAGAGGGTTTCGCTGTCAGGTTGTGCTCACGCAAAGTAGACAGCAATTCATCTAACCCCGAATAGTGATCTTCCCAAGTATCGCTGAAAAGACAGATGTCGTCTAGATATGCAATGACATCTGACCGATAAGATAGGATTCGGCGCATCATGCGTACGAATGTAGCTGGTGCGTTCATAAGACCGAAAGGCATAAAATTCCATTGGAACAAACCTCTAGGTGTTGAAAAAGCCGTGAGAGGTTTGGCGCGTTCAGATAAAGGAACTTGCCAATATCCTTTAGACAAATCAAGTTTAGTGAAAAAATGAGATTTGGAGAGTCGAGTAAGTAGCTCTTCCAGTAAAGGCATAGGTTCGGCATCGAACTTCGTTACTTGATTCAATTTTCGATAGTCAACACAAAGACGTATGTTATTGTCTTTTTTACGAACAATAACCATCGGCGAAGAATATGCAGAGGTGGATGGTTCGATTATTTTCAAATCTATCATCTCATCCAACTCTTTCTCGACCTGTGCTTGAAAATGTATAGGTATAGGATAAGGTCTAATCGTAATAGGAGTATGGTCAGTTAGAACAATGTCATGTTCAATGACATGCGTTTGTCCAGGGATGTCAGTGAGTACATCCTGAAATGTTTGCAACATAGTTGAAACTTGTCGCTGTTCTCCTAGAGACAAATCAGGGGAGACAGTAACGTTCTTCCATGATTCACTAGAATGAAGTGGGATCATTGGAAGAGGAAGATTTACATCTGAAAAACTTGTTTCCTCATCCTGTATCACGGACAGTGATGAGTAATGACCATGTGGTACTGGAGAATTGTCCGTTGCTTGGAAAATGGGTTGCAAATAATCCGGACGTTCATGGAATTCAGTAAGCATATTGATGTGGAAGGTTTTATGCTTCCCATCAATATCGACAATATAGTCGACATCGGAAATTTTCGATATTATATCGTACGGACCTTTCCAAGAAATAAGTAATCTGTTTTCCCTACAAGGTAGTAATACAAATGCTTTGTCACCAGGACAAAGTTGTCGTAAGCATCTCTTCTTATTGGCAAATTGCCTTGCCTTCTGTTTCGCAAATTCAGAAGAAGAAGTTGCTAATTTGCATGCTTCGATAATCTTTTGTCTCAACGCGATGACATATTCGTAGGATGACTTTGTGTCATCGTCAATATTGTCAGATGTAATGAGATCGTTAAGCAACGACATAGGGCCACGCGGACGCGCGCCAAAGACGAGTTCAAAGGGAGAAAATCCCGTATGTTCATTGGGTACCTCTCTGTAAGCGAAGAGGGCCGCAGGTAAAACTCTGTCCCAGTCTTGAGGATGATCCTCAGTTATCTTCCCCAGTAAGTTTTTAAGTGTTCTATTAAGGCGTTCGACCATACCATTAGACATTGGATGGTAGATACTACTTAAAGATCTATCTATCTGCAGAGTAGACATTACTTGAGACATGGTATCTGATATTAGTTGGGTGCCATGGTCTGACAATATCTCTCCGGGGAACCCCAGACGAGAAAATATAAGCCAAAGAGCATCTGCAATATCAGCAGTAGTAATGCTCTTCAGAGGAATAGCCTCTGGCCAACGTGTGCACATATCAACACACGTCAAGATAAACTGATGTCCTCTGGCAGACTTGATCTTAAATGGACCAATTATGTCTATGGCCATTTTTTGGAACGGCCGAATAGGAATGTCCGCCGCCTGAATGGGTGCAGCATGCCGTGGACCTTTGGATTTAACTTCCTGACATACTTTACAAGATCGACAATAAATCCGTATGTCCTTGTTTACCAATGGCCAAAAGAAAGCCGCAAGGACTCTTGACTTAGTACGGGAAAAACCCATGTGTCCAGCACACTGAGAGTCGTGAGCGTGCTGCAAAATTTTAACTCTCAAATTCTTGGGAACCAGGATTTGAGAATGACTTGACGTAATGGAGTCTTGAACCATACGTACAAGTACGCCATTCTTCTTTGTAATCCACGATTTACGACTTGTGTCTTTATTCGGATCACCTTTAGTTGCAAGAATGAAGAATTTCTTCAGAGTGGGATCATCTTCTTGCTGTTTTATAAACGAGTCACGAGAAATTACCAAGGGATTATCTTGGTTATGCACTTCATTATCTTCAGTAGATGAAGTTTGAGGCATATTAAGAGCCTGAGCTCTAGTGACTACAGCGTTAGCAATCTGCATGTTTTGCCTTTCCCACGTGGAAATTTGTTGCGGAGTGCATTCTCTGACTCCGTGAATGCGACCGATGATGAGGTCAGCGATCGGATTCGGAAGAAGACATGCGTGTACATCTCCTGTAAAGAAAGGAGTAGCAATCCTAATGATAGCAGTAGAGTATTTCTCTAATGTGCCGCCAAATGTTACACATTTGACTACTTGTCCAGTGGCACGGGAAGGATCTACGAGTGACTGCCTAACACCAATTGTGGTGCATCCAGAATCAAATAGCACAGAGACTGGATTGTTATTCACTAAACCCTTATGTAAGACAAGAGAACCTCTTCCATCATGCGCGACTGATGCCGGAAGAGCAGGAAGAGGATGGCCACAGCTTAAAGTAGACACTGTGGTTGGCTCAAATAGCGTTTTGCATTGGGGGCACTGAGATGCTCTCCCAAAATCAAAAGCGGCACATGCCATATTACTAGCATCATTATTATCTTTACTCTGTTTATAGGCTTCATTGGACTCTTGTTGTGCAGAGTTTGCCTGAAAATGTGGTTTATGTCTTTTGTATTGAGATCTACCTCGGTTATTATCACCTCTGTAGTTATTGTTACCTCTATTGTAACCCCTATTTGGGTTTGAGTCATAGTTCCCTTGGTTACCATTATCATATTCATTATAATGAGTATCTCTGTAATTATGATCTTGTTGACTCCAAGACGGATAACCCTGATAGTTTCTATAATTACTTCCTCTACGGAAATTCCTATAATTATGACCACCCCTGTGTCGAGAGCTATCAGCTCGTCTCCAGTTCTTTGAAGAAGAACCCTGAAATGATTGGTTACCTTGGTTTTGATAACTATTATGGTTACCTTTTTTATCAAATCTGTTTTGAGGTCCCTGAAATCTGTGTGAATAATTGGGATTGTATGGTGTTGCTGAAGCAACTGGCATACTCTCCTTAATCTTAGTGTTGCCAAAAGTCACGTCGGGGTGTGCAGTGACATATTGGGAACAATATTCTTCCATTTCTTTTAGAGATTTGGGTTTACGCTCATGTATAAATTCAAGGAAAGGTTTGTTCACACATGACATAATCTTATCTCTGAGCAACAAATCCATAAGTCCTTCATACGTTTTTTCTGTTTTGGAAAGCTCAATCCAACGATCAACTGTGAGACGTGCCTTTGCAGTGAATTCTGAGAATTCTACACCCGTCTCAGGCACCATCGTTTTAAATAAAAGGCGATAGCCTTCCTCACTTAGCTGATATTTTTTTATCAAAGCCGCCCTAATGACATCATAATTATCCTTATCTGCTTCTCCTACAAGGCATAATCTAGTCAAAGATTCACCTTTCAAGTTTTCTGATAATTGATTAGCGTATTGTGATTTATCCACATTATGTGTACGACAAGAACGTTCAAATCTATCCAGCCAGAATGTAATATCGTCACTGGACTGATTGAACGGTGGAACCTTAACCTTGTAAGTAGAAGGTTTACCATTACCACTAGATGCCTGATTAACATTACTCATACTTGTCAATCTCAATTTCTCTAACTCAAATTCATGTTCTCTTATTGCTTTTTTCTCTTCAGCATCTAATCTTTTTTGTTCAGCCTCCCTGTCTAATCTTTTTTGTTCAGCTTCCCTGTCTAATCTTTTTTGTTCAGCTTCACTGTCTAATCTTTTTTGTTCCGCAGCAGCTTCTCTTTCTAATTTTTTTTGTTCAGCTTCACTGTCTAATCTTTTTTGTTCCGCAGCAGCTTCTCTTTCTAATTTTTTTTGTTCAGCTGCAGCTTCTCTTTCTAATTTTTTTTGTTCAGCTTCAAATCTCCTTTCCTCCACCTGCATCTGCAATTTCTTTTGTTCAGCAGCAGCCTCAGCTTCTCTTTCTAATCTTTTCTCTTCTGCCATAGCTCTTCTCTCTTCTGCAGCTAATGCTTTGTCATATTGAGCAACAGCCCATTGTTCTAATTGTTGACCAGTCTTATCAAGGGCTTTCCCTTGTGTAATGAAGTATTCCAATGTAGACATGATGTCTAACAATAATACTAATCACCTGAAATAATAATAATACCACAAGTTCTTAATGACTTGATTAATCAGTATACTATCTCAATATCTGTGGGTCACAAGCCTTTAATAAGGTCTTGTATAATAGTAATAATAATCAGGTACTGGTTTATACCATAATCCAAGTGCAGTGCACAGGCAATTGTGTCTTATGAAATATACCTATATAAAACATATGTCAACCAACAGAATACATAAAGTACAAATAGGACTGACAATACAAGAACGTTTGCAGAAATCAAAATAAATCAAATAGGGAAATCAATGAAAATAATCACTGAATCTGCAAAGAATAACAACACAAATGACGTCACAATATATGAATATAAATTGTGAATAGAACTGAAAGATAGAAAAGGTTAGACCAACAAATTACAAACGAATCAAAACAAAACTAAAGAACAAAGAAATATTACAAATATAACAATAATTACAGACTTCACAGCTAACACAAAAGCAACAGTTGTCGCAGCAAATTTTCAATCAAGAAAATTGCACCTATAGAAAACGCCCACAACGGACCCTCTATGACGTGGGATATTCTGTTGTGAGGACGCCGCCCAACCTTAAACACAACCCGCTGACATAGAAACTAACATACTATACAAACAAATAACATGTAAACATAAATATATATAAATTATGTGTATGATAGTATGTGTTGCAAAATAGGCTCAGTTTTACAGTAATGGCAAAGTTATTTTTATGAAAATAAACAACCTGCCACTTTATTCAATTAAACATTCTGGCCTTAAATATTAAAGTTCATATACAGAAAACAAGAAGATCCATCGATGAAAATAGGACTTCTTAGTTCACTAATACTGTCTTCCTGTTGATATTGACAAGAATTGATCCAACTGTTCTGTGAAACTCTGTAATGTCTAATGTAAAAATGTCAACAACGCTGACCTACATACTGCATTCACTTGACAGGTCACGTGACGAAGTGTTGACAAATAGCAAACCAATACTGCAAGTGTGTCGTATCAGCCACAGGAAACGGTCTGGTATCGGTACTCTGTTGACTTCTGAACTTCTGCGAGGTCAAACCCAGAAAGCTGGTCCACCAGTTGATAAGTTGATAAAGTTGGTTTTTTTTATTCCCGTAAATGATATCCACCAAAAGATAGATATAAGTGGATGGAAGCAGACATCATCATCATCATCAGTTGATAAGATCTCTATGGTGTTGTTTGCTCCACTGTAGTGTATGGAATGTCAACTTGACTTACGCAGTGGTGTGTAGACATGGATTGAGTGTATAATGTGCGAATGTTAATAAGGGTTCGTGGTGTTGACAAATGTTCTTTTCTCACACTCATGTATGACTGGAAGTCATCGACACCAACGACTGTGTACCTTTTCTAAAGTTTAATTGGACGTACACACTCGACAGCACAGATAGTGACAAATCACAGGTTGGCATAATACATCATGGTACAGTGGATAACTGGTCTTGCAATGTTATGTTACATGGGCACTCATGTGGAATAATAGTATCAAGGACTGTCAGTAGCCAAGCCCTCAGTATCGCCCATACATATATATCATCTGACTTCACTGACTGAGCACGTCAGCTTATAAACAATATTTCAGATGGCTTCTAAACCTAATCTCGTCTAGCGACGATTCTTCAACATAATGTTCAGCACATATTTTTCCATATAATAATATTGAACCGCTAATAACGGGTTCTCATGTGTAGCAGTGATCTCTGGACTAAACAAGCGATAATACGGGCATCCCTTTTCTCTTCTTGAAAGTCACTACATGTTTTGGTTCCAAGATGGCTTCACTCGTGAGCTGTCACTCACGTTTGGATACAGATAATGAATCTGTCCTAAAGTTAGTCATTCATAAAACATTTCATTGCTCTGTAGATTTGATCATGAACAATTGACTGCAATCTATAGGATATAGTGCTGCTAGGAATCGAAGTCGTTTTCATCGAGTCAAATATATTCTCTTAGACATTCAAATCGTACCTATCGAAAATGGTGGCTTCGTACGAGAGTTCATAAGAGTGTCTATTATTACCTTGGTATCAGAAATATGAAAATGCCATTCCTTGGCAATACGAATAAACACTGGGGTAAAGCATACACGATAGGTCTAGACGACTATCACTTTCCCCACCAATACTGAGATCACTTTTTCCCGGCGACAAGCCGACATAGAAAACACAGTCCCTATCGGGATGAAGCCAAATCACACCACACTCTAGCGACACATCCGCCGAATAGCCTTTGACCTCTCTAGAGACAACAGAACATATAGTTCGACTTAGATATGTAAAGATATACAGATATAAGACAGACTCGTCCTACTCAGACAAACAATACACATAAATTCAGGCCATAGATATTCTGAAGCAAGAACAATCTATTATTACCCAAACGAAGAATAAATCGCAGAAAACTGGACTCACCCGCGGAGTTCGATCGAAGAGACGGCACAACTTTCAAGGGAAGTAACTCAATAATGACTTTCCCTTAAGCACTATTTTGTTTACAAAATATTTGCGAACATAACAAGAATACCAATGTATAATATTGTAAGATATCCAAGACTGCACGTAACAGTTAGCCCCGTAGTAAATAGTGTCATAGGGAGTGAAACGTTAGAGACTTCACCATACTAGGTCCAGTTTTTTCATGAGGTGGGTTGGCCAGGTCGCTCCTCGCTGACTTTGCCTTCGCTAACGCAAGAGAAGAATCAGGCACCCACTTACAGCTGGATAGACTGTAGCGTGACACAACCAGGTATTGAACTTGGAACGCGATGACTGTGCCGCGTGAGAGATACGCTCTAACTATTCTACGCTGAACATCTCAGTAGTGATACATTCTGTTCAGATTTAATAGACGCCCGTAGCACCATAAAATTAATCTAATAGACTAGGAAAGCACATAAAAGAGATATTAAAGTAAAAAAAAAAAAAACAGTTATATTTGCGTTCTGGCTAAGTTTTTTTCTTCTTTTGTTCTGTGGTTTGTGTATTTTGTAGCCATTCTGTTTTGCCAACATAGTAGGCGCAATAGTTGTGCATATTTGATTTGACATTAAACCAGACTTAATCCTCGAAAACTGAAGGCGATCAGAAGAGACCATGTTAACAATGTGAGAGCGTCGCCGAAAGTGGAAATGATTATGCCAATAATATCTTGTCCAGATTGCAAACATTCACAGACAGAGGCCTCAGTCATAACTTCCATATCAGATGATTAGGTGTAATAACAAACATAACCGCATGGAAGAGAGCAAGACAGCTGCCAATACTACTTGAGGTTGGACATAGAGAATCTTACATATAACCTTCATCATTGTACGGTGTAGAAACATGGACAGTAAACAAGCAGAAAAATGAATTGAGGCCTTTGAGATGTGGATATATAGAAAAAGGGGGCGTATCTCGTGGAAAGAGAAGAAGAAGTCATCCAAATTTTGGGACTGAAAACAGAAATAATGAATCAGATCAAACTCAGGCAGATCAAATATATTAGCGGTATTAAAAGACATAGCGCTTTTCTGACAACCATAATGGAAGAAAGAGTTGAAGGCAAACGTGTGTGGTAAAGTGGGATGTTATAAATATTTATAGGGGACTTAGTGTACTGACTGAGATCAGCTGTGAAGGTATCTGTATCTAATAGGTGTAGTGTTTTACAGATAACCTTACTTGCTACCACATTATACCTCAGCCAGAATTATTCTGGAATATTGTGATGACTACGTTAAATGTCTAGGGTATGTATATGATGAAGTGTAAGTCACAACAACAACAGACAGATAAACAATTTAATTTATTCCACCACACTTGACAACACTGTGACACTCACCCACATTTAACACTCTATAAGACTATCTTAAATGAGTCACTGGTAAAGTTTCAAATATATATGTATTAATTACTTTCACTAATATATATCCTGATTCAACTACAAAGTGAACCAGGAATCACAATTAATTGTAATCACAATTTATATATACATAATTTATAAACATGAACCTTGTAGTGACATATTTTATTAATATTATCCTATGTGTGTCAGTTGTGCAGTAGTACTATGAGGTAATACTGGTTTTGTTTTTCAAGCTATGTTGTTATTTGTCATCATGACTTCAAGTGTTTGTTTATCTGGGAAATAGTATGGGGGAAAAGTTCACAGTTCCTGTCAATTTAAACAAGGTATTGTCCCTCTTTTTTACTAAAATGTCAATTTTTGAGGGGACACAATAATGTTGAGCTCCACTGGCCACAGAGGCTTAACTTTCGTGATGGCGGCAGGAAAAGACTCCTCTGCTCGATTGCTCCCCTGTGTTCTGGAGACACCTCACTAGTCGCTATCTGGACCCAGGAGTATGCTGTCAGCCTCCAGATTCAGCAAAGCTCAGACCAGGTGCTGCTCAATAACTTTAGGACCACAGTCCCACAATTCATGGAATAATACACAGTTACGTTGACTGGCAATGAATATAGCACAATTTCGATCTGCCGATGTCCCAGGCTTTTATTTAGAAAAATATGCACTGGCGCTCAACGCACTGGTTCTTTAGTATGTTTATTTGAAAATGTGGTGCTGAACTAACGCTTCTAAGTGACTATATTGGCGGGTCTAACCAATCGAGCCATGTTTACACAAGCGTTTGAAAAAAGGTACCCTTCCTTCCGTCTCCCCTAACAACAAAAGATAGTATTTGTAGCCCGACTAATCGTGTTTAGCCTTACATTTACTTTCCGCCAATCAAATAGGATTTAACATGGGGACCTATTTCCCGTACAATGGTGGTGTCAAAATCTGCCACTGAGCGATTCTGATTTTGGTGTTGTCTGACACCCTCACTATTTCTTTTGGCTATAATTTGGTAATTCCTAGACTATTTGCGTAACGTTTAACCTATTCTTTGTCAGCAAGTCCTAAGGAACCCAACTATATAAATTTTATGGGGCTAAGGGGCTGCGTTCAAAATATGCGTTTTCTTCTACCTCCTGTTCACTTCGAATACGATGTGGTGTCTGGGTACTGTCAGGCTTTCAAACGTAAACCAGTATAATGTCATGTTTCCTAATAAGCGTTTTTCAGGTTTTTAAAACCTAACTCTCGTATGGGTAGTGTTTTTTATCACTGTCGATTTGAAAAAGCTAGTGCTTGTGGCCTTACACGCGTGATGACTTTAATTGTATAGCGAGACGCGTGTTTAGTGTTGTATGCGTTCCTGCTTTCAGCCCTCCCTTCTCTCTATCCTAATTCCATCTGTCTTTCGTTTATGGTAACTTAGTGTATAAAATGACATGAATGGAATATTAAATATAGGTCAGCTTGCGTATCTCAAGGTTTTTCTTAGAAATGCAGTACACGTTTTATCGTAGAAAGCGTGTATGCTGCAGTAGGCTTTTACTATCAACGTGAAACGTTACAATTTGCAGACGAAGTAGAAAACAAGGGGGATTTCGAGTACAGTCATTGTGACAGCACTGTTCTTTACCATTCTTCTTTCCTTTTATTGAAGTTATTTGTTAGGCTTTACATTTACTTTTTAATTTATATATGTGGATTAGAATTTCACACGACAACGTGCAAGAGGAAGACAGCGCTATAAGTGGGAAGAGATGGACAGGAAAGAGTATATCAGAGCGCACCGTCAAGACAAGAAACAGAAGACGTTGGAGATCCATTACAGCCGATCTTCGATGTGGCGATGGCAGCTGATCTGGTAGGAAATAACAGGCCAGTGTAACCAGACATACCTTAGACTGGAACAGAGAGCATGGAGAAGTGCAGCTGAAGAGGAAGCCAAAGTATATAGGTAGAGACGGCCTCAAATAGAAACCGGTATCAAGCAACGGCTATAGCATAATGTTCCAACGCATTGAGAACGACAAATTGTGATGATGATGCATACCAGCTACTCCCAGACTCCTCAGGGAACATTTTATCGGGAAGATAGTCTGATTTACCGGCGGGTCGGAAACAGGAGACAAATACATGCCCCCGTCTCGTATAGGCTCGCGTTATGCATAATAGGCATATATATTACCCCTTCATACCCATCAATGGTGATGCCTGTCAGCGTGGATCACAAAATTGGTCGTATTCAAGATCAGTGCGGCTAAACTTCGATACAGAGATAACACAAACGAAGATGATAACGAAAACGAAGGATGGGTGAACAATAGTCAGGACAATATTAATCGCATAGAGAAAAAATGGGAAGAAAGGAGAAAAGAAAACAACGTAATAGAAACTGCGAAGGTGAAGACGGCGCGAGAAAAGAGAACAAAAAAAGGAAAGAAGAACAAGGATTCTTGTTAAAAGGAAAATTGAAGTACCAAGATGGTCTGGAGGAGGTTGTACTATACAGAGAAGACAAGATTAACATGGTAGACAATACAAAAGGCGTGGATGGAGATAAATGGTACCCGTTGATTAAGGTAGGAAGGAAAAGTAAGAGGACAAGAAAGAAGGAGTGTGATTGACCGTTGTTGATTTGGAACATTCAGGGTTTTTTTTTTTTTTCTTTACAAAGATGTGAGTTCATAGTTCAGCTGTCAGTTCATAGTTCAGTTAAGGCTAGTTATTTCTAATCCCGCCAGGCGTTAATAATTTACTGCGACTATAGAATGGTTCTGTTCATTGTCAGTCGGTGGCGGAAATTAGTCTAGTTAGAAAATGTACAACGAAGTACAACAACCTAATTGCACGCTGTTTGTACAGACAGGCTGCTTCCAGTGCCAAACCTGAACAGGAAATGAAAACCACAGTTTTTATGTCTCTAGTGTTCAATTAGCTTTTTGTGAGAAAGTTAAAGTTAGTTGCTTATCCTTTACAGGACGTGGCAATCAATCCCCAGCTTTTATTGGCTGTTTGTGATTTTTCTAGGCATTTTTTTTCATTCAGTAGTTTGCCATTGCTTTCTGAACGGTACGGCGCTTATACCATTGTTAAAAATCCACACAAAGCGATCTGCTACCAAACCGCCTGCAGCAGGTTTCGAACCTGATATATCTGGATTATGAAACTGCGTTCATATCCATTAGGCCACAGACCTTGTGAGAAAAAAATGATAATAATAATAAAACTATAATGTAAACCTTGACCCGTTCAGATACTGCCGTATGGGATAGAAATGTTAGAGACTTCACCATACTAGATGGGGGGAGCAGTTCCCTTCCTCACTGTCCTTGCCTTCGCTAACTCAAGAGGAGTCAGGTACCCATTTACAGCTGGGTAGAATGGAGCGTGAAGCTACCAGATTTCGACCCCGGAACCGGTAACTTCGCTGCCGGAGAAAAGGCGCTTGAACCCAAGGTTTCTTAACTTGTGGTCCACAGTCCCAATGGGGGGTCCATGAATTGAATCTGTGGGTTCTGTGTATATAATCTGAAATGTAAAATGTTTAATTGTTCTTTTATGTTCATGTTTTCCAAAAAGGGGTCCATATCCTTCATGGAACAATCAAAAGGGGTCCATAGCCTTCATCGAACAATCAAAAGGGGTCCATATCCTTCATGGAACAATCAAAAGGGGTCCATATCCTTCATGGAACAATCAAAAGGGGTCCACAGCCTTCATGGAACAATCAAAAGGGGTCCATAGCCTTCATCGAACAATCAAAAGGGGTCTACAACCTTCATGGAACAATCAAAAGGGGTCCATAGCCTTCATCGAACAATCAAAAGGGGTCCACAACCTTCATGGAACAATCAAAAGGGGTTCATAGCCTTCATCGAACAATCAAAAGGGGTCCACAGCCTTCATCGAACAATCAAAAGGGGTCCACAGCCTTCATGGAACAATCAAAAGGGGTCCATAGCCTTCATCGGACAATCAAAAGTATACGTGGGACAACAAAAAAACAGATTAAGACACCCTGCTCTAACCGCAGAGCCAATCGGGCGCCCAATAAAACTATAAAAGATCTTTTAAAAAAATGTAGACCACAGAAAAAAATAATTGAAGAAAAATGTTTGCGAGAAAAGAGGTTCAAAGGTACGGGCAGATGAAAACAAGCGGAGTTGGTGTGAGAACATTAGAGATAAAGAGCCCAGACTCACAGTTCTGAAGAAAAGCCCAAAGAATGGAAGATCCCTTACTAGTCATCAACTTGTACGTGTGCTGAGTGATTTTCTGGTTGTTTACTCAGCATCTTCTTCACTTTTCTTCAAATGACTGGAGATTGTGGAATATCGTGTGGGCGTAGATGTAGAATACACTCCTTCAGATCTGAACTGTCTGAGATCAAAAGTATAGTATGGACTGAAAGCTGGTGTTTATACAGTCCGACTGCCGCCCTGAATGAGACCAAAGTTTGTGATTTAGCTGTCGTCTGCAGTCTTCATCAGTGTTTCTCAGCCTTTGTATGAAACGTGCATCTCTTGAAAAAATACGGCAAATCTAACGAATTCTTTTCCCAGAATAATGTCATCAGGGTGATCAGTTGAGATAGAAATATTGGAAGGGCTATACAAAAAATAGTGACGTATTTGGACATCATCATTCTACTTTCACACTCCCTACAATGTATGAGTCCGCCACGGCAGTTGACTTCCGTACAGGAAAACCTGCGCCAGACAACTTCATATACGTCTGCAGTGATGCTTTTGTGACAGTTTATTTTACATGATGACGTTGCTAGTCACGTCCACAGCCTCGCATTATTCACCTCGCACTACTTGTTTCCCCTTTTGACGGTGTAGCCTTCTTGTGGCGAGGCATGTGACTTTCAACATAGACAAAAAGTCCGTCGAATACATCAGAGCGCAATTGCTATTCAACAATAAATGAGCTCTGTCAACTCTAGTACACTGTTGATAAATACTAAGCCACAAAATAAGCTACTTGTGTATGTCAACTAACATGGTGAATTCTTGAAAAGAACTAGTCCTGCAAACCTACAGCGTTGATGGATGCTTTTCCCTCAAAACGACCAACAGTATCTATCCACTAGTATGATGAAGCCATGAGGAAGTTGTGGTTCTTTTCTTTCTTCGTCTCGCCAAAGAAAATCTGGAAACCATAAAGGGTGTTTTCGGACATAATATATCAGAGTTAACAGCGCCATGCTGGAATCCCGTGTGAGCAACTTTCCAATCCCTTTGGGTTCCACACACCACCAGATGAGAAACATTTGTCGATGCTGTATCTTCCTGGTCGATGAATCATCTAGTGACAACTTCTTGCTTAGTCCACGAGCGTACAGAGAACAGGTTTAACAGTGTTGCTGTCTGTAGCTTATCTGTTCATGTGTGTGTGTGTACGCATGTGTGACCATTGTTATCTTACACGCGGGATATCATTACAGCAGGCACAAGATTGTAAGAAGTGATGTGTGTGTGAAGTAAACGAACTGTCAAATGTGAAGTTAAGAGTATGTTAAGCGAACCGTAAGAGTCAAATTATGATGATATAAATAACCAAGCGCAACTGAAGCGCGTGGATGTTACGTAAAGAAAATATAATAATAAATGAAATATGCCCGGTTTAGATAAATTGTCTGTGAGATGTTCATCGGAGTGTTGACCTGCGAAATTTTCAGAAATGAACTGGAAAAAGTGAAGTTCGTGTGATATAAATGAATCTGTGTTGTATTTTAGCCCTTGCTCAAGGACTAGGAAGTATTTCTCATGCATGTAATACCTTGTTCAACCCCAAGTGGTTTATAATTTGGGCACCTTGTGTTAGTTATTATATATAGTAAAATATGTTTGTACTTGGTTTGGTTTGGTTTTAAGGACTATCTTCTTAATTTTTTTTAATTTTGCCAGGGCAGCGTTCACAAGTCCTACTCTTTACGATGTCCAACTGCCGTGGGATTTTTAACGTGCGCAACTTGCACACGAGACCTCCTATTTTTCACCGTTATCCGAGGAGGCTAGGCATCCGATCTCACTACCCCGGAGACTAGGGGGGAGTATGACATCATTAGGACCACTGGTTCTGAAAAATAAAAAAATGTCCATAAATTATATTCCCTCAACTGGGAATCGAACCCGGTACCTTTAGAATTCGAGGCGGATGTCATACCTCTTAGCTTTTCCGACCCCCATGTTTGTATTTGTATATGTCTTGCTATTTTATCAGTGTAGATGTCATAACTATCGGAACATTGACTTTTTCTGTCTTTTTATTTCTTACTATCTTCTGTTGCGTTTACCGTGAAGCTTCGCTTGAATGGTTTGTAATGTATTTTTACTATACACTGAACAAGATGAAGTTTGGCATGCTTTCGTGTATGCTGATTTTCTGTTCCTTGTTAATGTTAAACTTTCGCATTGGTATGTATATGAAAATATAAATGGAATATTTTTTAGTATTTGTTAATCTCTGTGTATCTTTAGATTTGTTTTTGCAGAACATGTCACTTTTTAAAACGCTTTTGAGTGGGTTTTGGATATTCTCCCTAACCTTGTTTGTAGCAAACATCTTATTCGAGATTGTTAGCATTGAAACATCTCGTTTGCAAATTGTAACAGTTGTAAACATCTTACAATTTTCTAACACAAGACCCGTATGGTATTCCAAAATATGATGCAGTATTCTCCCAATAGCCTTTTGGCCCGGCCGATTGGTTATAGTTGTATTTCCTCATGTCTACATTTGACATTAGATAAAATAAAACAAAAAATGGTTGCTTATAAGAGTTACATCACTTTGCACTTTTCTTAAGTCAGTTTCCAACGATTTTATATATCTGTTATATATTCTCTGAAAAAGATATCTACATGTTTTAAAACTCTGTAGAAAACATTAAGTTGACATCCATTTTTGTTATCTGGGTAAAACCTAACAACTTCCGGGGGACGGAAAGATTTAATCGATAGTTCTAACGTTAAAGCATCTGATTCACAGTTATTGGCAAAAGCGATTATTTCGTACAAACGGGTTTTTTTTTCACCCTGTCAAAATGTGGATTGTCGTAACACCCTAGTAAACACAACGAAACGATGTTTTAAAATACGTGTTCAGTTGATATGAAAGTCAGTGGGGCGTGTGTTCGATGCGTCTTAAAAAGTAATTTAGAGACGCAGTTATAAGGAGTAAACTTAACCCAAATCTTAATCCTAACCCTAACGACGTGAGCGACTTATTTCGATGGCATTAAAGAACTCGTCCCACGTTCCTTCATTTCAGCTTACGTTTATTTATTATCATTTTTAATGTGTGTGAAAGTTTAAGTGTTAGAAAGTTTATTTCCCTTAATATAAAACGCTTACTTTAATGGAATTATTTCCACCTATTTTACATTACTGTAGTTATAATATAAAATCAGCCTGGCTAGTACCGGTCAAGAGGTGAAAGATTAAAATGCACAAAGAATGAGAGCTGCTTCCAAAGTTTCAGCTCTCTACGTTGTGAAACATAGAGATTTCCAGCGTCAAAGATTCGAAGCGTGACAAATATACAAAGCTCAAGCGGTCTTAAATAAAAGTGGTTACTAAACAGACAAAACTTTCCGTGCTGGGGAAGCTGTAATTGGTGAATAAAGTATCCAGAGCTTATTAAGGTACAAATTCACCGATGAAAATACTGTCTCAAAACATACAAAGATAAGTGTGACAAATAGACTAATATGTTAAGTCTATTTTAGATATAGAGATGTATCATTGTCAATTCCCCCCCCCCCCCCAACCCCCCTTCCCCCTCTAGGGGGAACCTAGGTCCACCATTGCAGCCCCACCCTGTTAAGAATCATGCAACGAAGCTGTCATCGTGTTTGCAGAAGTAAATTCATTTATATAGCGAGGTTGCTATACAACCATCCTTTAATTAGTCTCTTACGTCACGTCTTGTTAAAGAATGCGCCCTGATGTCGCACATCGTGATCCACAATGGCAACAGGCATGGCAAATCTTGTTTTGTATTTGTTTTTAAAGGTCAACTCGACCGACGCAGGGTTGTGTAAACATGGAGTGAGAGTGCAAGGTACGCGAATGATGGAATGTTCTGTAGAGTTGACAAATGGACTTGACACACACTCACTCAGCTGGAAGTCAATGACATAGACGACTGTGGACGTTTCTATGGTTTAATAAGGACGCACACTCGGACATCACGATTACAGTCACAGTACAGGTTGGCAAAATATCATCATATATTTGACAAATGGGTGGCAACATCAGCTGTATATTCATGTAGCATATAAATACAATGGGGCGATAGTAGGCAAGCACTCAATGTTCTGGTGGTCTATCGCCACATGCTTCCACTGACTAATCGCGTCAGTAAAGGTAAATACATCATCACAATGGTTCACTGTCAGAACCTTCTTTTGGCTAAGTTTCACAAGCCGTAAGTTTATCAAAACTTGATAGTACCAATGTGAGACCACAATAGTGTTTTCATAATATGTAGATCTCTGTACCATTGTCCGATAATAAGACCTTTTTCTGTTCTCCGACAATGATCCGTTTACAATGACGGGAATTCAAAATGGCTTTCCTCCTTGAGCTTCGCTCACCCAGGATGATAAATGATAATCAGAATTAATTCATAATTCGAGCATAAATGTTCTCATAGGGCTTCCATACATTCTGTTATCAACAAGGCTGCTACATCAAGTAATCCAGTGCTGCTGGATTACACGTCATCTTCATCTGCATTCATACAATTCTAATGTGCGATAATACATCTGCCATCTAGGCCTAGCCACAAAGTTCAGCAAAAGGGTCTGGTTTTACATTGATTTAGGAATAAACACAATAGCGAATAACGCACGCCATTCCTTTGCGTTAACAAAGAACATTAGGAGAATCTCTGACCATACAATCATGCAGAGACACCATCTCCTTCCTAGAATCATTCACAGAGATCATTCTACAACGCTTCTAAACGACCGGCCCAAAAAAAAAGCCATGACATGACAGCCTCCTTCGTCGACCCTCTAAATCGACGCATGCGCAGAAAAATGTCTTTTGACTATATTCAAGTGGGGGCGACTACATATTTACTTTCACTCGAAGCAAAAAATGAGTATTCGCCCTTTGACTAGAGTTCTAATCTTAGACCCAAACATAACAAGTATACAAACAAATAAATATCTTCCTATATATATATATATCTGAAATGAAATTTTTTTTTCCATCTGAGAGCAACATACAATAGGCTCACAACGCACGAATAATGCGCAGATGATAAATAACAGCAATTTATAATGTCAAATTAAGGTAAAGTCGATGCATAGATCGACTTGTGAGAATATATCTCAACATCTCAGAGAAAGCATTTCTCTTAAGTATACATATTTCCAGGGAGGTGCCACCAACTTATACCACAATGCTGGCAATGACACAATGCATATAACAATTTCATATTACAATTTCATATTTAAGCACTATAAGTACATGATTGACAAAGAAGAAAAATCATCAAAGACCAGCGGTGAATATACACAAATGAACGTAGTGATAGTAGTGATACAATCACTATATTACAAATTACAATGTGTATCTATCTTGATATAGAAAAGAACTATTATAGACCTAGATGTGTTAAGAAGTCCAAGACCTAACAGTTAGGTGGAATCATGTGGGCATCTAGACAAAATGTCTGTTATCACATTATCTGATCCACGGATAGCTCGTACCGAGAAATGAAATGTTGAAGAGCAATTGCATATCGAGTAGACCTCGAGCTCTTCAAATTCTTACTCTGTATAGCCGTAAGAGCTTTCTGGTCGGTTTCTACTACGAAATGTGCGCCTAGAAGGAACCTTTGTAGTTTGAGAATTGACCAGACCATAGCCAATAGCTCACGGTCTAAAACCAAGTAATTCCTTTCTGCAGCATTCAGTTTTCTCGAGATATACATTACAGGATGCAGAGTTCCAGAGTACTCTTGCATTAGTGCCGCTCCAATCCCAGTGGATGAAGCGTCACTCCGAAGAAAAAATGTCTTATCTTTAGTAGGTAACACTAAAATAGGTTTTGTTGAAAACAATGTTTTAATCTTATCCAAAGAGCATTGGCATTCCTGTGACCAGTGGACCATATTAGGCGACCCTTTCTTCAGTAGTGTAGAAAGAGGTGCCATGATAGAGGATAGATTCGGAATGAATCTTCCATAAAATTGAATAAGACCCAAGAGACTTCGTACTTGCTTTTTAGTCTTAGGAATAGAGATGTTAAGTATCTTAGTGATATTATGGTCCTCTGTCTTTAGGAAACCATGACCAACTCGATGGCCTAGGAAAGAAATTTCGCTAAAACCAATGCAGGCTTTAGAGGGTTTCGCTGTCAGGTTATACTCGCGTAGAGTAGATAGTAATTCAACTAACCCCGAATAGTGATCTTCCCAAGTATCGCTGAAAAGACAGATGTCGTCTAGGTACGCAATGACATCTGACCGATAAGATAGGATTCGACGCATCATGCGTACTAATGTAGCTGGTGCGTTCATAAGGCCGAAAGGCATGAAATTCCATTGGAAAAGGCCTCTAGGTGTAGAAAAAGCCGTAAGTGGTTTGGCGCATTCAGATAAAGGAACTTGCCAATATCCTTTAGACAAATCAAGTTTAGTGAAAAAATGAGATGTAGAAAGCCTAGTAAGTAGCTCTTCTAGTAAAGGCATAGGTTCAGCATCGAACTTCGTAACTTGATTCAATTTGCGATAGTCAACGCAAAGACGTATGTTATTATCTTTCTTTCGAACAATAACCATCGGCGAAGAATATGCAGAAGTGGATGGTTCAATTATTTTTAAATCTATCATCTCATCCAACTCCTTCTCAACCTGTGTTTGAAAATGTATAGGAATAGGATAAGGTCTGACTCTATGAGGATTATGGTCAGTTAGAATAATGTCATGTTCAATGACATGAGTTTGTCCAGGAATGTCAGTAAGGACATCCTGAAATGTTTGTAACATAACCGAAACTTGTCGCTGTTCTCCTAGAGATAAATCAGGAGAAACAGTAACATTTTTCCATGATTCACTAGAATGAAGTGGAATCATCGGAAGCGGAAGATTAACATCCGAAAAACTTGTTTCCTCATCCTGTATTACGGACAGTGATGAGTAATGACCATGTTGGACTGGAGAATCGTCCGTTGCCTGGAAAATAGGCTGTAAATAATCAGGACGTTCATGGAATTCCGTAAGCATATTGATGTGGAAGGTTTTATGCTTTCCATCAATATCGACAATGTAGTCAACATCGGAAATTTTCGAGATTATATCGTACGGACCTTTCCAAGAAATAAGAAGTCTGTTTTCCCTACAAGGTAGCAAAACAAATGCTTTGTCACCAGGACAAAGTTGTCGTAAGGTTCTTTTCTTATTGGCAAATTGTCTTGCCTTCTGTTTAGCAAATTCAGAAGAAGAAGTTGCCAATTTGCATGCTTCGATAATATTTTGTCTCAGCGCGATGACATATTCGTAAGAAGATTTTGTGTCATCGGTAATATTATCAGCGGTTATGAGATCATGAAGCAAAGACATAGGGCCACACGGTCGCGCGCCAAAGACAAGTTCAAAGGGAGAAAATCCTGTATGTTCATTGGGGACCTCTCTGTAAGCGAAGAGGGCCGCGGGTAAAACCCTGTCCCAATCTTGAGGATGATCCTCAGTTATCTTCCCTAACAAGTTTTTGAGTGTTCTATTTAGGCGTTCGGCCATCCCATTGGACATAGGATGATAGATACTACTCAAAGATCTCTCTATCTGCAGAGTAGACATTACTTGAGACATGGTATCTGATATTAGTTGGGTGCCATGATCTGATAATATTTCTCCGGGGAAACCCAGACGAGAAAATATAAGCCAAAGAGCATCTGCAATGTCAGCAGTAGTAATGCTCTTCAGAGGAATAGCCTCTGGCCAACGTGTGCACATATCAACACACGTCAAGATAAACCGATGTCCTCTAGCAGATTTGATCTTAAATGGACCAATGATGTCTATCGCCATTTTCTGAAATGGTCGAATAGGGATGTCTGCAGCCTGAATAGGTGCAGCATGGCGTGGACCTTTGGATTTCACCTCTTGACATACCTTACAAGATCGACAATAAATCCGTATGTCCTTGTTCACAAAAGGCCAAAAGAAAGCCGCAAGAACTCTTGACTTCGTACGGGAAAAACCCATATGTCCAGCACACTGAGAGTCGTGAGCGTGCTGCAAAATTTTAATTCTCAAATTTTTGGGCACAAGAATCTGAGAATGACTTGACTTAGTGGAGTCTTGCACCATACGTACAAGTACGCCATTCTTCATTGTAATCCAAGATTTACGCTTTGTATCTTTATTTGGATCACCTTTTGTTGCAAGAGTGAAGAATTTCTTTAGAGTGGGATCATCTTCTTGCTGTTTTATAAATGAGTCACGAGAAATTCCCACGGGATCATCTTGGTTATGCACTTCATTATCTTCAGTAGATGAAGTTTGAGGCATATTAAGAGCTTGAGCTCTAGTGACTACAGCATTAGCAGCTTGCATGTTTTCTTTTTCCCAAACGGAAATTTGTTGTGGAGTACATTCTTTGACTCCGTGAATACGACCGATGATAAGATCAGCGATCGGATTCGGCAGAAGACATGCGTGTACATCTCCTGTAAAGAAAGGAGTAGCAATCCTAATGATAGCAGTAGAATATTTCTCTAAGGTGCCGCCAAATGTTACACATTTGACTACTTTTCCTGTGGCACGAGAAGGATCTACAAGTGACTGCCTAACACCAATTGTGGTGCATCCAGAATCAAAAAGAACTGAGACTGGATTGTCATTTACTAGACCTTTGTGTAAGACGAGAGAACCTCTTCCATCATGCGCTACTGACGCAGGAAGAGCGGGAAGAGGATGGCCGCAACTTAAAGTGGAGACCGTAGTTGGTTCAAATAATGTTTTGCATTGGGGGCACTGAGATGCTCTCCCAAAATCAAAAGCGGAACATGCCATATTATTAGCGTCATTATTATATTTAGTCTGTTTATAGGCTTCATGGGTCTCTTGCTGTGCAGAGTTTGCCTGATAACGTGATTTATGTTTTTTTGTATTGTGATCTACCTCGATTATTATTGCCACTGTAATCATTATTATTTCCTCTATTGTAACCCCTATTTGGGTTTGAGTCATAGTTTTCATGGTTACCATTATCATATTCATTATAATGAGTATCTCTATAACTATGGTCTTGTTGTCTCCATGATGGATGACTTGGATAGTTTCTATAATGACTTCCTCTGCGGAAATTCCTATAATTATGACCACCCCTAAATCGAGGGCTGTCGGCTCGTCTCCATTTCTTCGCAGAAGAACCCTGAAATGATTGGTTTCCTTGGTTTTGATAACTATTATGGTTACCCTTTTTATCAAACCTGTTTTGTGGTCCCTGAAATGTGTGTGAGTAATTAGGGTTGTATGGTGTTGCTGAAGCAACTGGCATACCTTCCTTAACCTTAGCATTGCTAAAAGCTACGTCCGGATGTGCAGTGACGTACTGGGTACAATATTGCTCCATTTCTTTTAGTGTCTTGGGTTTCCGCTCATGTAGGAATTCAAGGAATGGTTTATTTACACGTGACATAATCTTGTCTCTGAGCAATAAGTCCATAAGGGCTTCATATGTCTTTTCTGTTTTGGACAGCTCAATCCAACGATTAAATGTAAGACGTGTCCTTACAATGAATTCTGAGAATTCTACCCCTGATTCAGGTACCATTTTCGTAAACAAAAGACGGTAACCTTCCTCTGTTAATTGATATTTTTTTATCAAGGCTGCTCTAATAACATCATAATTATCCTTATCAGCATCTTCTACCAAGCTTAAACTCGTAAGAGAATCACCTTTCAAATTTTCTGACAACTGATTAGCATACTGTGATTTATCCACATTATGAGTTCGACAGGAGCGTTCAAAACGATCCAGCCAGAATGTAATATCGTCACTGGAAGGATTGAACGGTGGTACCTTGACCTTATAAGTAGAAGGTTTACCATTATTACCAGTTGACTGATTAGCAATACTCATATTTGTCAATTTTAATTTTTCTAACTCAAATGCTAACAGTTTTTCCACATGTTCCCTTTTTGCTTTTCTCTCCTCGGCTTCAGCTTCTCTGTCTAATCTCTTTTGTTCAGCCTCTCTATCTAATCTCTTTTGTTCAGCTTCTCTTTCTAATCTTTTTTCTTGAGCCTCAGCTTCTAATCTTTTATTTTCAGATTCTCTCTGTAATCTTTTTTCTTCCATCTGGAATCTTCTTTCCTCCATCTGCATCTGCAAGTTCTTTTGCTCAGTCTCAGCTTTCAGTTTATCAATTTCCAATTTTTGTGCTTTTTCATATTGGCTGGTAACATACTCCTCCAACTTATCACCAGTCTTGCCTAGGGATTTCCCTTGCTCAATGAAGTAATCTAAAGTCGACATAATGTCTAACAATATGTGACTAATATCCCTGAAATAACAAATTAATTTATTTCAACCAAACAGGAGCAAGTTTTGAACAAGAACTTGTATAATCAGCTCCCTTAATCCCAATCTCTGTGGGAAACAAGCCTTTAAATAAGGTCTTGTATAATCAACTGTGTACCTCTAATAATAGCAATAAATCATCAGTTGATTCTTTCTCATAAGTTCACTACACAGCTAGTAGTGTATGATCAAATATATTTTATATAGCATATGTTAACCAAGAACACACACACAAAGGACAATCAAGAAGGACAATAGGAAAACATTCGCAGAAATCAAGTAAGTTAAATAGAAAAACAGAAGAAAATAATCACAGAACCTGTGATGATAACTGCGCCGTAATAAACAAAACAAATAACGCCACAGTGTATAAACATAAATGGTGTTTAAAACTAAACTATAGAAAAGAGGAGACCTACAAGTACAAACAAATCAAAACAAAACTAAAGAAAGCGAAAAATAACGAAAACAAAACTGTACATATCGTCACAGCTAACAAAAAATAGCAACCGATGTTGCATGCAAATTTTCAATTACGAAAATTGCCCCCTACAGACCACTAATATAAGCCCTATGTTACTTGGGAAATCTTATATTAGTCACCTCACCAACCGCCGACAACATATACGCAACACTAATATGCAACATGTAAACATAAATATATATATCTCATATATAATGTAATGTAATGCAAAGAAGCACAGCTGTTATTCTATAATGGCATAGTTGTAGTAAAATAAACTGCCACTTTAATAATTAATTTATTTTGAATTTAATTATTACAATGTTCAATCATTTGCACACAAGAAGATCCAACGTTGACAGTTCCTAGAAGGACTTCTCAGTTCAATATCACTGCATTTCTTATCAACATAGATAAACACTCGATTCAAACGTTCTGTGTACTGCTGTCTAAATCACGAAAAATATGTCAACAAACGCTGACCTAGTTACTGCTTCTGACAGGTCACGTGGCAAAATACTTACAAAGTGTAGAGTTGTACTGCTAGTGTGTCGTATGAGGTGTCAGGGAACCATAAGTAGTCGATTTCCAAATCAGTCCTCTGCGAAGGTTAGACCCAGGAATCTGACCACCAGTGTAACAATCCCATTAAATCACTAGTGTACCGCAAACCAACAATCAGTGGTGTTAATGATGGGTGTTGTAAGAAGGTGAAGACTGGGCGTGTGATGGAAAATAAAGGTCAACTCGACCGACGCAGGGTTGTGTAAACCTGGAGTGAGAGTGCAAGGTACGCGAATGATGGAATGTTCTGTAGAGTTGACAAATGGACTTGACACACACTCACTCAGCTGGAAGTCAATGACATAGACGACTGTGGACGTTTCTATGGTTTAATAAGGACGCACACTCGGACATCACGATTACAGTCACAGTACAGGTTGGCAAAATATCATCATATATTTGACAAATGGGTGGCAACATCAGCTGTATATTCATGTAGCATATAAATACAATGGGGCGATAGTAGGCAAGCACTCAATGTTCTGGTGGTCTATCGCCACATGCTTCCACTGACTAATCGCGTCAGTAAAGGTAAATACATCATCACAATGGTTCACTGTCAGAACCTTCTTTTGGCTAAGTTTCACAAGCCGTAAGTTTATCAAAACTTGATAGTACCAATGTGAGACCACAATAGTGTTTTCATAATATGTAGATCTCTGTACCATTGTCCGATAATAAGACCTTTTTCTGTTCTCCGACAATGATCTGTTTACAATGACGGGAATTCAAAATGGCTTTCCTCCTTGAACTTCGCTCACCCAGGATGATAAATGATAATCAGAATTAATTCATAATTCGAGCATAAATGTTCTCATAGGGCTTCCATACATTCTGTTATCAACAAGGCTGCTTCATCAAGTAATCCAGTGCTGCTGGATTACACGTCATCTTCATCTGCATTCAAACAATTCTAATGTGCGATAATACATCTGCCATCTAGGCCTAGCCACAAAGTTCAGCAGAAGGGTCTGGTTTTACCTTGATTTGGGAATAAACACAATAGCGAATAACGCACGCCATTCCTTGGCGTTAACAAAGAACATTAGGAGAATCTCTGACCATACAATCATGCAGAGACACCATCTCCTTCCTAGAATCATTCACAGAGATCATTCTACAACGTTTCTAAACGACCGGCCCCAAAAAAACAGCCATGACATGACAGCCTCCTTCGTCGACCCTCTAAATCGACGCATGCGCAGAAAAATGCCTTTTGACTATATTCAAGTGGGGCGACTACATATTTACTTTCACTCGAAGCAAAAAATGAGTATTCGCCCTTTGACTAGAGTTCTAATCTTAGACCCAAACATAACAAGTATACAAACAAATAAATATCTTCCTATATCTATATATATATATATATATATATATATATATATATATATATATATATATATATATATATATATATATATATATATATATATATAATCATTGCCACCACCCTCAAGAGTAAAAACACTTTTTGTGCATTTGTAGCTAGCTATTCATTGTATTTTTCAGGTGTACAATTACATTTCCATGTTTTCTAATTTGTCGCTATTACGTGCAGTTTTCACTTATGGAAATAATTTTCTGTACGTTTTACGCGATTCCTTGTCGTCTTCTTGAGTGGAAATAAGTTTTCGTTTACTGTAGAATCTTACATTATAGTTTGAAGTGTGAAAACTGTCGATCTCATGTGACGGAAGGGGTATTTGTGGGTCAGGTGAGGTTTAATTGGCTATTTTGGTGTGACCGTGAACAACATTCTGACCGGTAGGCCATACTGTTGAATTATTTCACAGCCTGACAGAGTAAAATGCGACACGAATTGCTGGACCAGATAGATTATAAATTGCACAACATGGAAGAGAACATATGAACTCCTTATTTCTAACAATGTATTAGATTACGGAATGCGCTCGATGTTACCAGTCGGGTGAGAGTAGAAATTCTTAAAGGATAGCTGCTTCCAAGAACGTGCAGCAAGAATTTCAGCAATCAAGGATAGCTGATTGGATTAGTGATTCTGGAGTTTTTTGTGAAGTTTTCAAGTTGTGGAACTAAGAACTTTTGTTTTTAAGTGTGAGAAGCTAAAAATGAGAGAGGAATTAGGTGAGGTCCGAATGTCGAGTGTGGTAGGCCAGGTAAATAACAATGATGTAAAGTTTAACGTTTACTTAATTACTCTCTCATACATATCTTTTCTTTTTTTTTTCCCGTTCTTCTCGCCTTATTTATTATTATTGTTTTACATTAGTTTTATCAGTTTGTGTTTTCTTTCATTTTCTGCTTTACTTGTGTTTCTGCTATTGTCCTTCCTCTTTGTAATATATTTTTTTTGTTTGGGTGTTTTATTAAATTTTCCCTCCTTACTTGTCTCCTCTTTTCATTCTGTCAGCGCTTTTTAAAAATATGTCAGCTGTTCCTTTTTTTTTTTTTCATTATAATTATCATCTCCTCACCTTTCCCTCTTCTCTTCTCCCCCCCCCCTCCCTTCCTTTCCTTTTACTTTCACTAATTATTCCATTCTGCTCTTTGTTTTTTGCTTCTGTTTGTAGTCTGAGAATCTGGAATATATTGGACTGCTACTAGTCAAACTAAATGGAAGACAAGTAAATGTAAATATTATACATTGTTATGATGGAATATATATATTCTTCATTATTCTGTGGTGTAGAAACATGAAAAGTAAACAAGCAATTAGAAGAAAGAAATGAGGCCTTTGAGATGTGGATATGTAGAAGAATGGGAAACGTCTCATGGAAAGAGAAGAAAACAAATAAAGAGGTCGTTGAAAATCTAGGAATGAAAAGAGAATTAATGAAGATGATCAAAATGTGCTAAAATATTTTGGCCATATAAAAAGACAAAACACCTTGCAGAAGACCATAATAGGAAGGCAGTGTTGAAAGCAAACGTGCAAGGGGAAGACATCGTAATTAATGGGAAGATAACATAAAGAGATGGACAGGAAAGAGTCTATCAGAGTGCACCACCAAGACAAGATACAGAAGACGTTGGAGATCCATTACAGCCGACCTTGAATGTGAAGATGTGCACATGATGATGATGATGGAACATGTGAGACACCAGAAGATGGCGTTCAAACATTTTATAATGATAGGGCCCCTTACATGGCTTTGGCTAGCACAAGATCACATGGAGTTATTATGTTCTTTGGAGATTTTAGTACCATAATAGGGAGAGATAGATGTCAAATATACTAAAGACCTTCTTCTTCTTCTTCCTCGTTCGCCCTGAAAAGGACGTTGGTTGTGTTGTGTCTGTTTACGCCGGAGCTGTGATATCTGCGCCTTTCGGTCGACACATCCGACTTCAGCACGGCATTTTTCGGGACCGGGTTTGAATTCCCTCTTCGATCCCTACTCTCTCAACCAGACTGCAGTGATGCCGCCTGTTTCCAGGACCATCACGTGGAGGTGGAGTAGGGTCTTGGTCAGCTCTGGTTCGCTGACCGTGACGCAAGCAGTCAAGCTATGGGTCGCTGACTGCATTCTCTATTGCTGCATCTTTGGGTCCCATACTAAAGACCTGAAGGTCTTTTATATTTGGTCATGCGTCCTATATAATCGACTAGGTTGAACGAGACGTGTCTCGCCAAAACGAGGCAAAATTTTATATTAAAAGAATAAAAAAAAACATAACAAGACAGATGTTCTCTAAATTTAAGGCTGGGAAAGAAACAGATTTTAAAAGTGAGTAAAAAATATATTAGGGTCTATATGGTCATAAGTGAGAAGTGCGTGTAACAACATACAGTATGAGTAGGGACATTTTGAAGCCTGGATAATAGAACGAGTAACCAAATTGATGACTAATTGATCACGTCATGTAGTTGTCGAAGATCTCTAGAGAGACAACAAGAATGAATAGGACGACTACATGATCAGGCATGTCATAAGTGACACCTAATGTCAGGTTGTGCAAAGGGTTATCAGCCTCATCATGTTGCTATAGAAACCACTGTTACAGACAGAGCACATACATGCTTTGGTGCAGATTTCCTTCCAGCTGTGGTGATGGCTCCAATAATCTCTGTGTGGAACAAAACATGGAAAATGACGAATTAATCATTTATACATGTATGACTATCAGCAAATACAATGTCAGCAGATAAGTGTTATAGTTGCCTTATATCAGTGCATGGGGACAGTAAGAATGCGTTAAAGGAAACAAGTAGAAAAGTATGACACATAAAAATAAATCTCACTCAATAACCTTTAGCTCCCCAAGGAGCATAGGCCTCCAACAAACACATACCAAGTCTTCCTGTCACGTGCCATCCGCTCTTGCTCTTTCCAGTTGAAGTTTTGATGTAAAAAGTTTTTATGGGATAGAGTAGCCAGCCCCATGCCCAACCCCCCTTTGTCACTTTTTAAGACATGCCTGGTAGGGTACAGTGTTGCTGTTCTTTGCTTCCCTTTCGGGCCTCGATAACACACGGGTGAAAAATACATATAGATTTATAAAAATCTAAATT
This sequence comes from Oreohelix idahoensis, assembly GCA_024509875.1. Taxonomy (NCBI): domain Eukaryota; kingdom Metazoa; phylum Mollusca; class Gastropoda; order Stylommatophora; family Oreohelicidae; genus Oreohelix; species Oreohelix idahoensis. Next base: position 75,302 of record JAMPIV010021814.1, on the reverse strand, counting down.
ATTTTTTCTTCATTCACCCTCAGACGTCAACTTGAATATGTTCAAAGAAAGCAGTGAGCATCTTGAGGCTGTTGATAACTCCGAAGAGTAAATCTGAATTTGAAATAAGAGACAGATATAGATTTACTAAAAAGTTATAATGCTTTAGCAGAAGTATGAATTATATATTGATGAACAATGAATGATAAATGCTTTAAAAAAAAAAAAATCAATGCAGCAAATTGTAAAAGAAATAATGCTAGAAAAAAACAGCATACATAAATAATTCTGTAAATTTGATAATATAAAAGTAAAAGGAATGAAAAATAGCGTTTGACCAGTTTTGCTAATGAACAGTATACAGTATACTTTTAAAATGAGGACGATAGAAGAAAAAGCTGCAGGAATGGATGAAGGAATAGTAAAAATGATCAAAATTACGTTTAAAAAAAAGATAAATAATAAGAACGAACGAACGAACGAACTTTATTTTCAAAGGGTTAAGAATTGGGCACGCAGGCCCGTCTGACATTCTGCCCTTCCTCTCTCTCTCATCATGTATACTAATATCCTTTCATCCTCACATTTACTTTAAGCATTATTAAGGCATTTATCATTATAAAAGTAATATTACATTTGCAATAATCATCATAATTAAAGTGTTTTTAAAATAAAATAAAATAATAATAAAAAATAAATAATAGTAATAATGAATTTGAAAAATAAATAAATAAATAAAAAATAAATAAATTTAAATAAATTTAAAAAAAAAAAAAAAAGAATCGAATTCTTCGTACTGTAAATTAAGAAGCTAATGCAGTAGTGTAAATGAAAAATCCCTGCAAGATCAATGTCAGAATGTATAAGAACATCATATTTTGTCATTTTTAAGGTGCAAAAACAAACAAAACAAAGAAGCTGCATTTATAAATCTATGTTTGGGGGGGGGGGGGGGGGGGAAGCCGGGAAGGGGGGGGGGGGGGGGGGGGGGGCCAAAGGAAAGGCCCGCCCCGGGGGGGGGGGGGGGGGGGGGGGGGGGGGGGGGGGGGGGGGGGGGGGGGTGGGGGGGGGGGTGTGTGGGGGGTGGGGGTGTGGGGGGGGTGGGGTGGGGGGGGTGGGTGTGGGGGGGGGGGGGGGGGGGGGGGGGGGGGGGGGGGGGGGGGGGGTGGGGGGTGGGGGGGGGGGGGAATGATGACAGTGATAATGAAAAGTAACAAAACCAACCAAGATCATAAGAAAATTAATATTAGTTCTGTAGTTAGGCTATGACTTGTAAGTGCTATTCGCTTCACTATTATTTCTTATGTTTTTTTTTACGTTATTAATTTTTGTCTATTTACTATTTGTTTTATTTAATTGAAGACCCACCTGCCTGTTATATTGTCTATCTTGTTCTCGTGAGTCTTCTGTTTTGCTCATCCTGAACAAGCATAAGCCTTCAAATAATTCCTGCCAAGTCTTCCTGCCATCTGCTCAAGATCTTTTCATGTATTCTTTACCCCTTTCAACAAACACATGCCAAGTCCTCCTATCACGTGCCATCATCTCAAGTTCTTTCCACATTCTCCTCATTATTTTCACATCTGTTTCCAGCTCTCTTCTCTGTGTGCTTCTTGGTCTACCTCTGCCTCTCTTGCCCTGGGGGTTCCAGAACAAGGACTGTCATGTCCATTGCTAGCATCTTTTTTTTATCTTCTGTTCCGCTGGCATCTGTCCGTTGCTTCCTTTTGGTTCAACACTGGGGATTTTGTCGTACCATTTCAGTACTTTGGTTCTGTGCAGACGCTGATTTATGAAAGTCTAGCTTTTTTTTTTTTTTTTTTTGGTGGTTGTTTTTGTTGTTCTCCATGTTTCAGAGCCATACAATAGGACTGATTTGACATTTGAGTTAAAGATTTACTTAATTTTTACTTGTGAAGCTTTTTTGTTGCATTAATGTTTCACTGCACTTACCTTCTTCATTGCCCTTCACTCTCAACAGCTGGACAATGGCAGTGACACTGGCACAGATGACGTGGACAGTGGGGAGGGTAGTACCAGAACAAAGCAGATTATGGAAACCCTTCAGGCAAAAATACAGAAAACCAAGGAAGCCATCAAGAAGGAACAGAACACAAAAGAAGGTCAGTAACATTAAGTCATGCATCACCCATCAACTGCCAAAAGAGCACAAGGCGTTCATAAATTCATACCAAGTCCTCTTATGCTGTGCTATCTGCTCAAGATTGTTCTATGACATAATGATCCTCTTATGCTGTGCTATCTGCTCAAGATTGTTCCATGACATAATGATCCTCTTATGCTGTGTTATCTGCTCAAGATTGTTCTATGACATAATGATCCTCTTATGCTGTGCTATCTGCTCAAGATTGTTCCATGACATAATGATCCTCTTATCCTGTGTTATCTGCTCAAGATTGTTCCATGACATAATGATCCTCTTATGCTGTGTTATCTGCTCAAGATTGTTCCATGACATAATGATCCTCTTATGCTGTGTTATCTGCTCAAGATTGTTCCATGACATAATGATCCTCTTATGCTGTGCTATCTGCTCAAGATTGTTCCATGACATAATGATCCTCTTATGCTGTGCTATCTGCTCAAGATTGTTCCATGACATAATGATCCTCTTATCCTGTGTTATCTGCTCAAGATTGTTCCATGACATAATGATCCTCTTATCCTGTGCTATCTGCTCAAGATTGTTCCATGACATAAATGATCCCCCATTCCTGTGTGTCTTCAGTTCTCTTCTCCATGTTTTTTTTTTGGTCTCCTTCTGACTTCTGACTTCTCATACCCTGGGCATCACTATACAAGAACTGCATTGTACTGCAGGTTTTCTCATTGTGTGCCCTGTCCATTTCTTAGCATCACATGACGTGGAGAGCTGAAGAGTTGATGTTTTCGCTCTTGAGTGTGTCGCGCGCAGTATTTAACGTGAGCCTGTGTTGTTGTAGGATTCTTATTCATTTATTACCCTTTAGCCCCCCCCCCCCCCCCCCCCCCCCCCCCCCCCCCCCCCCCCGCACCCCCCCCCCTCCCGCCCCCTCCCCCCCCCTAAGGAGCATGAGTCTTCACCAAACTCATGCTATGTTCTCATGTCCCGTACAATCAGCTCAAAGTCTTTCTACGTCTCCCTCATTCCTTTCATTTCTGTTTCCAGTTCTCTTCTCCAGTTGTTTTTAGGTCTTTCTCTACCTCTCTTACCCTGGGTTGGTTCCAGAGAAAATACTGCTCTGTCATGCTAATAACAGGTTTCCTCAGTGTGTGTCCTATCCATCGCCAACATCTTCTTCTCATCTCTTGTTCCACTGGCACGTTTGGTTGTTGTCATCAGTTCCACATTGGTGATCTTTACATACCATTTTAATCATTCTGTTCTACACAAGCATGTTTTATGAAAGTTTCTAACGTCTTGGTTGTTGTATTTGTTATTGGGTCAGGAATATGTCATTCCGTTATTAGAATGTTGTGGTATAAAACAGTCATGTCTTGGTCACAGGTGGACCTTTAGAATACTGTGTATAAAACAGTCATGTTTTGCCACAGGTGGACCCTGACTATCACTGTTACTTTAGTGGTCCACTGTTGCAGGGAAGCGTTGTGGGGAACTGGAGTTTTTGCTGTTGAGCCAAATGTGTTACATTGGCTGATGTAAGCTTATGTTGTTGTGGGATATCTGTAAAATGTTGTTGTGGGATATCTGTAAAATGTTGTTGTGGGATATCTGTAAAATGTTGTTGTGGGATATCTGTAAAATGTTGTTGTGGGAAATCTATAAAATGTTGTGGGATATCTGTAAAATGTTGTTGTGGGATATCTGTAAAATGTTGTGGGATATCTATAAAATGTTGTTGTGGGATATCTGTAAAATGTTGTTGTGGGATATATGTAAAATGTTGTTGTGGGATATCTGTAAAATTGTCTATATTTATCTGCTTCTTGGTCTTCCCCATGTCCTCAAACCAGATCTTCAACTGTTGTAGACACATTGTGGTAACTGATCAGACTCCATTCACAAGAGATGGCCACATTACTTTATTATCTGTCTGTATGTATTTTCAGTGCAGGATGTAGGTCCTACAATTTGTCTGATGTCATAATTTCTCATTCTGTCTGTCCTGGTCAACATGAATGACTCGTCTTTAGCATTTCATCCATCTGTTGCTGTCTATTTGGCATATATGTTAAAGACATCAACCTATTTAATTCTTTAAATGGTCTAAGATAGAGAACTGGTTATTTACCATTAGTGACAGGTTTGATTTGTAGTTATCTTCCCCTTGTCTTATGTTGACCTGTGGCGGGGAAGGTCTTAAATAGTTGTCATGTCTTAAGTCACTATTCACATGACCATATACGGAGTGGCTTTGCCTCTCGATTGAGGAAACGCCCTGGTCGTGTGGTTAGTTTCACTCAGGTCTGTGCTTGTTTGCGCATGCGCAGGTTTTGGTGCAAAGACCGGGAGACTTCCGTCTTGGCAGTGTACCCTGGGCGTTGTGATCGGACAAGAGGTCCGAAGATTTTTCCTTGCCATCTTTTCGGGGATTTGGAAGTTCATTGTATGACTGAGATGTCATCTTTCCTTCCCCTAGTTAATTCTGTTTGCCAGGAATAGCAGTGTTGTGTTTGGTGTTTAATAGGATTCTGAAACAAGGTAATAGAGTCATTTTTGATCTTCTCGTATGCCTAGGTTAGAGAAGTACATTTGATTACCTTGAGGTGACATGTTGAACAGAGCTCACAGCTGATATGTTATATAGAGCCCCATTATTGGTGCTTGATACGGGAACCAAGACCAAGTTGTCTTTTGAACATTAGAAGCCCAGAGAAAGTTATCTACTTGAGTAACCCGCTATGCAAGTGGTAGGATTGGCAGGAATCTGTACACGGAAAGATAAAACACTAAGGTTACCTTATATTTGAGGCCCGCTACTTGCGGCCTGATGATGTCGCCATAGAGGCCCGTTGTTACGGCCTTTATTCTTCATGAGAAGAAGTGCCTGGCATGTGATGCTAGAAGAAGTCACAGCCTTTTGTTAGGCAATTGAAACTGCCTTTCCCGTGTGGTATATTTACAAAAGGGGTACCTGACGGTTTCTCTCAGGGTACCAGAACTTCAGTATATGACAGCAAAAAGTAGATTGACAGGCCATTATTGTTGGCACCATATATCTGAGCTGATGCAAAGTGTTAACTACCATTACCATCATATAATGTCCATGATTCTTGTGCCATTGACTGTGTCGTCCATACTATCGTACGTCGTATAATTAATATTGTGAAACGTCAGCAGTATTACCTACCTTCACTGACTTCTGCATGTGGGTGAGTGGGTTCAGTGTATAGCTGTCCAAGAGCCTAAACGCATTCGTCTACACCCACACTTACCACATCATCCCACATCATATTCCAAGTACTACACGCCTGAAAACATGTAGGGCCTATGCTGTTTGTGTGAATGTATTCATTACACCCTGGCAGCGCCTCACGCTGGTGACCTAGATATACACCGCAACATTGAACTGTCCAGGTGATAAAATGACACGCCCACTCTACCAAAGTTTACATCACGACTAAACAGACTTTTACACCCACACAGTATGTTTTTCCTCGCTTTCGTCCTGGACAGGGATCATGTTTGACACTGACAGCAAAGAATTGATAACAATATGCTGTTTATCACTTGTCGTTTCATTTCCACATGAATATTAGGATGTTTGAATAGTGGTGACAGTTGGTAAGTCACTGCACAGAGTTTTTAACATCCTGTTTGAATATCTGCATCAAGGCTTCCATTTTACGAAGCAATGTCAGACAAAAATATAAAGTTCTCACATGGGTAACCAAATAGTCATCATCATAACCCTCCACTCCCAAAGGAGCATAGGCCTTCAACAAACCATGCCAAGTCCTCCTGTCACGTGCCATCATCTCATGTTCTTTCCACGTTCTCCTCATCATTTTCACCTCTGTTTCCAGCTCTCTTCTCCATGTGCTTCTTGGTCTACCTCTGCCTCTCTTGCCCTGGGGGTTCCAGAAAAAGGACTGCCTTGTAATGCTATCAACAGGTTTCCTCAGTGTGTGTCAACAGGTTTCCTCAGTGTGTGTCCTAGCCATCTCCATCGTCTTCTTCTCATCTCTTGTTCCACTGGCACTTGTCTAGTTCTTGTCATCAGTTCTACGTTGGTAACCTTGTCATACCATTTTAATCCCTCTATTCTACGCAAGCACCCATTTATGAAAGTCTGTAGCTTTTTGGTTGTTGTCTTTGTTGTTCTCCATGTCTCAGAGGCATACAATAGGACTGACTTCACATTTGAGTTGAAGATTCTTATTTTCGTGTTGGATCCGATTTCTCTTGATCTCCATATATTTCCCAATGCAATGAAAGCTCCTCTTGCTTTTTGTATTCTTATTTTGATATCGCTGTCTGTCCCTCCAAGTTTGTCTATATTACTGCCAAGATATGTGAATGATTCTACATCTTGTATTGGTGTTTCTTCAAGTTCAACCCTGTTATCATTACTTGCGTTTATTCTCATTATTTTTGTCTTTTCCCTGAGTATTTTCAGACCCAATTGCTGTGACCTCTCATCGAGTGTTTTCAATTTGTCCTGCATCTGATTACGGTTATGGGACAGAAGAGCCAAGTCATCAGCAAAATCCAGATCATCCAACTGCTTAGTCAGAGTCCACTGGATTCCATTTCTGTTGTGTGTTGTCGATGATCTCATAACCCAGTCTATTGCTAGTAAGAACAGAAATGGAGACAAGAGGCATCCCTGTCGCACTCCTGTTCTTATCCCAAACGGTTCTGTAAGCTGTCCTTCGTGAAGAACTCTGCATGTCATGTCTTCATATGTTTTCTTTATTTTATAGGTGGACAGAATATTTTGGTGACCTTCTCAGTAGACCAGCTCCACAAAACCCCCCAGACATCCAGCCAGCAGAAGAAGAGCTACAAATTAACGGTGAAAGACCAACGAAGGAAGAAATAAAGAAAGCCATAAAGCTTCTAAGAGATGGAAAAGCGGCTGAACCTGATGGCATTCCAGCAGAGGCCATAAAAGCAGATATCGATACGGCTACAGAGATGTTATATAAAGTACTTGGTAAAGTCTGGGAAAAGGAAGAGATACCAGCAGAATGGAAGGAAGGATATCTGGTTAAGTTGCCCACGAAGGGAAATTTACAAGAGTGCACAAATTATAGAGGAATAATGTTGCTATTAGTGCCAGGAAAAGTATTAAGCAGGATTATCCTTGAGAGATTAAAAGAGTCCATAGACAAGAAACTGAGAGATGAACAAGCAGGTTTTTGACAAAACGGATCATGTACAGACCAGATAGCCACTTTGAGAATAATAGTTGAACAAAGTCTGGAATGGAATTCACCACTATACATCGGATTTGTGGACTACGACAGAGAATCACTTTGGAAATTGATGAGGCATTATGGAGTTCCCCTGAAGATCATTAATTTAATAAAGAAATAAAGAAATAGTCATGATGGGTAGATATTTTTAGATTTTTTATTTCACATGAGCAAATGACAACCAGAGAGACAATGCTGTCATAAATTTGTGCTTGTTGTCGTGGAATATTCTAATCCACATATATAAATTATCAAGTAAATATAAAGCCTAATAAATACATATAATAAATAAAGGAAGAAGAATGGTAAAGAACAGTGCTGTCACAATGACAGTACTCGAAATCCCCCTTGTTTTCTGCTTCGTCTGCAAATTGTAACGCTTTCACGTTGATAGTAAAAGCTTACTGTATTATACCCGCTTTCTTCAATGAAACGTGTGCTGTATTTCTTGGAAAAACATTGAGAGGCAGACTGCGTAATGACCTAAATTAATCCTAACATTAATTATACTGCGTTACCAAAACGAACGAACAGATGGACTAAAGGATAAAGAGAGAAGGGAGGGCTGAAAATCAGGAACGCATGCAACACGCTTCGCGCGATACACAAATGCTGCCATCACGCGTGTAAGACTACATGCACTAACTTTTTTTCGGACGGACAGTGATAAATTCACTACCCTTCCCAGAGTTGGGTTTTAAAATCATAAAAAACGCTTATTAGGAAAGATAACAATAGATGGGTTTACGTTTGAAAACATTACAGTACCCAGACAGCACATCTTCGAAACAGGAGGTAGAAGGAATTGCATATTTTGAACGCAGCCACGTAGCTCTTTTAAATTTGGATATTTGGGTTCCTTAGGGCTTGCTGACAAAGAATATGTAAAACGTTACGCAAATAGTTCAGGAATTAATAAATTATAACCAAAATAAAATAGTGGGGATGCCTGACAACATGAAATCATTTCTGCTCATAAAATTTTTTTATAACGTGTTTGAAAAAAATCTTACGTTACAGAATTAGCCTACCATGTAAACTCCAAATTGATTGGAGCGCAACAAATGAAAGACTAACCACGATTGGTCGGGCTATAAATACTATCTTTCGTTGTTAGGGGAGACGTGAAAAGGTAACATTTTTTCAAACACTTGTCGAAACGTGGCCTCATTGGCTAGACTCGCTGATATACTCACTTAGGAGCGTTAGTTCGAGACCACTAGTGCAAATAATCTTGATAAAGCAACAGTGCGTTGAAGCCAGCTCATGGTTGTGTTAAATAAAAGCCTGGAACATAAGCAGATGGGAATTTGTGCCAGTAATTGTGCCAGAATTCATTGCTAATCAACGTATCTGTGTTTATTTCCATGAAATTGTGGGACCGTGGTCTTGATGGTACTGAGCAGCACCTGGTCAGAGCTTTGCTGAATCCAGAGTCGGACAGCATACTCCTTGGTCCATTTAGCTATCAGTGAGGTGTCTCCAGAGCCCAGAGGAGAATTCGAGCAGAGGAGTCCTTTCCTGCCGCCATCACTCAAGATAAGCTGATTTGGCCAGCTGAGCTCAACATTATGTCCCCTCATCTTGAAAGGACTTTGTAAAAATAACATTCAGAGGGGAATTTAATTGTCTTAATATCAGGAACTGAAAACATCTCCAATACTAGTCCCAAAAGACAAACTATTGAAGTCATGATGACAAATACCAACAGAGCTTGAACAAAACAAAACCAGTATTACCTCATATTACCACTACACAACTGACACACATAGGATATTTTTAATAATATATGTCACTACAATATTCATATTGATAAAGTCTGTACATATACTTGTAATTAAAATTGATTGTGATTCCTGGTTCCTTTGTATTTGAATCAGGACACATATACCTTTATGATAACCATGAATACATATTGTTATTTGAAAAGTTATCAGTGACTCCTTAAGATATTCTCATAGAGTGTTATATGTATGTGAGTGTCACAGTGTTGTCAAGAGTAGTGGATTAAATTAAATTGTTTATCTGTCTGTTGTTGTGACTTACACTTCATCATACACATACCCTAGACACATAACGTAGTCATCACACTATTCCAGAATAATTCTGACTGAGATATATAGATATGTGGTAGCAAGTAAGGTTATCTATAATACACTACTCTTAATAGATATAGATACCTTCACAGCTGATCTCAGTCAGTACACTAAGTCCCATATAAATATTTATAACATCCCACTTCACCACATATATTGGGGTCTCGCTCTTGGGATTTTGAATCTTTCCCTATTAAAAATATTGGGGGTAATTCACTTCAGGGAATATAAGAATTAAAAGGTATCCTTGGGTGGAATTAAATAAGGTTGAGCTCACGGTGCCTGTGTTGTCCATTAGATATATTTAGAGATTAAATTGTTGGTTAGACATTGTAGAAATTTACCTGATAGACAATGGCGGACCTGGCCAAGTTTCGATCTGCTGCTGTACAGACTGCAAAAGAGTTAGGATTAGATGGGCAAGTTATGGTTGCCTATGTCACTACGGAATGTGACAAATTTATTGAACGCGAAGAAAGAAGATTAGAAAAAGAGGCCGAAAGAAAGTTAGAGGCTGAGACTAAGAGATTGCAATTTGAAGCTGAGGCTGAGACTAAGAGGTTGCAGATTGAGGCTGAGGCTAAGAAATTGGAGGCAGAAAGAGAAGACAGAAGATTGGCTGCAGAAAGGGAAGAGAAGAAATTAGCTGCAGAAAGGGAAGAGAAGAAATTAGCTGCAGAAAGGGAAGCTGAAGATAAAAGATTACAAAGGGAACATGAGTTACGACTAAGGGAGTTTGAGTTTCAAGGCCATGCTCCTGAAAATGGTGCCAGTCCCTTTGCCTCTGATGCTACGGTTACTCAAGGAGCCTCAACCTCAGCTATGAATTTTCATTTAGATCATTTTGTTGAGAAAGACGATGATATAGAGAGCTACCTAAATAGGTATGAACTATTAGCTACCACGTATGGGTTAGAGAGAGAAAAGGTGGAGCTTAAAGTTATCTCAGGGACTTCGTGGGGCAGCTTATGAAGTTTTTGCAAAAATGAGCAGAGGTGATCAGGAAAATTATGACATGCTAAAGCAGGCTCTTTTTGTTAAGGTATGAAAAAGAATGCAGAATTTTATAGGAAAAAATTTAGGAATGCTAAACTACTGTCAGGTGAAACCTATCACACAGTTCTCTGCACGAATAGAGACATACTTGGAGAAATGGACTTCTCTGGGGAAAACCCAAGATCTTAAGGAAATGGTCCTTATAGAGCAATTAAGAGAGTCCATGGCTCCAGACCTGAGAAAGTTTCTCATGGAACAAGGTGCAGAGAGGCTGGGTGAGTTGCTAAATGTTGCTGAAAGGTATCAAGCAGCTCAAGCAGAGGTAACAGGTAATAAAAAGAAACAAGTGGATAACTTTAGGGCACCACAGAACTTTAATAAATTTGATCCTAGGGATCAAAACAAAGGTAAGCACCAATTTGATAGGCCACGGTATGAAAATAAAAATAAATTCCCACAATTCGATGAAAGGAAATATGATGAAAGAAAATCTTTCAACCAAGGAAAAAGGTGGTGTAAAAATTGTAAGATGAACAATCATGACACTGACCGTTGCAGAAGGAAACCTGTGTATATGGCAACCCTTCAGGTCAGGTCGACCTCAAGACAGGAGGAGGATATTATGTTAGATACCACTCCAGAAGAGATGAGGAAGGCACAGGCTGGGGATAACACACTCAAGCCTTGTTTCAGAAAATTGTCAACTTGTCATACAACTCCAGGCAAGGGAGATTTTTACATGAAAAAACAAGTTGATGTATTGGAAGACTGGAGCTAGATCCAATGGTCACTGACAGCTGGTTCTTCCAAAAGGCTATAGGGCAGACTTAATAAGGAGCCTACATGTGAAAACAGATGGGGACCATGAGAAGATAGGTACCATCATTCAAAAGGTGGCTCACAATTATTATTGGCCCAAAGCAAGATGGGACATTGAGAATTTTGTAGAAAGGTGTAGCATAGCACATGAGGGAACACCCACAAGTGGGAACATGGATCAGGACCTGGACACGCCACGGGGCAAAATTAGGCCTGATAATAAAAAAAAAAATAGATTTGATAAAGTGGACCAAATGGAATGGGAAGCCCCTTTTCACGGACAAGCTTCACTTAACTGTTTTACAATGGCCACTATGCGGAGAGTGCAAAAAGATGTCTTCCCCCCGGATAAGCCGAAAATCCCTCAATCGGACTTAAACAACCTGGAGGAAGAGGATGTAGAGAGGAAATCTCTCATCAAGAATTTTAAGTGGGGAGAAAAGCCCCAAAAAAAAAAAAAAAATGGTAGCGGTCGTTTTGTGAATGATAATTCTGGGAGGAAAAATCATCACTATAAAGCTTCGAGTGGAAGAGACCATACCGGTGCATGGACAAATAGGTCCACACAATTAAAGGTCCATATGTAGCTTTGTTAAGAACGTGGACTGATGAAAAGGCAGAGGAAAAACATTACATCTTCATACCAATATGTGAATGAGCTGACCACTCGGTTAAAAACTGGCTGGAAACTTGCCAATGAAAAAATTTGAAAACAAGCCAGGAAGAAACATGCTGCCTATTATAACAGGAAGGCGAAAGACAGAAATTTGGCTGTGGGAGAGAAAGTACTGCTTCTTTTGCCTGGGAGTCAGAATAAGTTACAAATTGGATGGCAGGGTCCATATACAGTTTTAGAGAAGGTGTCTAGAACAAATTATAAGATAGATAAGAAGGGGAAAGAAAAAAAATCTATCATGTGAATCTCCTGAAGAAATATTTGGAAAGAGAACATCAGGAAGAGACACACTTGTTGACCTTGTCCATCGCCATGGAGATGAAAAAGGAACCACTTTCATCATTTGAATATCCATTACACCCCTGTGAGACAGCAGCACAGGTGAAAATCAGTACACATTTAACGAAAACTCAGAAAGAGAGAGTGCAACAGGTTCTAAATAATCATGCAGAGGTGGTAACAGACCGACCAGGGCATACAAACCTATTGGAATATGATATGAAACTGATAGACCCCACACCTGTCTGTATGAAACCATATTCGATTCCGTTTGCTAAGGAGAAAGCTTTGAAGGAAGAGATAGACTATCTGTTGAAGGAAGGAATTATTTCGCACAGTGAGTCTTCGTATAGTTCCGGTGTTGTACTCTTAAGGAAGCCCTCTGGAGAACATAGACTCTGTATAGATTACAGGAGACTGAATGCTATTACAGAAGGACAGGTGGATCCATTGCCGGATACAAATCAGCTGTTTGCCAGACTAAATAATGCTAAATATTTCTCAAAAGTGGATCTGAGTAAAGGATACTATCAGATTCCAGTCAAGCCTGAGGTTAGACCATACCTAGCTTTTAGTACCTCAGAAGGACACTATGAGTTTAATAGATTGCCATTTGGATTGAAGAATGCGCCTAGTGTCTTCTCTAGAATGATGAGAAAATTATTGGATCCTCTGAATAATCCCTGTATAACAAATTTTATGGATGATATCCTTATAGCAACAGAAACATTTGAGGAACACATTGACTCTCTGAACATGCTGTTTGATCGACTTAGGGAGGCAAATTTAACAGCCCGACCAAAAAAATGTTGCGTTGGATGTAAAGAATTGGAATTTTTGGGACACACAGTTTATCAGGGAAACATGACCCCTGACCCAAAGAATTTAGAGAAACTACAGAAAGCCCCGAGACCACAAACCAAGAAGGACGTGAGATCCTTTGTCTCATTATGTGGTTTCTACCAGAAGTATATCAAAAACTTTAATTCCATATGTGCACCGTTAACTGAATTGACACGTAAAGGACATCCAGATCGCATTACATGGACACCACAATGTGAAATGACTTACCAAGAATTGAAGGAAAAGCTCACAAGTAAACCCATTTTGAAATTACCTGACTGAAGTCAAGAATTCATAGTAAGGACGGATGCAAGTAATATTGGGTTAGGTGCAACTCTACTACAGAAATCAGATGCATTGGATGGGGAATTAAGCCCAGTGGCATATGCTAGCAGAAAGTTGAATAAAGCTGAAATCAACTACTCAACTAGCGAAAAAGAATGTCTTGCAGTAATATGGGCGATAAAGAAATTCAATATTTATCTATATGGGAAGGCATTTAAGTTGCAAACAGACAACAAACCTTTATCGTTTCTAGCACAGGCTAAGCATGAGAACTCTAGGTTACTCCGATGGTCTTTACTTCTGGCTCCATATAATTTTAGCATTGAGTATATATAAATTATTAGGTAAATATAAAGCCTAATAAAAATAAAAATTAATAAATAAAGAAAAGAGCAATGGTAAAATAACAGTGCTGTCACAAAGAATGTACTCGAAATCCCCCTTGTTTTCTGCTTCGTCTGCAAATTGTAACGCTTTCACGTTGATATAAAAGCTTACTGTATTATTACCCGCCTTCTTCAATGAAACGTGTGCTGCATTTCTAAGAAAAACATTGAGAGACTGCTTAATGACCTAAATTAATCCTAACATTAATTATATTACGTTACCAAAACGAACGAAACACTGAACGAACAGATGGACAAAAGGTCCGGATAGAAAGATGAGAGAGAAGGGGCGAGGATAATCAAGAAAGCCGAACAATTGAACACTACAACACTTATAAACACGCATTCACGCGTCTGCTTAAGAACACCCCATATGCAGCGTATTGATTACAAAATTACTGCTTATCACGCGTGTAAGTCTACATGCACTAATTTTTTTTTCAGACGGACAGTGATAAAATAACACTACCCTTTCCCAGAGTTAGGTTTATAAATCATGAAAAAAACTCTTATTAGAAAAGATAACATTAGATGGGTTTTACGTTTGAAAACATTTACAGTACCCAGACAGCACATCTTCGAAACAGGAGGTAAGAAGAAATTGCATATTTTGAACGCAGCCCACGTAGAGCTCCTTTAAATTTTGACATTTTTGGGTTCCCTTAGGGCTTTGAACAAAGAATATGTAAAACGTTACGCAAATAGCTCTCCAGGAATTAATAAATTTGTAAAATATAGTGGGGTTGCCTGACTTAGGGCATTGCTGCTACATAAGATTATTTTTTAACGTTTACGCAAATATACAGTCTTAGGTTTAGATTTTACCAAATGTAAACTTACCATTGTAAGCCAAGAAATTAAAATAGATTGGGAGGCTGACAACCTTGGCATGAAAATCATTTCTGATCATTAAACTTCTTGGTTTTTAGTGGTTTGAAAAAACGATTACGTTAAACATAGCTTGATAAATACTATGTTACAAAGATAACCGTTTGAGGGAGACGTAACAAATGTTAACATATTTTTTCAAAACACTTGTCGAAACGTGGCTCCATTGCTAGACTCGCTGATATTCACTGTGTTTTAGGAGCGTGTAGTAAGGTTGTTCGAGACCACTAGTTCAATAAGCCTTGATAAAGATTTGACAGTGCGTTGAAGCCAGCTCATTATTTGCTGTATAAAATAAAAGCCTGGAACATAAGCAGATGGTAATTTTTGTGCCAGTATTTTGTGCCAGAAATAATTCATTGCTAATCAACGTATCTGGTTTATTTCGTAATTGAATTGTGGTAAAGAAATGAAACCATTCAGTATTATCTTTTAATGAAAATTGAATGTAAATATTTCAATTGTGATTTAATGCCTGTTAATAATATGTGTAATTCAGTGGCAAAACATGAGATAAAGCCTATAATGCTCCCAGCCTGGCAGACAGAAGGTGTCGGAGGGAAAATGTAAAAGCCTGCAATGGAATGGTGATGACAAAACAGTACACTGACACCTAGATTGTATTGAATGGTAGACAGAAATAATGATTTCAGGAAGTGAATAGCAGAGGCGTAGTGTTTGCAGTGGGTACGGGTAAAACCATTAAAGGAGCGGGTAATACTGGTATAAAGTATTTCAGATGAAGCTGACAGTTGGCCTAACGCTCTGAACTCAATGTTTGTGATGTATTGTGCTCAGTGTAAAAAGAGAGTATAAATTAGTTATGAAGTAGAAGGTACAACTCCTTCTTGTTTTCAGGGACCGTGGTCTTTGAAGTTTAAGCTGAGCAGCACCTGGTCAGAGCTTTGCTGAATCCAGAGTCGGACAGCATACTCCTTGGTCCATTTAGCTATCAGTGAGGTGTCTCCAGAGCCCAGAGGAGAATTCGAGCAGAGGAGTCTGTTCCTGCCGCCATCACGCCAGATAAGCTGATTTGGCCAGCTGAGCTCAACATTATGTCCCCTCATCTTGAAATGACTTTGTAAAAATAACATTCAGAGGGGAATTTAATTGTCTTAATATCAGGAACTGAGAACATCTCCAATACTAGTCACAAAAGACAAACTATTGAAGTCATGATGACAAATACCAACAGAGCTTGAACAAAACAAAACCAGTATTACCTCATATTACTACTACACAACTGACACACATAGGATATTTTTAATAATATATGTCACTACAATATTCATATGAATAAATTCTGTACATATAACTTGTAATTAAAATTGATTGTGATTCCTGGTTCCCTTTGTATTTGAATCAGGACACATATACATTCATGACAGCACTGAATACATATTGTTATTTGAAAAGTTATCAGTGACTCCTTTAAGATATCCTTGTAGAGTGTTTTATGTATGTGAGTGTCACAGTGTTGTCAAGTGTGGTGGAATAAATTAAATTGTCTATCCGTCTGTTGTTGTTATGACTTACACTTCATCATACACATACCCTAGACATACAACGTAGTCATCACACTATTCCAGAATAATTCTGACTGAGATATATAGATATGTGGTAGCAAGTAAGGTTATCTATAATACACTACTCTTAATAGATATAGATACCTTCACAGCTGATCTCAGTCAGCTACACTAATGTCCTCACCATATATAACTATTTATATAGCAGATTTCCCACTTACTCACCACACTTTGTACATATCAGAATAGAAGGACATTGACAATGATCGCTAGTATGTGGAGGCATGTATTGAAAAAGAAAAGATAATAAAATTGCCAAGGTGGAACAAGACGTTGACGGAGAACTGACATATTCTGACTGAATATGGTAACAACAACCACTGAGAAAACCCTTTGATTAGCATTATATAGGCTACACAAGAGAAAGTTATAGTCCCCTAAAGTTTGTGGGTATTTCCCAGAAGTAAAAGATAGAAGCAGGCATCATGAAGGGCATGATGAACGAAAACAAATAACAATGAAGAAAACTTACGAGACATAGGATATCATACAGGGGATTACATAAGACCCCTAAAAATAGAGATTTTTGACAATTTCTATCGATGCTTTAAGGGGGATAATAGGTTGAAAGGTGTGCACACAACGTTGTTGCACATCGCGCATGCGGGAAATGTAGCCATTACAATATATAGTAGTAACAAATCAAAATTGGATGGATGGCAACCAGGTCAGTTATGTGATCTCCGGTGATTTATTGTGTTTGAAGGACTCTGTACATGTTAACGGAGCGCTAATTATTATCATTAAGATCCAATAATCATCTTTTCATATGTTAAATAATTTACAAATTGAATCCCTTGACATCTGTTGCGGAGTTGGATTAATGTTCATACTCTACTCAGTCAGTTTTGATGGGAATCAACTCTATTACGTTTGATATATACCAACATGTGTTGCCGGTTGGATAATAGTTTAATCCATCAGTACAGTTTGATGGGACGTCCTTTACATTTGAAAACAAGTGGTTTGCGGTGGTGGATAATCGTTAACATCAGTCAGTTTGTTGGGGACTATGCGTTTGGTGAGTTTGTTGAAAACAATGTGTATGTTCTGGCTTGGATAATCGTTAAACATCTAGTTAGGTTTGATCGGGTACTTTACGTTTGAGGAGAGTAAAAGTTGTGTTGCGGCTCGATTAATGGTTAACCATAGTTAATGTTTCAACTCAGATCACAAGTCGTGATGGGACTTTACTCGTTTGAAAAATACAATGTGTTGCGGTTGGTTCATTGTTAACATCAGTCAGTGGTGAATGGGGACTTTACGTTGAAACAATGTTTTTGAAAATGTTAACATCATCTTCACGTTTTTGAGGAACTATCTTCAGACTTCGCACAAGTCACAACAGATTGGGATACCATCTATTCAACAAGCTGAAGATAGAAACTACCGATGAGTGTAACTGTGGCACCGATAAAATGACTGCTGAACATCTACGTCAAAGGTGCCCAACATATGAGGAACAGAGTCAGCACATATAGCCATCACCAGTTCCATTCCTGGAAAAACTTTACGGATATACTGACAGCCTCAAGCTGACTACTGATTTCTTTGATCCATATTCAAGTAGACATCTGAAAGTGAAGGAAGTGAAGAAAATAAGACAACTCATGGAATGTCTAGTTTGACGAAAACAGGGTATAAACTCCATTCCACAGTTTATATTAAATTTCAAGGGTATACAAAGTTTCTGAGCTGATTGTTTTTAATGTTTCTTTGTTCCATGCCAAATGGCTTAAATGTTTGTGTCTGGCTACCTCTTCCATCCCGTGGCACTGTTTATCAGCTGTTGTTGAATGTTCAAATTCCATGCCATGTTGTTAAACTGCTCTGTGTAGTTCCCAGAGAGATCTGTGATGAGATAAAGATTAGGATTACTGCTCTCTCTTTCTCTCTCTCCCTCTCTCTTCTGTGTGTGTGTGTGTGTGTATGTGTTTGAATGACTGTGAGTAAATGTACTTGTGTGTGCTGAGTTACCGAATGTCTTGATATTACTGATTAATTGTGATTGAAGTTATTAATATTTTTAATTTTAATTTGTAAAGACGTTGAGGATTGTATTGCAGGCCAGACATGTAAAAAAGGCAATTACACCTATGTCTTTACCCTGATGAAATAAAGATGTCGTTTGTTCGTTCAGGTCTGTTGTAAAAGATGACTAATATGAGGTTGTGCAAGGGGTTGGCAACCTCATCATGTAAAACAAATTGCTACAGAAACAAGATGACATGAATCCTTTGGTGCTGACTTCCTGCAAGAGGACATAATGCAGTGGTGACCCCAGGATGAAATAATGATGGTGTTAAACTGGCCAATATCTTCTTTCCTTGCCATCCTGTCATTTTCCATTCTTGTCACCGGTTGTCACAATCAATACCCCCCTTTTGCTCCCCAAGGAGCATAGGCCTTCAACAAACACATGCCAAGTCTTCCTCTCCTGTGCCATCCGCTCAAGTTCTTTCCATGTTTTCCTCATCATTTTCACCTCTGTTTCCAGTTCTCTTCTCCATGTGTTTTTTGGTCTACCTCTGCCCCTCTTTCCCTGTGGATTCCAGAACAAGGACTGCCTTCTCATGCTATCAACAGGTCTCCTCTATGTGTTTCCTATTCATTGCCAGCGTCTTCTTCTCAACTCTTGTTACGCTGGCACTTGTCTGGTTCTTGTCATCAATTCCACATTTGTGACTTTGTCATACCACTTCAGTCCTTCTATTCTACGCAAGCACCCGTTTATAAAAGTCTGCAGCTTTTTGGTTGTTGTTTTTATTGTTCTCCATGTCTCAGAGCCATACAATAGGACTGACTTGACATTTGAGTTGAAGATTCTTATTTTCGTGTTGGACTTGATTTCTCTTGTTCTCCAGATGTTTCCCAATGCAATGAAAGCTCCTCTTGCTTTTTGTATTCTTATTTTGAAATCACCGTCTGTCCCTCCAACTTTGTCTGTATTACTTCCATGATATGTGTACGATTCTACATCTTTTAGTGGTGTTTCTTCAAGTTCAACCTTGTTATCATTTCTTGCATTTATTCTCATAATCTTTGTCTTTTCCCTGTGTATTTTCAGGACCACTTGTTGTGGGTTGTCATGATGGTTTTCACATTTTTTTTCTTCTTATAAGGTGCAAGCAAACATGTGGACCCCTTCCTTGTAATATGTGTAATACATATTAGCCTCTCACAGAGAAACCTCCATTAGCGTTTTGTTTTAGCTGCCCATGGGATTTTTAACATTCTTCTACAAAACTCGATATCTGCAGATTGATTATTATTCTTCTTTTATTAATTTTTTGAACTGAGTGCACATAAATCGCTTCCGTATAAGAATTTGAGAAAAAGACCCTGGAGATGGATAGGACACACATGAAGGAAACCTATTGATAACATAACCAGGCAGTCCTTATTCTGGAATCCACAGGGAAAGAGAGGCAGAGGTAGACCAAGAAGCACATGGAGAAGAGAACTGGAGACAGACATGAAAGGCATGCAGGGGACCTTGAGCTGATGGCATGAGACAGGAAGATTTGGCTTATGTTTGTTGTAACCTTGTGCTCCATAGGGTGCTGAAGGGTGATGATGTATAACAATTTTGACACTGTGTAACACTGAAGAAATCTCTTACTTCATGACAGTCATTTATTGTCTACAATTTACTTGTCATTTTTTTTTTTGCTTGGATTATTCTCTTCTTTATTTCTAAGTTGCATCTTGTGGTGCTAATTTAGAAGAAAATGTCAAAGGAAAACAATAAAACAAATCATAAATAGGCAGAATTCAGTGGCTACATATGTGGAATGGAGACTGTAGAAGTCCTATCACAGTGAATAAATGAACGAAAGGTCAAGAATTGGGCACACAGGCTCGTCTAACATTCTGCTCTCTCTCTCTCTCTCTCTCTCTCTCTCACACACACACACACATCTTGCATACTGTGTCCTTTCACTACCACATAAAAATTGAGGGCAAAAGAAACAGAGGAAGTCAAGAGAAGAAAGATCTGGGATGACATGGCAAGGTCTCTTAGAAAATGAGGAACATCTGAGTACTAGAATACTTAACAGATTAATTTTTGTGGGAAAGCTAACATCATTTGTCATCATGATGTTTTTCAAACATTGTTTCTCTTCAGCCATTGTCAATGAGTACCTCCAGATGGCCACAGAGAAGCAGCCCACAGCTCGAATAAAAGCCCTCTTTGAGAAGAAAAATCAGAAATCTGCACAGAATATCAACCAGCTCCAGCGAAAATTAGAGAACTATCAACACCGGCTGGCAGAAATAGAGACCCATGGATACACTGGTCACAAACAAGCGAAAGAGGTTTTACGTGATGTTGGGCAGGGCCTGAAGTAAGTATGCTGTTATGTTAGTCTTGTCTTGTTTTTTCAGGTGACATCTCTGTTTCTCAATATTGTTGGAGGTGTATCGCTTTGCGGATTGATTTCATACATACTTCATACTTTCTTTTTGTCTCTGTATTTCTTCATGTCTTTCTTGATTGCACAGTTCTAGTAAAAGGTTCATCATTTCTCACTTTGCTTTGTTAATTAGAGTGGCTGTTAATTTTTGAGACTGAAGTAGTAGGAATAAAATAAATGTAATCAAAATTAGATGAAACAGGTGGAACTGCTTAAGATGTGTACTTATGTCAGACAAATCTTGGATCTTTTGCCCCAGACTGACAAAGCAGTCAGTGGCCATCACGCCTAGTAGCATCTTGTAGGACAGCAACAAACTGTCACCATTTTGCTCGATCAGTGGCCATCCTTCATGCTGTGCCCCAACAATGGTTCTTGCTTTACATCTCAGCTTCCACTGTTCTCTGCCAGATTCTCTTTGGTCTGCCTCTTGTTTGCCGTCCTTCTGGGGGCCAAAGCATAGTAGTGATGGTGATGGTGTCAGGGTCCCTTCATGTCAAAAACATAAGACGACAAAAAGAAATATATAAAGACCAGGCTATATTATTACCATACAATTACCCCTGTCTAGTTTAAGACACAGTTAAGACCAATAGCCATAGATAGACAGCATTCCAACCATCCTACAACAACATGGAAACACAGTTAAGACCAATAGCCATAGATAGACAGCATTTCAACAATCCTACAAAAACATCGAAACACAGCAGCTTAATCTCCCTGTATTTCTCTTGCCCTGGGGATTCGGAGATATGCTGCCACTTTCGCATATCAGCACTTGAACATATTATCTGGACACAAAGACACTATGTATCTTAATTATAACCCTTCAGAGGTTGAATGAGGTGGGGTTTTTTTTTCATCATTAATTTAAAAATAAAAAATAACCAAATAAAATCAGTTGTGTCTTGTAATGCTACCAAATGGTTTTTCTCAGTTTTGTGTCATATCCAGCACCCTGTCTTCTCCACATAGCTTGTTCCATCAGATATGTCATACGTTTTTAAATCCTTCTGTTCTACACAAGCGCTCATTTATGAAAGTCTTTATTTCTCTAGCCGTCATAATTTTTGGTTGTTCTCACAGTTTCTTCATCATCATCAACCTTTTGGCTCCCTGTGGAGCATGCAGCCACCGCTGTAGCTAGCCCCCTTGCAGGAGGTGAAGGTAAAGGACCCCGTTACACGCCCATTGAGGCATATTGGGAATATGGTGTTAGGCCCATATTTTTTTGACCGTCAGCACACTAGGGGTGATCTGGTCAGCATCATGCCGGCCGCCTTAACCCTCCCAGAGTTGCTCAGGGACCCAATTTTTGAGGCTGGGTCGACCCCAGAGCCGTTTGCGGTCTAAAAATTCCCACCTCAAATGGGGATCGAACCATGGACCACCGAGCTAGGAAGCCAGTGCACTAACCACTACGCTACCGCAGCTCCCTCCCCTTGTAGGAAGCCAGCACCAAGCACTCACATTCTTTTGCATCAGTATTTTCTGTAGCAGTTTGTTTGACATAATGAGGTTGCCCGCCTCTTGTACAACCTCATATTAGTCGTCTTATACGACATGCATGAGGGTGCAGTAGGCCTGTTCTTTCTTGATATCAGATATGCCCCCCCCCCCCCCCCCGGGAACTTCACAGCGAGTTCTCGTTATTTACTTTGTGTGAAAACATCATGACATTAGTCCTGTTAAATCACTGTCAGATTTTTGAAAATGAGAAAATTGATGATTAATGAAAACAATCAATCAATACCCTTTAGCTCCCCAAGGAGCATAGGCCTTCAACAAACACATGCCAAGTCTTCCTATCCTGTGCCATCCGCTCAAGTTCTTTTCATGCTTTCCTCATCATTTTCACCTCTGTTTCCATTTCTCTTCTCCATGTGATTTTTGGTCTACCTCTGCCTCTCTTTCCCTGTGGATTCCAGAACATGGACTGCCTTGTCATGCTATCAACAGGTCTCCTCAATGTGTGTCCTATCCATCGCTTGCGTCTTCTTCTCAACTCTTGTTCCGCTGGCACTTGTCTGATTCTTGTCATCAATTCCACATTTGTGACTTTGTCATACCATTTCAGTCCTTCTATTCTAAGCAAGCCCCCGTTTATAAAAGTTTGTAGCTTTTTGGTTGTTGTTTTTGTTGCTCTCCATGTCTCAGAGCCATACAATAAGAATGACTTGACATTTGAGTTGAAGATTCTTATTTTCGTGTTGGACTTGATTTCTCTTTGTCTCCATGTGTTTCCCAATGCAATGAAACATATTGCTTTTTGTATTCTTATTTTGATATCATTTTCTGTCCCTCCAACTCTGTCTATATTACTGCCAAGATATGTGTACGATTCTACGTCCTTTAATGCTGTTTCTTCAAGTTCAACCTTGTTATCATTTCTTGCATTTATTCTCATTTTCTTTGTCTTTACCTGTTAGGATTATGGGACAGAAGAGCCAAGTCATCTGCAAAATCCAGATCATCAAGCTGTTTAGTCAGATTCCACTGGATTCCACTTTTGTGTTCATGGCTTAACCCATCTATGAACGAAGAAATAATGCAAATGTCTATGAAGAAATGTAGTGAAGGTTGGTTTTAATTATGACAGATAAAAAAAATTAATCAAAATGGCTAATCATGAAAGCCACTGGAAATTTTTTCCAGGCTTAGGAAACAAAATTAATGAAAGTGCTTCTGAAGAAAGCTAGTCAAATTATTCAAAATTAATGCAGGAGAGGTAATTAGAGTACACGCAATTACGGAATACAGTGTTTAATAAAATTCTTTGTAAAGCTGGAAGAAAACTAATAGAAATGTCTTTACAAGTTGAGGGAGGAAACTAATCAATCTTAAAACTTCAAAGAAAATTAATGTAATGAGCTTCTGTTTTTTGGGTTTTAACATATTCCTTATTGCTGGACTCATTTATATTCTAAACTCTTTCTACCCAATGATCCTAGTTTTGGTACATTATTTGTCTAAGGGCAGATGAGTACACTCATGTGGTTGTGATTGTGGTTTCCTCATGTCTACATTTTATATGCTATCATCATCATCACCCTCCTTTAGCTCCCCAAGGAGCATAGGCCTTCAAAAAACTATTCCAAATATTTCTGTCCTGTGCCATCAAGGGCTTTACATGTCTTCTTCATCCCCTTCGTGTCTGTCTTCAGCTCTCTTCTCCGTATGCCATTTGGTTTTCCTGAACCTTTCTTACCCTGTGTACTCCAGTACAAGAACTGCCAGGTAATGCAATCAGCAGGCTTCCTCTCTGTGGGACCTGTCTATCTCCAGCGTCTTTTTCTCATTTCTTGCTCCATTGGTGCTTTGTCTGGTTCTTGTCATTAGTTCTTCTTCTTCTTTGTTCACCCTCAGACGTCAACTTGAATATGTTCAAAAAAAAGCAGTGGTCAATCTGAGGCTCTTGACATCTCCGTAGAGCTTTTCTAGGAATGGTACTGGTTATGGCCATATGCGCTTTCTCTGTTCCTTATATGTTGGGCATGTTTGAAGTAGATGCTTAGCAGTCATTATGTCAGTGCCACAGTTATACACTCATAAGTTGTTCCTATCTTTAACTTGTTGAATAGATGATATCCAAGTCTGTTGTGACCTGTGCGAAGTCTGAAGATTACCTCTTGTTCTCCTGAGTTGGTTATATACATCATTTTTATTGTGGTCTGGATGTTCTGCTTCCCACTTGCTCCTGTATCTCCACTTTGATAAAACTCTTTATCATTAGTTCCACATTAGTGATTTTCTCATACCACTTCAGTTGTTGTTGTTGTTTTGAAGAGGTGATGGGTGGAGAGCGGGCACTTAACAGCTGACCGTTATTGCCTCTTCTCGTTCCATCTTGGTCTACCCTGTTCAACCTGAAAATTGGTTATAATTGGGGTATTTAGTGTCATTTTATTTACTAATTTTGTATTCTTACTTACTTAGTCATTCCCCTTCTACCGTGAGGTGTAGAGGTTTGGAAAAGAGAGCACCAGACTATCCTATCAGCTGTCTTCCTCCTGGCCTGGTTCCATTCTAGTCCTCGGTCCTTCAAAGATTGTCTAATGTTGTCCTCCCAGCTGACTCTGGGTCATCCTGGGGGTCTGGATCCCTGGCTCTTTGTTTCCCATGCTTGTCATGGTAGCCGATCTTCTCCCATTTTGCAGACATGGCCAAACCATCTTAGTTGGGACTGTTCTACTTGGGTCTGCAGGGGGTGGGATTTTAGGCCTTGTCGTATCGTCTGGTTGAAGACCATGTCTCTTCTTGTTACTTCAACCACCTTCCTCAG
The DNA here is from genome assembly GCA_024509875.1 of Oreohelix idahoensis. Lineage (NCBI taxonomy): Eukaryota > Metazoa > Mollusca > Gastropoda > Stylommatophora > Oreohelicidae > Oreohelix > Oreohelix idahoensis. The sequence continues at coordinate 50,386 of JAMPIV010021814.1, read as the reverse complement.
ATACCTCATTTCTTAGGTTTGGATCTGGCTTTTGTGGGTTGTAGTCATTGCCCATGACTCGCATCCATATGTCAAGACTGGGACATAGGTGAAGCGGTATACAGCCATCTTCGTTTTCTTACCAACCTCTCTCTTGCTGAGGAATCCTCGATTTATGGCCTGAAAAAGTCTCCCAGCTGCTGCTTTTCAAGTGGCCAACTCTTCTTTGATGCCTCTAATAGCTCCGAGATATTTAAAGTGGTCGACCTGCTCCAGGACCTGTTCTCCCAGCTTAATCTGATGTCTTCTTTCTTCTCGTGATATCACCATGGATTTTGTTTTGGAGCTGCTTATGACCATCCCTCTCTTCTCCAGCTCTTCCTTCCAGACTTGCAGGTTGGATTGCAGATGTGCCTCTGATTTAGCAATCAGGGCAACATCATCAGCAAATGCCAGCTCTGAAATACAGACCTGTCTCATCTTCCAGTACCCCACTGAATACTTTCTTATTCTTTCCTTACATGCCTTGATAACATCGTCCATGAGGAGTATGAAAAGATAAGGTGACAGGATATCACCTTGTCTTACACCAGTGGTTCTCCTGAACTCTTCTGACTTATGGTTTGCTGTCCTCACATAATTTCTGCAAGACTTGTAGAAGCTCTGTATAGCATGAATCAGAGGTGCTGGAATGTTCTTCCTTGCCAAACAGTCCCAAAGTTTGCTCCAGGGGACCCTGTCAAATGCCTTTTCCAGATCTATGAAACAAAGATGGATCTCACTCTTATACTCAAGGGTCTTTTCACTCAGCTGTCTGAGTGTGAAGATTAGGTCTTGAGTACTTCGGTTAGCTCGGAATCTGCACAGGACCTCACTCAATTGTGGCTCAGCTAGGCGTCGGAGTCTCTGCTCTAGGATTCTAGAGTAGATTTTACCAGGGACAATGAGAAGGGTTATGGCTCTGTGGTTTCCACATTGTCAATTGTCACCTCTTTTGAAAATTGGTGTTATGATGGCAATCTCCCAATCCTTTGGTATGGTCTTGTTGCACCACGCTGCCTGTAGGACCCTTAAGAGTAATAGGTCACCTGATGCTATAAATTTGAGAGGGCATTGTTTTTCCTTCCTCATGTTCTTTAGGGTCTTATAGAACAATTTCTGGTTTTCTTGCGCATCTTTTTCAAGCTTTTCTCCAAATTCTTCCCAGGACTTCTGTTTTGCTGCTAGCACTTTGTTCTTTGCTTCTGTTCTGAGTATCACATATTCTCTATATTTCTCTATTTGTCCTGCTGTGTTGTTAGCTCCTAAGTATTGTTTCCATGCCATTTTCTTCTCTCTTATTTTCTCTTTGACTTCCTCTGTCCACCAAGGTGTCCTCTTTCTCTTGTTCCCACGTCGGACTTCACTGCATGCTTCTGCAGCAGCTGTCTTTATGATGTCCTTGAATTTAAGCCAGAGGGTTTCCAAGTCATCAGGTTGTTCTTCTGTGTTTCTCACCGCTGTAGCAATAAGCCCCTGATATCTGGTCTTAATTTCTGGCTCTCTCATCTTGTAGGTCTTAATGCTCATTTCTCCCGTTTGTTTACTTGGTTTCTTGCGTGATGTTGGACAAGTTCCTAGGCTGAGCAACTCTTTCAGTTGTTCTTTTGATTGTAAGCAGGCTAATTTTGTATTCTTCTTCTTCTTCTTGCGATCGCATCTTTGATGTTTACACCGTCAGACGAGTTCTCATGATGAATTCGACTGTTGTTTGAAGTTCCTCTTTAACTCCATATAGCTTTGAGTTTAGGGTTGAGTCATTGGGCCAGTATATCTTTCTTAACTGGTCATACAGAGGACAGTCCTGTAGAACATGCTCAGCAGTTTGTTCGTTTAATCCACATGTGCACAGTGGTGAAGCAGACAATCGTAGCTTGTGCATGTGTTTATTCAGTTGGTTATGCCCTGTCCTGAGTCGAAAAATAGTTATCTGTCCCTGCCGGTCGAGAGTGTGATAGTCGTCTTTGGGTTGGTTCTGTTCTCTTCTGATAGTCTGGATAGCTCTCTTTTTCTCAAAGTATGTGACTTCATTCTCTTCTTGTTCACATTCTCCTCCCTTTTTTTGCAAGTTTATCTGCCTTTTCATTTCCGGGTACACCACAATGAGATGGTACCCACTGAAGTATGGTTCTCTTTTTGGCAGCTACCTTGTTTAGTTCATTTCTCAGATGCGGGAGTTTACCACCCTTGAGAGCTTGCAGGACAGACAGTGCATCTGTGAGGATGACTACCTGGTGGCAGTCAGAGTTGGTGTTATAAATCATATTTGCAGCTTGCTCTAGAGCTTGAACCTCAGCTGTATAGTTGGAACAGAATTTACCAGTGGGAATGTGCCTAGTCTCATAGTGGTTGTCAGGATATGAGATAAAGATACCGGCACCTCCATTCCTAACAGCATTAGTTGCTGATCCATCTGTATAGGCATGTATCCATGATTGATCGGGATAGCTTTCTTGGATCATACTCAATGTAGCAGTTCGTTTTTGCAGATCATTATACTCACATCCACTTGTGAGACCACTGACTGATGTATTAATTTGGAGGGCACTGCTGGCCTGCTCCCATGGTACAGGGTATAGGGTGGGCTTCAGTGGTGTTGTCTTCATGGATAGGTCTTCTTGATGCTGTCTTATAAGTCTTTTTCCCCGATGCACAAAGCTGCTACGCTTTAGACATCCCAATGCCAGATCATCTAGTCTTGCCTTCATTGGGTGCATTGGCATACTGTTGTACTTTTCCATCTGGATCATGGTTTTTGTGTCTCTTCTATGGGACAGTGGTTGTAATCCAGCAACCTTCTGCATCTCTGTTATTGGTGTAGTTTTCATGGCTCCTGTAATGAGCCTGAGAGCTTGATTTTGCACCTTGTCCAAAGACTGCAGATGTGAGTTAGCAGCTGATGACCATGCTGCTGAGCTAAACTCTAAGTGTGGGCTTATTACTCCATTATAAATCTTCTTTAGATTTCGTTCATTTGCTCCCCAGTTGGTACCTGCTAATTTTCTGAGTATGCCTAGTCGTCTTCGGGCCTTTCCTTCTGCATTTTCAATATGCTTATTCCATGTAAGCCTTTGGTCAAATGTCACCCCAAGATAGGTGGGGTAGCTTTCTTCCTTGATCACGGTTGTCCCTAGATGTTTGTTAGCTGATTTGTCCTTGGGGGCGAGGGAGAACAGTGTTGTGGAGGTTTTGTCTGTGTTTATTGTGATAAGCCATTTCTCTGCCCATGACACTAGCATGTCTGCTGCCCGCTGCATTCTATAATTTGCTGTGGTGACATTTTCATCAGCGCACCAGAGTACTAGGTCATCTGCATATAAGGCAGCTTTCACTCCTGCAGGGAGATCTTTCACCAGGTCATTGATGTAAACAAGGAAGAGTGTTGGGGAATTACTCCTCCTTGAGGTACCCCCTGATGGAGCAACACTTTTCTGCTCTGCAGACCGTCAAGAGTGACTCTAGTTCTCCTGTTATGCAAGTATGACTGGATCCATTTCATCATGTTGCCTTGGATTCCACTTCTCCTAAGTTTTGCAATGAGGCCATCTTTCCACACCTTGTCAAAGGCCTGCTTGAAGTCGACCCAGATCGTTAGGACCTTTTTCTTCTCCTGGAAGGCATCTTCTATTGCTTGAGACAAGTAAGTAACTTGGTCTTCTATACTGTAGCATTCTCTAAATCCAGCTTGTTCCGGCACCAGGATCTGCTCAGACTCTAAATACCCATTTCAATCTGTGGTTGACTATTCGCTCCATAGTCTTCCCAACACAGCTTGTGAGACTGATTGGCCGGTAACTTGCAGCCTCGGTCTTACATTTCCCTTTCTTTAGTATGGGTATTGTGATGGCTTCTCTCCATACTTGGGGTACCGTTCCTTTCAACCAGCTGTGGTTGAATATCTCAAGCAGTTTTGTCTTTGCTGCTGAGCTCAGATTTACTAGCATTTCGTTGCTGATTTTGTCTGGGCCGGGTGACTTTTGAAACTTAAGCTTGGAAATAGCCTTCTGTAGTTCTCCTAGTGTGATGGGTTCCCTCATTGGGGCAGGAGTATCTGTCTGTCCCATGGTTGCCAGTATTTCTTTTCTTATCTCTCTCTGATGGTCTATGTTAATGGGTAAGTTGCTTTCTGAACTGTATCTTCTAGCAAACAAGTCTGCAGCTTGTTTTCCTCTGAAAAGTTTGCCACCTTCATCCAATGTGATAGTCTGCCTTGGTGAGGAACGCTCTTCATTTAGAGACTTGACTAATCTCCAAAGTTTCCTGCCGTCTTTCTCAAGGTTCAGCGATGCCGTTTTAGTTCTCCAGCTTTTCCGTTTTTCTTCTAGCTTTGTTCTCTGAAACTCTGCTACAGCCTTTTTCCATTTGTTGTGAGTTTCAAGTGAAGGCTGAGACTCTGCGTCCTTTCTAGCCCTGTCCATAGCTTCCTGACGTTCTTGGAGTGTGCTGGACCAGTATGGTATGTAGTTACGCCGGCATCCTTTGGGAATGGTTTCTTTTGCAGCTTGTAGTATGCATCTGTTGAAGTCTTTTACCACTTCATTAATGTCTCAGTTCTGTACCTTGAGGGTAGACAGCAGCGTGTTCACCTGATGCCTGAATAAACCCCAGTTGGCTTTTTTGTAGTTCCATCTTGTAATGGCTGGGCCTGTACTGAGAGTTGCACTCTGGACAGTAAGAAAGATTGGGCGATGGTCGCTTCCCCTAGTTGGTCTCCTACTTCTCTACTAATAGATCCAGCTATATCTGGTGTGGAGAAGGCAAGATCTGGTGTTGAAGTTGTGTGCCATCCTCTGGAGTAGAAGGTAGGAGTATCTGTGGCATTATTGACTAGGATTAGGGAGTGATCATCTTGCCAAGTTTCAACCTCTTCACCTCTGTGATCCAGATGGTTATAGCCCCAGCTCTGGGAGTGGCTATTAAAGTCTCCAACTGCTATAAAGTTGGTGGCTGGTACCTGTATAGTGCTGAGACTCAGGGGTTTGTTGTTCGGACAGTAATAGTTCAGGAGTTCTATTTCCATCTTGTCTACCTTTATCTGCAACAGCTGATATTCTGCTCCATCCATGAAGGTTTTCCTTTCGTGTGCAAAATGTTATTCCTTACAAGAGTAAGTACTCCTCCTTTTCGTCTATCTTGTCTGTCGGATCTGAAGCATTGATATCCCCTTATTTTAAAGGTTTCCATGTTGTCTTCCATTCCTCATTTATAGTTAGCACCACTTCAGTCCTTCTATTCTGTGTATTTATATTGTATAAAGTAAATTTATTTATTGCCTATAAGGCATAAAACTCTTCAAAATATTACAGAAATGAGACAAAGAAAGAATGGGACTGTTGCTCCCTCAGCCATGTTGTACCAGGCAACTAATATGAGGTTGTCCATGTGGCTGGCAACATCATGTTAAACAAAGTGCTACAAAAACCACAGCTGTAAGAGTATATGCATGCTCGTTGCAGGCTTCTTGTAGGGGAACCAGCTACTCTGGTGGCTTCATGCTCCATAAGGAGCAAACAGGAAAGTGATGATGAATTTACAATTATTTTTTATACGTATATTATGTCACTTCAGAATGATGACCTAAGTCAGTCTGCTTCCAGATGTTATTTTGTATACGTATATTATGTCACTTCAGAATGATGACCCAAATCAGTCTGCTTCCAGATGTTATTTTGTATACGTATATTATGTCACTTCAGAATGATGACCCAAGTCAGTCTGCTTCCAGATGTTATTTTGTATACGTATATTATGACACTTCAGAATGATGACCCAAGTCAGTCTGCTTCCAGATGTTATTTTGAGTGTGAAGGATTTAAAAGGCCTGAAACACTTGTTCTACCGAGGAACTACTCTGATGATCAGATTTTCTCCTTTTGTAACACTGTATAGAGTTTCCTGTCATCAAATATGAAATATTTTCTTATACTTGTCTGTAGCTGGTTTTAAAAGTATGACCTGTAGACAAATTTTGTATCTAATTTGATGCCTGGGTAAGACAGAAAAAAGTTAATATCAATAAAATGCTTCAGTATTGGTTCACGATTGACTGGAGCCATGACTAGTCAGACGAAGGTTAGTTCTTTTCTCTTGTCAGTAGATGCAGCCACTCATTTTGCTTTCAGAAAACTGAATATAAGAGATGGTGTCAAGGGAGCTAAACTGTGAGTGCAGAATTGACTGCAGAGTTATTGTTCTTTCTTGACATAGGTCTATATAAATTAAATCATAGATCTGTGGTAACTATGGTATCTTGCAGTTTTTTTGTTTGTTTGTGTGGGTCTGTTTTACTGTTACATTTTAGGACCATTTTATTGAGCATAAATGTGGGTTAACATCTTGGATAACCCTTCACAATTCCTTGAACAGCTAGTTGACCGGTTTATGCAGTATTATTTAACTAATGTCTGTAGGAGCTGTTTCGACAGCCTTATAAAATATAACCGTAGAGAGAATCGCCACTTGGTTGCGAGCGGCAGCTTTATCCTCTCAGGTTGCTGGATTTATCTCCAGTGCCCTCATGTCTCTCTTGCACACATCTTTGAACCTCAGCTGTGGTTGCCCAACTGTTCTTTTGCCATCTGCCAGTTGTCCGTAGAAGATATCTTTCGGGATGAGACCATCTTCCGCGAAGCGGAACATGGCCAAGCCAGCATAGTCTGCGCTGTCTAAGCAGTGTATACATATTTAGTAGGACAGCATGTTACAACACATGTGAAAGTAATGAGAAATAATAAAAGTAGTTACATGGTAGCACGAGAAAAGTGTCTTGGATATAGACATAACACTTTATTAAAGGTAAATCTAGTCCTGGAGCTTTTACTGCCAAAGAGGAGTGAAGTGTTGGAGACTTCACCGGTACTAGGTCTCTGCTTTATGAGTTCCCTTCCTTGTTGCATCTGCCTTCTGTAACTCAAGAGTAGAGTCAGGTACTTTTTTTTACAGCTGGCTAGGCTCGAGTGTGACTTGACCTGGTTTTGAACCCAGTCTGTTTGCCCCGAGAAGGAAGTGCTCTGCCACATGGATACTCATCATTTTTTATTTTTTTAAATGAAAGGTTTTAGGCAAACAAATTGGGGGGGGGGGGGGGGGGGGGGGGCAGTGGCATATATGTGAAGAATACATTAAGGTTGTGTCAGAAACATTAAAACTTAAGAAGGAAACATTACAACATAAAAAGACAATGTTAATTTGTAATCTGGAAACAGTAAGATGTAACAAGGAAGCATTAAGTTGTAATCTGGTAACAGTAAGATGTAACAAGGAAGCATTAAGTTGTAATCTGGAAACAGTAAGATGTAACAAGGAAGCATTAAGTTGTAAGAAAGAAACAATAAGATGAAAGACAAAAGCCTTATGGTGTAAGAGGGAAATATTAAAATGTAAGAAGGAAGAATTAAAATGTAAGAATGAAGCATTAAAACGTAAGAAGGAATCAAGATGTAAGAAGGAAGAATTAAGATGTAAGAATGAAGCATTAAAACATTAGAAGGAATCAAGATGTAAGAAGGAAGAATTAAGATGTAAGAATGAAGCATTAAAATGTAAGAAGGAATCAAGATGTAAGAAGGAATCATTCAGGTGTTGGTAGCCTGTTAGAGTGACCCTCAGAAGTCTATTACTGCCAACTTTCTGTGCATGATGGCACTTAAGTTGATCTGATGTATATCTTCTTCTTCGTACACTCTCAGACATCTACTTGAATGTTTTCAAAGAAAGCAGTAGTCAGTTTGAGGCTATTTGAATCTCCGAAGAGCTTTTCCACGAATGGTACTGGTGTCGGCCATATGCGCTTTCTCTATTCCGCATATGTTGGGCAACTTTGAAGCAGATGTTCAGTTGTCATTGTATCAGTGCCACAGTTACACTCATCGGTAGTTCCTATATCTGATGTATATAAAAACAGTCATATGGTCCTTATGTATTTGTACAATAGAACACTTTTAACAAGAGAATAGATTTTGTATCATAATAGGTTTGTAAGTTCAGTTGGTTGTGTTAGTTTTCATTTTTTTTTTTCACTTTGCTTAGTAAATTGAAACTTGTATTTTAACATTTCTTGAGTTTATTTTGGTTCTTGTCATCTTGGAGTGGATTTATCAACTCACTCTGATAAAATTGTTGGAAGCGCAGCCAGAAGATTATTGATTATAAATTATAGCGGGACATTTATTCATATAGAGAACAATAAAAACAGCAGCCAAAATGCTACAGACATTCATAATTGACTGACAGATAATAAACCTTATTGTCTTTTGATGGTGTCTTTTATTGTTTATTTAGATTTTGTCTGTTGTCATGTTCAGTTTTCTTTTATTGTTGTTGCTGAGGCAGGTTAATTCTCCTTGTTGACACTTCCACAACCGGTTATTTCTACATGGCTGTTATATTTTTGGCCAGGTAGTTTATCAGAGTTAACAGTCCTTAGTCAATTCTTCACAGTGATGTATCCACATATATTCTTAAGGGTAGGGGTTACATTGAAATGCTACTTTCCTAATTAAGGGCAGTATTAGTGCCCAGGCTTATTAGTAGTTATGTGTAACCAAGTTTTATGGTACTCTGCTGTTGGTTGTCATGGAACTGGTGGCCATTTTGAATTATAATGTAATATTTTAATTTTTTTTTTTTTTCAGTTATGAGCATCTCATATTTGAGTAGGAAGTTCGGCATGATATTTTAAAACTTAAGTCAAATCAGACTTTTTTAATGTCTCAGAGGTCTGATCTGATAAAAGTTTCATAATGCAAGGAAAATCTCAAGATAATTGATGAATGAAAAAAAGAAAATTATAAGAAAAGCAGTTAATAAAGAAAATTAAACCTTAATTATCAAAAAATGGCATAATTCCTATTTTTTTTAATTTTTTTTATTTTTCATTTTGAGCTGCCTCTCTTATTTCTGCCACCCCTATCTTTAAAAATGTTGTCTCCATAATCAGTTAACTCTTATGATGATCAGCTATTTCATATTTTTTTGTAATGATGATGATACCTCATTGATTATTTCTTCAGCTATATTGAATAATTGTTCCAAAAAATAGAGCAGACAAAATTCACATTCTCGTGCAGTGTTCTCTTTAATAAAGTTTACAAAAAGTCCCTTCTAAGAATGTTTCTTGAGTATATTACTTAAATGAAGGGCCGGGGGGGGGAAAAAAACCACAGCGCATCTTTCCACCTGTTCCCATTTGCCAGCGCAAGAAGGAATGCAGTGGTGAAGGAAGAAGATGGCACATGAGTTTTAACAGCAGTTGACATGCTCATCTGAACTTTCTTGGCTCAATAGTGGGCTGCAGCCAGAATTTTGTGAATATATTATAATTCTATCACTGAAAGCATGAATAAATCACGCACATATATGTTTATATATAAATTGATGAAATATTGTTGCATTGTAGAAATCACTGTTATATTTTGTTGGGCATTACTAATATTGATACACACAAATGCCATCTTTCGTCATTTATATTTTTAAAATGTATTCTATCACTGAAAGCATGAATAAATCACGCACATATATGTTTATATATAAATTGATGAAATATTGTTGCATTGTAGAAATCACTGTTATATTTTGTTGGGCATTACTAATATTGATACACACAAATGCCATCTTTCTTCATTTATATTTTAAAAATTTATTATATCACTGAAAGCAAGAATAAATCACACACATATATGTTTATATATAATAATAATAATAATAATATATATTTTATATATAAATTGATGAAATATTGTTGCATTGTAGAAATCACTGTTATATTTTGTTGGGCATTACTAATATTAGGATCTGCGGTAGCGCTGGCCTCCTAGCTCGGTGGTCCATGGTTCGATACCCAGTTGAGGTGGGATTTTTTAGACGGCAAACGGCTCCGGGGTCGACCTAGCCTCAAGAATTGGGTACCAGAACAACTCTGGGAAGGTTAAGGCGGCCAGCGTGATGCTGACCATATCATCGCTAGTGTGCCGATGGTCAAGAAAATACAGGCATAACACCGTATTCTCAATAGGGACCTCCCTATATATTACTAATATTGATGTGCACACATGCCATCTTTCTTCATTTATATTTGAAAAAAACCAGACCACATAGTCTTATATTTGGACTGACAGTCCGTGTGTCTAGGTTGAATGGGGCATCCCTCACCAAAACGAGGCAGAATTTTATTTAATAAGTAAATACATTCATTTATATGTTAATGTTTATTTACTACATGTGTTCTTGCTTACATTTGCATGTATTTTTATGACACTAGTCATGGAATCTTCTAGTGCCATTGATGGAGCAAAGTGTCTCACATTTTACTATTTTTTTTTGTTAGTGTGATTATATGAGTGGAATCCACATATTTTGCTGTCTTTCTCTTGTTATAAGTGTTTGTTCAGGGTGTCATCATAGAACATTGAGTGTTTGTTCAGGATGTCATCATAGAACATTGAGTGTTTGTTCAGGGTGTCATCATAGAACATTGAGTGTTTGTTCAGGGTGTCATCATAGAACATTGAGTGTTTGTTCAGAATGTCATCATAGAACATTGAGTGTTTGTTCAGAGTGTCATCAAAGAACATTGAGTGTTTGTTCAGGGTTTCACCATAGAATTGAGTATTTGTTCAGGGTGTCATCATGGAACATTGAGTGTTTGTTCAGGGTGTCATCATAGAACATTGAATGTTTGTTCAGGGTTTCATCATAGAACATTGAGTGTTTGTTCAGGGTGTCATCATAGAACATTGAATGTTTGTTCAGGGTGTCATCATAGAACATAAAGTGTTTGTTCAGGGTGTCATCATGGAACATTAAGTGTTTGTTCAGGGTGTCATATATTTATATGTGTAAATGTGATTCCTTCCTGCTACGACATTACTACTACACAGACATGAATGTAAGTTAACCAGATGTGATCATAATTTTTCACCCCCAGAGATGTAGTGGAGGGAGTAATAGGTGCCAAAGAGTGAGTTGTGTCCATATTTTTTCTCGTCACCGTTAACTCTCCTTTTATGTTGTACCTGATGTATCTGTGTGTTTGATCTCAGCCCAGTGGTGCCCGTTGAGAGCGTTTGCATTTTGTGTGAAAAAAGCCTATGGACTACTTAATAATACTGGGGTTATGAAAACTTGTGCGAAAAAGCAAAACACCACAACCTTTTAGGACTATGTAAACTGTAACTTTTGTGATCTGGTTTACGTCATTTTCCTTTTTGCCCCCTGTGGAGCATTTAGCCATTACTGTAGCTGGTGCCTGTGTAGGAAGCCCTGCCCCAAGCATTTACATGCACTTGCTGTGGTTTCTGTATCAGTTTGTATTACATGATGTGGTTGCCAGCCTCATGCACAACCTCATTTTAGTTGCCTTGTATGACATGCTTGAAGGAGTTGTAGTTCTGTTCTTTCTTTGTCTCATCAGAGACCTGCAGAAACTACACGGGGCAGACATTTTATCTTCTTCTTCTTCTGTTTCTTCATGTACCTTGCCTGATGGCGTAGGCGATCATATTTTTTTAACAGCTTCCTGTCTCATTACTTTTGATCTAGATAATTTCCTCATTTTTATGTTGCCTTTGATTTGACATCCATTGAAGGACGATTGTCTCACTGGTGTCCAGTTCTGTTCTTTCTTTGTCTCATCAGAAACCTGCAGAAACTACACAGGGCAGACATTTTATCTTCTTCTTCTTCTGTTTCTTCATGTACCTTGCCTGATGGCGTAGGCGATCATATTTTTTTAACAGCTTCCTGTCTCCAGTACTATTGATCTTTTCTGTTGGTGATTTCATCCCATGCCATGATGTCACACTGTCCAGTGTATGTTGTCTTTGTCTTCCTCTCTCGCTTTTCCCTTCAATCTTTCCTGTTGTCGTGATATATTTGAGCGTTCTTCTTCTAATAACATGCCCAATGAATGTGGATTGCTTCCTTCTAAAAGAAGAATAAACTATAGAAGATATAAAAAAAGACATACTAAAGTTTACATGCTGTGGAAAGATATTTGAAAAAATATTTTTAGTGGGATCGTGAGGTTTTTAACCTGTTCTAGAGTTACCTAAGCGTTGGATTCATTTGAAAAGCATTGGAACATTTTGACACGCAGCAGAGTGAACTAACTGTGCTTAAATATCCTTGCTTGATTCCTTGTCTAGGGCTCTATCTTGATTCCTTGTCTAGGGCTCTATCTTGATTCCTTGTCTAGGACTCTATCTTGATTCCTTATCTAGGGCTCTATCTTGATTTCATCATGATGAGAGAGAGGGGAAGAGCAGAATGTCAGATGGGCCTGCGTGCCCAATACTTAACCCTTTGAAAATAAAGTTTGTTCGTTCGCTCATCTAGGGCTTTATTTTATTTCTTGTCAAGGGCTCTATCTTGATTTTGTCTAGGGCTTTATCTTGATTTCGTCTATATCTTTATCATGATTCCTTGTCTAGAGCTCTATCTTGATTTCATCTAGAGCTTAATCTGTATTTCTTGTCTGGGGCTTTTATCTTTATTCCTTGTCTAGGGCTTTATCTTGATTTTGTCTAGGGCTTTATCTGTATTCCTTGTCAAGGGCTCTATCTTGATTTTGTCTAGGGCTTTATCTTGATTTCGTCTATATCTTTATCATGATTCCTTGTCTAGAGCTCTATCTTGATTTCTTCTAGAGCTTTATCTTGATTTCATCTAGGGCTTTATTTTGATTTCGTCTAGGTCTTTATCTGTGTTTCTTGTCTGGGGCTTTATCTTGATTCCTTGTCTAGAGCTCTATCTTGATTTCATCTAGAGCTTAATCTGTATTTCTTGTCTGGGGCTTTTATCTTTATTCCTTGTCTAGGGCTTTATCTTGATTTTGTCTAGGGCTTTATCTGTATTCCTTGTCTAGGGCTTTATCTTGATTTCGTCTAGGGCTTTATCTTGATTTCGTCTAGGGCTTTATCTGTATTCCTTGTCTAGGGCTTAATCTTGATTTGGGCTAGGGTTTCTTGTAGTATTTGTCTTGACCTGATTGTCTTAGATTTAAAAAGTGAAAGTTATTGGTAGTCCTATAGCAAATACTGCTGTAAGAGAGTAAAATATGAGAGGTTTCACTGTATTTAGTCTTAGCTTGTGGTAGGTTAACCAGTTCCCTTTCTTGCTGCCTTTGTCTTCCTTAAGTCAAGAGCAGATCAGGTCGGGTAGATAGACTGGAATGTGACGCTACCAGGTTTTGAACATGGCAACTTTGCCTCAAGATGTATGCGCTTTAACCACTCCACCAGTAAGTTCTCTGTTTTAAGAGAAGTATAGCTATAAATGTTTGGGAAACATCTTCTTTATTTACTTACTTAATCGTTCCTCTTCTACTCTGGAGTGTAGAGGTTTGTCAGAGAGAGCACCATACTATCCTGTCGGCTGAGTTCCTCCTGGCCTGGTTCCAATCTAGTCATCTGATAATGTTTTTTTGTTTTTTTAAAAGCTGTAATGTATTTTTGCACAGCCATTTGCATGAGCAGTGTTGTATCTGTTGATAATAGAATGGTAGTTATACATAGTGGTAATTGCTTGTACGTGAATTTGTAATTATTGAAACATGCCCCTCCATAGGTACATAGTCTTTAGTAATCTGAGTTATACAGATCATATAAATTCGTTAGTTCCTACACACGTGAACTTTGACTTGTAAGGCATGACCTTAGTAGGTTTTTTTTTGTTTGTTTTTGTCATCCAAAGAAGAAAGGTGTACACTTTTTTTGTTTTAAAGTTTTGTAGCTAAAGGAAATTTCAGAATGCTGCTTTTTTTTTTAATTATTTCAAACAAATAGAAGTTGGAGTGTGTTTTAAATGTATATAATTTACTGAACTTGTAGCATTTATTTCAGCTGAAGATTTTGTATGGCTACAAGTCTTGTATATCTAGACATGTGCCCTAATATAACCAACATACCACGTGTTTAGGTCGAAAGGGTTGTGCCTGTCCATGAAAAGGAAAAATTCCTTTAAAACAAAACAATGTATGGCAAAAAAAATTAATGTAGTACTTACGTTTTGTCTTTTTTTAAAATTTCTGTGTTTATTTTGTAATTTTCACTAAAGACAGCAGTAGAGGGTACTGTCTTTTTATGTTTTTGATAAATAATGGAGGAAACTTTGAGTCCTGTGAGCAGTAAACAAATAAGTAAATAAATAAATGAAGGTAATTAACAGGTACACGTTGGACATAAAGGATGACACTAGACAACAGAAAAGAAAATATAAGTTTATTTCATGTTTTTGTAGATTGTCTCTAACTAAAGAAGTGTAGAAAACTTTTAAATTGTGCTTTTCGTAATTAAGTGGGGTAACCCTTTTTCTTTTTAAATTAGGTATTGCATAATTAAAGAAATGATCATTCTCTTGTCCTTTCTGTTGTTGAAAAGGCTTTCTGATACCATTTATAGTTTTTGTAGTCAGCTTGGAACATGCATGCTCTTCATGTTGTTCGGGTGGCGTGCGTGCACACGCTCACTCACACACAAATACACGTGCTAATTGAGCAGCAAATACTGTAGGGAAATTAGTTGTGAGGACTGCATGACGTAATCTGCTACAGGTTGTGGGCTTTTGGTTGGAAGCATGCCAGCAGTGTATGTCATGATGTACCTTTCTTTCATTGTACAACAGCCATTTTATATATATATATATATATATATATATATATATATATATATATATATATATATATATATATATATATATATATATATATATATATCTGCCATCAATGGTACCTATACCTTGTAGCGGTATGGCAGCTTGCGTACCCTGACAATCCCCAGAGCTATGCCAGTGGGAGTTTTACTCCTGGTAGGTTCAACCAAGCTGGACTGGTCTGTGTGGGTAGGGGTCAGACAAAAAGCTGGTACCCTGGTCCTCCAGGTTGGGGGTTTTAGCATAGGGCTGACACCCCTGTCTATGTAAAAAAAATAATGAAGTTACGGAAACAACATCAAATGAACAAACTTTGCTGCGGGATGGACATTCGGAGTCTGTGGCTTGTATGACTGTCAGTGGTGAAAGCCGAAAGGAAGCCACTGACATGAAAACGGATGTCCTGACCGCAAAACAGGATACAAGAATAGGATTTTGGAATGTCAGGACAATGTACGAGACAGGTAAACTAAGACAGGTCACGGCAGAAATGAGAAAAAACTACAGGTTACACAATCCTGGGGATAAGTGAGAGCAGATGGACAGGGCAGGGGAAAAAGTTTTAAAACAGCAACAGGAGAAACAGTACTTTACTCTGGAAGAGAGGATGGACAGCACAGTGAAGGCGTAGCCATTATTCTACAGAAAGGGATAGAAAGGACATTACTGGAATGGAAACCCATCAACAACAGACTGATACGATTGAGATTGAGAGGGAGATTCACCAACACGACAATAATACAATGCTACGCACCAACGAATGATAGCGATGAGGAGGTCAAGGATGAATTCTATCAACAACTGCAGAAAGAAATGGAGGACACACCTAGATATGATCTTGTTATAGTAATGGGAGACCTCAATGCGAAAGTTGGTACACACAATACATATAATGAAAGAACAATGGGGAAATGCGGCAGCGGAATAGCAAACGAAAATGGGGATAAGCTAATAAGTTTCTGTAGCATAAACAGCCAGGTCATTGGAGGAACACTTTTCCCACATAAGGAAATTCACAAGTTAACATGGGAATCACCAAATGGTCGGGACAGAAACCAGATAGACCCCATCATGGTTAACGGTAGATGGAGACATGCATTACAAGATGTTAAGATAAGAAGAGGTGCAGATGTAGGAAGTGATCACCATTTAGTAGTAGCAAAACTGAAAGTGAAACTAAGAAGGGCTGGACCAACTGTAACTACACAGAAAAGGTTTGACATCAGCAAATTGAAGGACCCCCTTACCAGAAAAGCTTTTGCGGCCGACATTAAGAAACGATATCAAATTGCCAAAAGCCAGGAAAAGACATTGACTGATGATATAGACCAGAATTTCAACACCATTTCAACAGTATATAAGGAAAGTAGCAAATCATGCTTAGGATTCCAGGAAAGGAAGAAGCAAGACTGGATAACACCAGAAACACTAAACACCATAAAGATGAGAAAGGAAATGAAAAGAAAGAAAACAGAAGCGAAGTCCCCTAGGTTAGAGCAACTATATAGCGAACGGTACTTTCAGCTGGACAAGGAAGTTAAACGCCAAACCCGAGCCAACAAAAGGAATTTCCTAGACGATCTTGCAAGACAGGCAGAAGAGGCAGCACTGAGAAATGAACAAAGCACAGTAAACAAAATAACTAAAATCATCAGTGGAAAACGAGGTGCAAAACAATATTACATTAGTAAGAGATAAGCAAGGAAATCTCATCACGACAGCAGAGGGACAGAAAACAAGATGGGCAGAGCATTTCAGAGAAACTCTGAATAAGGAACCACCAGAGACACAATTGAATGTTCCTGAGGATAAAAACGATCTAGATGTTACTACAGACATTCCACGAAAAGAAGAAATCATCACAGCAATCAAAGGGTTTAAAGAATAAAGAATGGAAAAGCTCCTGGGGCCATGATAACTTAAATGCAGAGCTATTTAAGACAGACCCTGAGCTAGCAGCAGAACTATTAGAACCACTATTTGCACAAGTCTGGAAAACGGGGACAACACCATCAGAGTGGAACAAAGGAATAACTGTCAAATTGCCCATGAAGGGGAGATCTGGCAGACTGCAATAATTGGAGAGGAATCACTCTTCTCTCAGTTCCCCAGCAAAATACTAGGCAGGATAATTATACAGAGAATTTCAAAGGCAGTAGACTACAAACTGAGGAAAGAACAAGCAGGATTTAGAAAGAACAGAAGATGTGTAGACCATATATTCACTCTCAGAAACATTATAGAGCAGTGCTCAGAATGGCAAAGACAGCTTTACATAAATTTTGTTGATTTTGAAAAGGCTTTTGACAGCATACATAGGGACAGTTTATGGAAAATACTGAGGGCTTATGGAATTCCAAGCTGCATAGTGGCAATCATAAAAAGCCTCTATGCCAACTTTACGTGTAGTGTTGGGCAGAGCAACCTAACCTTCGAGGTGAAGACAGGAGTACGACAGGGATGCCCCTTATCAACCACTCTTTTTTTAACAGTCATAGACTGGGTGATGCGCCACACAACAGAGGGCAGTCCAAGAGGAATAAGATGGACTACATTTTCTACATTGGAAGATCTGGAATATGCAGATGACATTGCACTGCTGGCACATTCACATCAACACATCCAGGAAAAAACGGATAGACTTAATAAATTTAGCCAGCAGGTGGGCTTGAACATCAATTTAAAGAAGTCTGAGATCATGACGCTCAATGTGAGCAACCCTGAGCCCATATCAGTAAGGAATCAGCAACTGGTACAGACAGATACCTTCACATACCTAGGAAGCATAGTAACACCAGACGGTGGGGCAGGCAAAGACATCAACATCAGAATGAATAAGGCAAGAACAGCCTTCTTTAGCCTAAATAACATCTGGAAGTCCTCCCCAATACAGCACAAGCACAAAATTAAGATTATACCAGAGTTGCGTGCTTTCTGTGCTTCTCTATGGTGCGGAATGCTGGAGAGTCACAGAGAAGGAAATGTCAAAATTGTCCTCTTTTCACACAACATGCCTAAGAAAAAAATTCACCGCATCTTTTGGCCGAATACCATCACCAACCAAGATCTGCTTACTCGTAGCAAGCAAGAGGACATGCACACCATCATAGCTGGCAGACGCTGGAGCTGGGTTGGTCATGTCCTCAGAAGAGACCCCGATGCATGGCCATCACAAGAACAGCTATGCTTTGGACCCCTGAAGGAAAACGAAAGAGAGGCCGACCAAAAACAACTTGGCGGAGGACTGTGGAGGCTGAGATGCAAAGAATGAACCAGAGTTGGGGCACTGTACGAAGGATGGCCACCGACCGTGCAAAGTGGAATCAATTTGTTGTTGCCCTACAAGACGCCACTAGGCGTGATGGCCACTGACTGCTTTGACGGTCGGTGGTTAAGGATCGAAGAAGAGAAGAAGGATAATATATAGATATATATATTATATATATATATTATATATATAATATATATATATATATATTATATATATTGATATATATATATATATATATATATATATATATATATATATATATACCTGCCTGCAGCTGATCCTCTTGCCAAGCATTCACATGCTCCTGCAGCTATGGTTTTTGTAGTAATTTGTTTGACATGATGATATAATCAGCCTCATGAACAACCTCCTATTAGTTGCCTTACATGTCATCTCTGAGGGTGTAGTAGTCCCATTCTGTCTTTGATGAATGCTGTCCTTGACATTGGTTGACTGTTGGCTGCAGGATATTCTGTTACCAATAGTAATTATTGTGTATGTTGTGGAACCACCTATGTTTGTTGAGTAGCTGATGCACCAGCGGTTACTGCATGAGCCTCTTATTATTGTTTTTATCTCTGTTGTACACCATCTTCATGTTTACTGCTGTTGTCAGCCACTGTAACAGCAAATCACCATCATTGATGGTATAGATGGTGCTACCATCAGTGGGGATAGATCATGCTGGTTGTGGTGGTTCAACATCTTGAACCCAAGAAGACCCTGACACATGGCAGGCAATGCATTGTGAAAACTTCTAGACAGTGTTACAAGGCAGTCCTTGCCAGAAGAATCCGCGGGGTAAGAGAGGTACACACAATGAGAACTGGAGACATAAATGAAAGGGCTAAAGAAGACATGGAGAGATGTTGAGTAGATAGTGGAGAGATGTTGAGTACATAGTTGAGAGATGTTGAGTAGATAGTGGAGAGATGTTGAGTAGATAGTGGGGAGATGTTGAGTAGATAGTGGAGAGATGTTGAGTAGATAGTGGGGAGATGTTGAGTAGATAGTGGGGAGATGTTGAGTAGATAGTGGGGAGATGTTGAGTAGATAGTGGAGAGATGTTGAGTAGATAGTGGAGAGATGTTGAGTAGATAGTGGGGAGATGTTGAGTAGATAGTGGAGAGATGTTGAGTAGATAGTGGGGAGATGTTGAGTAGATAGTGGGGAGATGTTGAGTAGATAGAACAGGAGGACGTGTCACAAATTTGTTGAAGGTCTGTCCTCCTTAGGGAGCTGACGAGTAATGAATGAAGCAAGAACTGCTTATGTATAATTGTATTCAGTTGTTAGAAGATTGATATTAGGGCTTGTGGTCCCAGACAGCTAGATGTTATTGTTATTACCATTATACCATTCTACAGTGGATGGTTGTGAAAAAAGAATTTAAAAACGGTGATTCGTCTTACTAGGACATAAGAAAAAAGCCAATGTTGCGGCCGCAAGGTCTTCATCAGGGAAAGGAAAGAAAATGAGAGCTAAGTAGGACACATAAGAATATTAATAAAAGTGGCAAAGACCTAGCATGCCCACCGAAAGGAGAGCGTGGCATGAAAACATGAAATGGCTGCCATTTCTGGGTGTAAGCAATAGAATCTAGGAAGGGACATGCAACAGAATGCTTGTACCATTCTAGAGAATTACAAATAATTTGGATTGTTTAATCAGAACATCTCTGTAACATGGGCTTTTAAATGAAATACATTATAAATTGCAACAATGTTTTATATGTTATTGTTTAAATTTTACACATTATTTCAGAAGGATTTGAATTTTGCAATGTTTATGTTAATATTTGAATATTGTTTATTTTCGGCATTTTGGCATATCATGTTTTTGTTTGTTTGTTTTTGAGAAAGAGGCAGCTATGTTTAAACCTTTATGTGATTATGTTAAAGTGACTATCAAGAGTTAATAAATGCTTTTTTTTTTTCAACCAGCATTTTGATACAGATGATATACCTGCACTTAAACCAAGAAACGGAAATGAAAACCATTTCAATTGAATGAGGTGTATGTAAAGAACCTTGTAGTTCTCAAAGGGTACTGTAGTACTGGTACCTTGAGGTTACTATTGTTCATGGATTTTGCCTTTATTATTCATTGTTAGTATTTTCTTCATTGACTTGTCCCCTTTGTTAAACCATATATTGTCTAGTATCGGCCATAAATCAAAAAATCTTCCTGTCTGTGTGTTGTTACATGCATCCATCATGTAATTTTTTTTTCTTCACCTTATTCTGCTTCCAGCACAATTGTGTCCAAGCCTAAAGAGTTTGCCCACCTCATCAAAAACAAATTTGGCAGCGCTGACAATATTACACAGCTAAGTAAGTTCTATTTAGGTATGTATTGTCAGTTTGTCACAGCTCTGATTTAGTCTTGTTTCGTATAGCATCCCCATTTTTTTATCTTTGATGTATTAAAGCTAGTTAGCAGTGTACAGTGTATTACCTGTTCCTCTTAAAAGTTTGTAGATATAGTCAGTATTGTTCTTCAAGGCACAACTGTCAGTTGTGCAGTGTGTTTGAGAATGAATAGTTTCTGGTATACAGATATCAATCCCAGAGAACATTCACATTAGGGAACCTGTGCACAAATAATCATGAGTATGCGGCTCGAGAAGAATCTTTACATGATAGACCCATGATCCACCCTGAAGAAGAGTGGGAAATGTCAAAGAGAACCGGCAGAACTGTAGGAGAGGAAGCCAAAGTAATTAGAACCTTGTGGGCAATGTCAATGAATCATGATCATCAATATCTTACAGCTCCCCACAGAGCACTGATCCTCAACAAAAACATGTGCCAAGCCTTCCTGTCCTGTGACATAGAGTCAGTGTTGTTCCATATCTTCTTTACTCCTCTCATGTCTGTCGTCAGTTCTCTTCCCCGTCTGTTTTTTTGTTGTTGTTGTATTGCTCTATTTCTTTTACCCCGGAGATTCCAGAACAGGTGCAGCCTTGTAATGCTAATAACCATGAATACAATTCTATCAGCTAAGGAGGATTGGGCATGGATCCAGCTACCCCATCCTGTAGAAACATTTAGCCACAAAAACCTCAGCAACAATAAGGACAGGTCAACTAAAGCTAAAGAATAGTGTGCAAATGAAAAAGGAAAAGTAGCTGCACTTACAGCTATGTTGTCCATGGAGAATCTTCTTTGTTCACTTTCAGACGTCAACTTGAATATGTTCAAAGAAAGACAGTTGGTATCTCTGTAGAGTTTTTCAGTTTTTCCATAAATTGTGCTGGTGATGGCCCAATGCACTTTCTCTATTCCTCATATGTTGGGTACCTGTGAAGCAGATGTTCAGCAGTCATTTTATCGGTGCACAGTTACATGGAGATAGAGAAAAGATACGTGAATGAATGGAATAGAATGAATGAACATATATGTTTAAAACCTGAATAACTGCTTGCACTAGAAAGATGGTCTGAAAAAGAAAATAACAATCAGGTGAAGAATTGTGGCAGGCAAGCACAATTGCCAATAAGCAAGCAGCACCATCAGGAAAATGATGGATAGAAAATGGTCTGTGATGGATAATACTATCTGTTTAGTTAATACTATCTGTTTAGTTAATCCTCTTTATACTCCTAACGCTCATGATCACTTTTGTAGTGCTCATGCGGTAAAGGAACCCATTCTTAAAGTATATAATCAGGACACAGGCAAGCATGGCTAAAATCTCAAAGATAACCATACATTTACAAAAACAAATATTGTGATCATAGAGCTGTTAAGTAGATTATCAAATTGCATCACAAGAAGCCTTGCCTCTTGTTCAGTACCTGGAGAAAACCTATGACCTTCGAAAACTTCAAAGAAATGATATACAGTCAAGACTATATTTCTTCCATCAGAATGGAACTTATACCAACTGACACTCCAAAGTGATGCTTATTAACTGCATTGCCGATTATCAAAATAAGGCCACTGAAGACTACTTCATAAAAAAGCACATAATCTTGGATTATTTTTATTAAGTTCTACTTAAAATAGCATAAAAATAAATACAATCATATAAATTATGAAATAAATACAATTCTTGACTATTGTTTACTTCCTGTGTAATCAACATTTACGACGGAGTACTTTTTTAGTCCAACATGTCTTTTCATCTTCTTCTTCGTACACTCGCAGACGTCTACTTGAATATTGTCAAAGAAAGCAGTAGTCAGCTTGAGGCTGTTTGTATCACTATAGAGTTTTCCCAGTAATGGTATTGGTGTAAGCCATATGTGCTTTCTGTGTTCTTCATATGTTGGGCATCTTTGAAGCAGATGTTCAGCTGTAATTGTATCACTGCCACATTTACACTCATTGGTAGTTCCTATCTTTAGCTTGTTGAATATATGATGTCCCAATCTGTTGTGGCCTGTGCAGAGTCTGAAGATTATCATTTGTTCTCTTTTGCTGAGCTGGTAATATACATCATTTTGTGTGTGACCTGGATGCTCTGCATTTTTGTCTGTATCTGGTTCTGATAAAACTCTTTGCCTCTTCAAAAGTTATGTTTTTATCAGGTGGAGGTAGATTTCCACCTCCCTTCGCCAATCTGTCAGCCTGTTCATTGCTGGGGATGCTACAATGAGAAAGTGATTTTATACCAAAATGCTTTAGACAAAAGAGTTTTAGACATTACAAAGCATATAAATAAATAATATACAATGAGCTGGTATGAAAACATTGATAATCACAAAAATAATCAGGGATATTACGACCAATATGCCTTTAGACAGATGAACTGTTGGACAGGAACGTCATTAAGCGAAACGGCTTTTAGACCAAAGTGATTTTATACCAAAGTGCTTTAGACAAAAGGGTTTTAGCCAAAAATGCTTTAGATGAATGTACCTACATACACATTACAAAGCGTATATATAAATAATGTACTTTATATGTGATTTAAGAAATATCCTACTGTGATTTTGGCTTTACATGCCATCCTCAGAATGCAAAGCTCAGTGTAAGATGTGACACAAATGTCATGTGTATAGGCATATAAGCTATTTTAGGAGTCGACAAAAGCAGAGCTTCCCTTGTTGGACATCATGACAGAAAGGGTCGAGCATGATTGTAGTGGAGCTCAAGTAGCCCCTCCTATAAAAACATAATCACAAAAATAATCAATGATATTATGAACAGGTCATCCTGTCGAGTAATTCAGATCAGCCTTTCAGGTTGAGAAAGACCTTCCAGCTAAAGCAGGGTTTTTTTAAAAACATTTTTTGTGCCATGGATCCCTTTGATTGTCCGATGCAGGCTATGGACCCCTTTGATTGTCTGTTGAAGGCTATGGACCCCTTTGATTGTCTGTTGAAGGCTATGGGCTCCTTCTTGGAACAAAATGAATGCAAAAGCATTAACAAAATTCTTTACATTTCAAATTTTAGGATATGTACACTGACCCCCTAAGATCTAGTCATTGACCTACAAGGGGTCCATTGATCACAGGTTCAGAAACCCTGAGTTAAAGGAATAGAGGATTGGCTGAAAAGAACACATGGAGATGACATGAAGAAGACATGGCAAACATTGGACTGGATGATACAGAAGTGGGGGGGAGAGAGAAAGAGACTTGACTTAAATGCAAAGACCTATGCTGCACAGGCACCTGAAAGGCAAAGAAGAAGAACTCCAGAAGGAAAGAAATATAATCCTTGATAGTAAACCTAATGAGTTAAAACAAATAAGTGGTAAATGTCTGTAAACTTGAATCCGAAATGCTCGGGGATTTTTTCAGTTTCCAGATGTCGCCCAAGAGTAGCCAGAGTCGCCCAAAATGTTTTAGAAAATCACTCAACAGTTGAACAAAAAACTTTTTATTTTCATAATATTTTGGTTTTCAGGTATTCGGATTCAAGGATACAGACCTGTAATGATAATGAAAGCTAAAGTGTAGAAAAGGATCTGTGCCACTTATCCTCATTGGATATTTGTATGCTTTCTGGCACATAAGTCAAGAAAAAAGTCTCTTCCAAATTTCTCTCTCCTGGGATTTACTTTGTGTACCCCTCTGAGGTTTATCTCTGTTTAATCCAGAGTTTTCCATTTCTCCTCATATCTGTGTTGTATTACACTGTTGCACATGGTGTATTACATTGTTGCTCATGATGTATTACATTTTTGTTTATGGTATATTACATTTTTTGTTCATGATGTATTACAATTTTTTTTTTTGTACATGATAAATTAAATTTTTGGTTCAAGATGTATTACATTTTTGTTCTCTATATATTACATTTTTTGTTCATGATATACTACATTTCTCCTCAACAGGCACCTGATCCACCTCCATGTTTTTGTCTTAATAATGACTCTCAGTAGACAGAACGATGCATTTACAGTTTAAATAGCCAACCCAATCAAAGATAAAAGAGATGCATTTGACATTTAAATAGTCTACCCAATCAAAGATAGAAAGATACATTTACAGTGTAAACAATCTACCCAATCAAAGATAGAAAGATACATTTACAGTGTAAACAATCTACCCAATCAAAGATAGAAAGATACATTTACAGTGTAAACAACCTACCCAATCAAAAATAGAAAGATACATTTACAGTGTAAACAATCTACCCAATCAAAGATAGAAAGATACATTTACAGTGTAAACAATCTACCCAATCAAAGATAAGAGAGATGCATTTGAAGTTTAAACAACCTACCCCATCAGTATAAACTGTGATCTTGTTTGTTCATATCTATAGAACTAGATGACACCGTAGCAGCAGAGCCTACTTCTGATGGAAAGTCTGGGGGAACATTACCGGCAAGGTGAGTGCATCACTCAGGTATAAGAGTTAAAGTATTGTCTAGGACTTGAAGAAAAGAGAAATGTCCAAGTAGAAAATGCCTCTTCATCATTAAGATTGGTTGGTAAAGATTACCTCACCTATATACACTAACCATTTGTGAAAAATACCATCCTTGCCTAGACTGACAGGCTGTGAAGATTACCATCTCTGTGAAGATTACCATCTCTGTTTCAACACATGGGTTTATATCTGTGATGAATTCTGTTCTGCTTGGATTGACATCAGTGATGAATACTATCTTTGCTTTGATTGACATCTATGATGAAAGCTGTCACTACTTGGATTGGCATCTATGAAGAATATTATCTCCGCTTGAATTTATATCTATGAAGAATGCTATCCCTGCTTAACTTAAATTGGCATCTGTTAAGAATACTATCCCATCTTGGACTGATGTTTTGTGAAAAATATCCTCGCTTGGAATTATTACTGTGAACTCACTATCCCTGCTTGGATTCACATCTATGAAGAATACTGTCCCAGCTTGGATTTATGTCTTAGAAGAATATTACTCATGCCTGGGTTTATGTCTTTATTCAGTACTGTCCCTTCTTGGATTGGCATCTGTGATGAATACCATCCATGCTTGGACCGGCATTGTTAATTCTACCCTTGCTTGGGAGGGCATCTGTGATGGACACCATCCATACTTGGACCAGCATTGTGAATACTACCCCTGCTTGAAAGGGCACCTGTGATGAATAGTCCACGCTTGGATTGCAGTCTGTGAAGAAAACTAATACTGCTTGGATTGGCAGTATCTGAAGAATACCTTACGTGCTTAGGCTTAGAGTGATGAAAACATTATGAGCTTGGATTGATACTTACAGCTCATTAAAATGAGCTTTAAAATGACCTGTGATGCCAAAAACTTCCATACATTTTTTAAAATGCAAGTTTTGATTGATAGATGAATCTCAGAATGGAATAATTCAAGCAAAAATTGCATTCTAGACAATAAGGATCATCTCATTGAACAGTGGAAAAAGAAAACAGTTCTTCAGTAAAACATAGTTCCTATGCTGTCATATAGAAGTGAATCACAGACAGTAAACGGGCAAGATTTCTAGGGGGCCAAAGATATGTGATTTTACAGAGGAAAGTTTAGAAACCCATGGAAAGCTAAACAAACAAAAGAAAAACATTGAGGGTGTCACGACATAGGTCATACACAAACATATAAAACAAGAAGTTGTTTGCCTTCACTGGGCATTGCAATGAGAAGAAAAAATACTTTAAGGCAAAATATGATGGGGAGATAATGTGGCAATCAAATGAATAGAAACTGAACAGTTTAACAGCATGGCATGATAATGTGGGGGGTGTCATCAATGTACAAAACCAGAAGTTGTGGAGAAGTGTGATCATTAGTGCCAGTGCATGGCTTATAAAGAAGGAGAAGAAGAATAAGTAGTTTTGATTAAATGTAACTTTTGTTACAGATAGTAATGTCGGGTCTCCCCCACCTTTGTCTTTGATATTTTCAACATTGTTATCTTTATTACCAACATCTATTTTCAGTCATTTTAGTTGCTTTTACCTTTATCCATGTATCGTTTCTGTATCATTGTCAGTGTATCTACTAATTCGTTATTTTCCTCTTTAATCATATTTTCATCATTGTCCCCTTAAGTCATATTCTCATCATTGTCCCCTTGAGGCATATTCTTATCATTACCCCATTTAATTATATTCTCATCATTGCCCCCTTTAATTATATTGTCATCTTTGTCCCTTTTAATTATATTCTTATCATTGTCCCTGTTACCGATATTATTTTGTTGTGTGCGTGTGCTGTTGCTCTAGATACGTTTATTGGCCTGTCGGGCTTACTGTTAGTGGCCGACTTGTTGTTTGATTATGCGAATATTGGTGCGCCGTTTCTTTGACTTAGTTAGTGATGACAATGTGAACACAACGGCAACGAATGGGTCATAAGACTGACCAACTTGTAAGGGATGTAAGCTGGACCCATGTAGAGCATCAATCACGGCACGGTTTATTAAACGAAAAGGACATCATAGGCATCAAATGGTTTTTCATGGCAAAACGAATACGTAGTTAATACATTCATAGTTGATAGACATTATTTATCAAATGGTCATGGAAGGAGAATGTTCAACAATACAAGTTATCAATATTGAACTTGACCGATCTCACTAGCCGTCACCATCTCAAGGGTGACGGAAGCTCTGCCGCAAAATGTCCATATAATCTTAGTTTCCATTACAAGACTTGTGTAAGAATTTGGAGAACTTCCATAAAGATAATGCGTTATGATCCGATAAACTTTTCCAGCAGGAATTTGGGCGCACTAGCGACACGCCATAGCTAGACGTGCCGAAGCTCTGCCAAATACTTGCAAAGGATAAACGGAGTATCTACAGGATACTTGAAGAGCCGGTTCTGGCTAATATATATATATGCTCCACTTAGGGAGATATCATAATATAATACAGTGTGTCTTCCCACGACTTGGGGTCCAAGACATATAACAATATTCGTCCAAGACGTCTGTCCATACCAAAGGACCTTCGGATCTGCCTCAAGCATCATAACTGGATGGCAACAAATCGACGCAACAAGCCGCGCCATCCCGTTCAAATATTGTGCATGGTGGCACGCAAATACTTACATATACAATCAACTTAGATGTTAACTCCCACGCGAAAAGAACTTAACAGTCCCCTTCTGGCATATTCTCATCATTATCCCTTTAAGTCATATTCTTATCGTTGTCCCCTTTAGTCATATTCACATCATTGTCCTCTTCACTGCGAAGACAGCTCATGTGGAAATGATTAAGCTTCTTGGCATGTCTGCTATACACTGTCCATGTTTCACAGGCATGCAGGAGGTTAGTGAGCACTATTGCATGATATACTTTTATCTTGGTGGCGGCACTAATTCCTTGTCGATCCCAGACATTTGTACTGTTCCTGGCATTTCTCCTGAAGTTGGCGTGCGGCAAATATATCGACTGTCCCACGGCCTGCTCGGAAACCACACTGACTCTCTGGGAGTAAGTCCTGCGATTCGAGATGAACAGTCAAGCGGTTGAGCAGGACTCGAGCCAGGATTTTCCCACAATAGAAAATAGGGAGATTCCCCTATGGTTATCACATGATTGATGATTTCCCTTTCGCTTGTATATGTGAACGATGGTGGCATCTTTCAAATCCTGTGGTATCTGTTCTTCATCCCAGACTGAGTGGAAGAGGTCTGTTAGTCTGCAGCAGCATGCTGCCTCCAGCTTTATAAATCTCAGCAGGAATGGCATCTGATCCAGGGGCCTTGCCGCTGGACAGTAGACTGGCTGCTTTCTTGACCTCTTCAACGCTGGGTGGAAGGTCAAATCTGACATTGACTAACTTGCGGTATGCTTGCAATGGCCTGGTCGTTGATGGATAATTTAAGATGGCACTGAAGTGTTCTGCCCAGCGTTCCAAAATTTGCATTTTATCAGTGAGCAATGCCATGCCATCAGCATTTAG
The DNA here is from genome assembly GCA_024509875.1 of Oreohelix idahoensis. Lineage (NCBI taxonomy): Eukaryota > Metazoa > Mollusca > Gastropoda > Stylommatophora > Oreohelicidae > Oreohelix > Oreohelix idahoensis. The sequence continues at coordinate 22,125 of JAMPIV010021814.1, read as the reverse complement.
GACCGGTGATGATTAATTCGATTGAGGGCCATATATTGCTTTCAGGGCATCATAAAAGCGCTTTGAGTCATTTCTGTCTGCATATCTCTGTATCTCTTCTGCTTTATAGCTGAGCCATGCATCATGCATCTTCCTGAGCTTATTCTGGCCAACTCTGCGTATATTGGTAAAGGCTGTCTTTTTGGATGTTAAGGAAGGGTTGCTTTGATAGTCTCTGTGCAAGTGATATTTTTCAGCCAGCAGTGTTTTAATATTTTCGTCATTCTCATCAAACCAGTGGCCCATGGTGGTTTGACCGAGCTCAACGTCCCTCAGACGGCTGTCCAGGTCCCTTGAGAAGCTCTCTGCAGTTGCTTCACTTTTAAGTTTTGTGACGTTGAACCTCTTCATGGGTTTCTGACTCTGGTGTCTTTGCTTGGGCTGTATGTTAAAGTTGAGTTTTGAAACAATCAGCCTGTGGTCGGTCCAGCATTCGGCACCACACTTGGCCTTGGTCACTCTCATGTCACGTCTTTCACTCCTTCTCGTGACAACATAATCAATGAGATGCCACTGTTTGGAGCAGGGGTGCATCCATGTTGTTTTATTTCGAGTGGGTAGGCGAAACATGGTGTTCGTGATGGGCAAATCATGTGTGGCACACAGGCTGAGTAATAGGAGCCCATTGCTATTATATTTGCATATGCCATGTTTTTCAAGTATTCCATCCCAGGTGTTGTGGTCAGTGCCTACTCTGGCGTTGAAGTCGCTGAGAATAATATGTTTCTCAGATTTAGGAACTGATGAGATAATAGAGTTAAGTTCGTCATAGAACTTTTCTTTTGTTTCCTCGGGGTTTGTCATTGTTGGGACATATGCACTGATCAGTGTGGCACTTCTGTTGCTTCCTAGTGGGACATGAAGGGTCATTAGGTGATCGTTAATGCCCTTGGGAGATTTGACAAGTTTACGTATGATATAAGATTTAATGGCGAATCCAACGCCAGCCTCAAGCCGTTCCTTGCTGTCCCGCCCACTCCAATAAAATATGTAGCCACCTCCAATTTCAGTAATCTGACTTTCTTCTGGTAGTCGCGCGCCAGTACTTTGGCCACAAGTGCAGTCCGTCTTTCAGGTCTGTCGGCCAGGGTGTTGTCGAGTAATGTTCGCATGTTCCACGTGCCAAAGGTAAGCACCTTCATTTTTTGTTCGAACGCATGATTGGGATACCCTCCAGCCGTGTCAGGCTGGTCAGAGTAGGTTAAAGCAGGCTATGTTCAGGGCACCTTTTCTAGCCCCTTCCTCGTGCCATGGAGGTGAGCAGAGTGATCATAAAGAGGGCTGCTCAGGGGGCTGCCGGATCTCGCCGCAGCTTAAAAGTTCCAGCGAGAAACAACCTTATGGCCTGAGCCACCTGTGTGCAGGATTGTGGCTGCAGCTTGAGTGTATCCACACTTTCTGGTTCGCCACTCCCCCATCGCCACAGGTCTTTGAGTGTAGTGTCTGTATGTTTCTGTCTGAAGCTGTGACTTGCGCTGTAATTGGATTTAAGTGAGGAAGAGTTGCACTAATCATCATCCTCACTCTCTCGTCCTGAATTATCTGGTCCAGTGGCAAAATATTATCGAGATGACTGGAGACAACACAGGATGCAGTGTATGACCAGGGCGTTCTAAGTGTCTCACCGTGCTCTTTGCGTTCCACTCCACGGTGCTGGTAGCTGCCCTCATAACCATTGATCCAGCTGGTGGCTTCATCCACATAGTCTGCCAAATCCAGTCTTCCCATGCTAGGTAGACAAGCCCTGTTTTTCACCGAGGGTTTGAATCCCCCTCGGCTACCCTCACCTGGTTTAGCCTGTCAGTCGAGGCAGTGTAGCAGTGTGTGGCAGCTGTGCATGCACCAGCTACTTGGAGCCACAGGTGAGAGCTGAGAGGTAGGTGGGGACCAATTGTGGAAGAGCCACTTCCAAAGGAAGTGTGTCCCCATTAATTATAATCTCATAATTGTCCCCTTTAGGCATATTTTTATCATTGTCCTCTTAAGTCATATTCTTATCATTGTCCTCTTAAGTCATATTCTCATCATTGTCCTCTTAAGTCATATTCTTATCATTGTCCTCTTAAGTCATATTCTCATCATTGCCCTCTTAAGTCATATTCTTATCATTGTCCTCTTAAGTCATATTCTCATCATTGCCCTCTTAAGTCATATTCTTATCATTGTCCTCTTAAGTCATATTCTCATCATTGCCCTCTGTAACCACATTCTCATCATTGCAATCTGTAATTTTATTTTCATCAATATCCCCTTTAATTATATTCTCATCATTGGCCTCCTTTAACCATATTCTTGTCGTTTCCCTCTTCATCGGTGCCATATTTTCATCATTGTACCTTTTTTCCATCACATGCACAAACCAGTTTTAAGTATACCAGTGATGATGAAGCCTCAAGCATTACATCAGGATCAGGCCCCCAAGCCACTCACAGCTCCCCCCACCACAGTGCTCAGACAAGCGCACAGGTAATGACCTTGAACCCAGCACTGCTGGAACCAATCACAGACGAGTTACATGAGATGAAAGAGTCCTCCAAAAAGGTCAACGATGTCCTGTTACGGCTGGCAGAGGAATTTGAGGACTATAAGGTGAGCACACAGCACTTGTACCCCTAGGACAGGGGTTCTCAGCCATTTTTGTGCCTTGGACCCCCATTGTCTGATGAAGGCTATGGACCCCTTCTTGGGAAAAAATGTACATAAAAGCTTAACTTTAAATTTTAGGTTATATCCATGGACCCCCTAAAATCCATTCATGAGCCTACAGGTGATATATCTCAATTTTTTTTCAGAGGATTTAAACATCTATTTGTTCTTGTATAATTTTTTTTTAATGTGTCCAGAGGCCAATTTGTCGCAGGGGAAGAAAAAAATGTGAAAATGAAGAAAAAATTTTTTTTCAAGATACTGTCCATATTTCATTAAAAAAAATTTGTAGGCAATAATTAACAACATCTAAACAATAATTAGCAACATCTAAACGCTATATTTTTTTTAAACAACTGGTTATTAGCATTTAAAAAGACATTTTTTAACTGGAGAAGAATGATCATGGCGCACTCTTTCCCTGTGAGAGGGCAATGACGCCTCAAAACCTAAATGCTTCAGAAGTCCAAAATACAATTCTTTGATATTTCCTGATAGTTTAATGTCCTTATCATTAATATCATTCAATATTAATGTCCTTATCATTCAATATTAATTATCTGTATCTTACCTCTACACCTCACGGTAGAAGGGGAACGACTAAGTAAGTAAGTATCTTAACTGAGCCTTAAGATTTCTAAGGGCATTTCGTCCTTTACAAATTTTATCCACATCCTCCTTTGTGGTGCACACACCCCCTTGGCTTATGATTGTGTTATATAACTCTATCTTCTTCTCTGCATTTTTAATATCTTTCTCTTTTTTCCTCCTATTCTTGTCAGTTATTCGCTGTTTAATTTTTTCTTTGACTGCCCTCTCTGACTCTTTACTCCGTATTTTCCATTTCGATCTATGTTTTGGGTTCTTCGTCGTCACTCCTGCATTCTCTACTTTTATTTTATCTGCTCCTTCCTCTTCTCCATTTCACTTTTTATCTGTTTGTAGTGTGTTACTTTGTGGTCTGTAGCTTTATGAAAAAAAAAAAAAAAATACTACAAGCAGTCTACCTCAAGCTATGTTGCATTCACATCCATATAACTTCTGGAATTTTATTTTTCCAGATGACTCCTACTGGAAAATTAAAATTCTAGAAGTTATTTTTGTTTTTACATGTATAGAGAATTACATGTACTATTACTATTACTGGCTTGTTCTTGTTCAGAGTTTCTTCTTGATTTTTTTTTTTTTAACATATAAGCACAATTGTGATTGTCCTAATTTACAATGGTGTGATGCCACTTTCTCATATCGGCAGTTTTTCATATTATTTGGAATTGAAAACAATATGTATCCTTGCTGCATTGATTTCTGTAGCAATTTGTAACATGCACGGTCTCTTATTAGTCACCTTGCATGGCAGAAAAAAACATCCGGAATGTGTATATTTCGATGGATAGTACCATGTTATGTTAAATTATAGAATAAAAGATACACCAGAGTATCTAGTGGTGTAGATATTTTCCTATAACTGACCTCGAAACCCTCGAATCGGTCGGTTGGATAGGAGGGTTGATCAGTGAGTTAACAATTCAGTATCGTAAAACAAGCTATTGTTACCGAAACAGAACCAGGCTCGACAGTAAACATGACTCACTCTAATATCTTGGGGGCTAAGGAGATTTTTAAAATTGGATACTGGAATGTAAGAACTATGTATCAAGACGGAAAATTGGAAGAAGTAATTAAAGAAATGGATAATTATAAGTTGGACATATTGGGTGTCAGTGAGTGTAGATGGACGGGGAAGGGCATAAAATATATTTCAGAAGAAAAAAAGCAAATTATATACTCTGGTAGTAATGATAATCGTCACACAGAGGGAGTAGCCATCTTAATGACACAGAAAGCAGCAGCATCGCTTATCAGCTGGGTACCTATTAATGAGAGGCTAATATTAGCTAGATTTCAGACAAGATTTTTCAAGCTCTCAATTGTACAATGTTATGCACCAACTAACGACGCTCTTGATACCACAAAAGATGACTTCTATGAAGCACTTCTAATTACCATCAACACAATACCCAAGCATGACATAATAGCAGTCATGGGCGATTTTAACGCCAAAGTAGGTGACAACAACGATGGAGTACAAAGATATCTCGGTACTCATGGCATAGGCTGTATGAATCAAAATGGCGAAAGACTTCTAGAACTTTGTGAAATATCAAACCTCGTTGTGGCAGACACCATCTTTCCACATAAGAATATCCACAAGATAACATGGAATTCACCTGATGGCAGAACTAAGAACCAGATAGATCACTTCTGCATAAGCGCAAAATTTCGCTCATCAGTTCAAGACGTCAGAGCATACAGAGGTGCAGAGATCGGAAGCGATCATAACCTCTGCATAGCTAAACTGAGAATTAAACTGAAGAAGTTATACCAACCGAATAAAAATAGAAGAATAGATGTACACAGACTGCAATCAAATGATATAAAGGAGGAATATAATGTCAAAATGAACAACTATTTCGATGCTTTAGGCAAAATTGACAACGATATCACCACCAAGACAATCGATACTAAATGGGAACAACTGAGAACAGCAATGACAGAAGCAGCAGTAGCGACCACCGGATACCTAGTACATAAAAAGAAAAAATGGATGAGAGAAAGATACTTGGGATAAAAATACATGAATGGAAATCAGCAAAACTTAAACTAATAGCGGCAAGTACACATAATGCAGTTGAATCTTGCAAACTAACTTATAACTTGTTAAATAAAGAAGTGAAGACAAAAAAACTCGAAGAGATAAAAGACATTTCATCAATGAACTGGCCGTAGAAGCTGAAAATGCTGCAAGAACTGGTAATAGTAGGTGCCTTTATCAAATTACAAAAACAACTATGTCACCAGCCTACTGCTATGGAAACACCTGTTAAAGGTAAATTAGGGAATTCAATACCAACAGAAAAAGAACAAATGAAGAGATGGGCTGAGCACTTCATGGAGGTGCTAAACAGACCACCACCAACAGTAACACCTGATTTTAATAATGAAACACCCACAACCACCTTGCCAATAACTTGCGATGAATTCACGCTGGACGAGATCAAACAAGCCGTTAAAAAGATTAAAAAATTTTAAAGCTGCTGGAGTTGACGAAATTTCAGGGGAAATGATTAAAGCAGTTAATGACAACAACCTCTTGAGAATTTTAGATATTATAAATGAAGTATGGAGAGAAGAACAACCACCACAACAATGGAAAGACAGTATTATTGTAAAGTTACCGAAGAAAGGTGATCTATCAGACTGTAATAACTGGCGTGGTATATCTCTATTATCAGTACCTGGAAAATTATTATGTTGCATGATGTTAGAAAGACTTAAATTGCATGCTGACGAAAAGATCAGAGAAGAACAAGCGGGTTTCAGGCCGAAACCATCATGTATTGATCAAATATTCACACTAAGAACAATTATAGAAGAATCAGTGGAAAGGCAATCGCCACTTATTATCACCTTCGTCGATTTTCAAAAAAAGCCTTTGATAGTCTACACCGCCCATCATTGTGGAAGATACTTACAATCTATGGTTTTCCAACAAAATATGTGAATATAATCAAAGCGCTATATGACAATGCAAGATGTTGTGTTAGAACAAATAAAGGGAATACAGAATGGTTTACAGTAGAAACAGGGGTGAAACAAGGCTGTATTATGTCACCACTACTTTTTGGAATAGCTATTGGGACCTCAAGACGCAGCAATAGAGACCGCAGTCAGCGACTCATAGCTTGACTGCCTGCGTCAGGACCAGCGAATCAGAGCTGGTCAAGACCGCACTCCACCTCCACGTGGTGGTCCTGGAAACAGTCTGCAGCTGTGCAGTCTGGCTGAGCGAGTGTGGATCGAAATGGGAATGCAAACCCGGTCCTAAAAAATGCCGTGCAGAAGTCGGATGTGTCGACCAAAAGGTGCAGATATCACAGCTACGGCGTTAACAGACACAACGCAACCACCGTCCTTTTCAGGGCGAACGAAGAAGAAGAAGAAGAAGAATAGCTATTGATTGGGTTATGAGAAACTATACCCACAATGAACAATTAGGTATAAAATGGACAAATGGAAAATTCCTGGGGGACCTGGATTTCGCAGATGATGTAGCATTCTTAAGTTCAACACCAAGACAATCCCAAGAAGCAATAAATAATTTGTGTTATCTCTTGGTTAAAATAGGTCTCCAAATAAATGCCTCTAAAACTAAAGCTATGAACTTTTCTAACGAGACCTTTGATATCATCTTGAACGGGGAAAAACTACAGAAAGTTGAAAGTTTCAATTATTTAGGCAGTAAAATGACTCAGGATGGTGACACAACAAGAGAAATTCATACTAGAATTGCTTTGGCAGCTAGCGCCTTCAATAGATTATCTAACATTTGGAAATTACGATCATTGAATATACATACCAAGCTTCGTCTGTTTAATTCAAATGTTATCTCAGTGTTAACATACGGCTGTGAGAGTTGGAAAATAACAAAATCATTGGAGAACAAGCTGAATACATTCGAGAACAAATGTCTTAGAAAACTCATGAACATCAGTTGGAAAGAATTCAAGACAAATCGACAAATAAGAGAAGACTCTAGGCAGAAATATGTCTCCGACTATATAAGGAAAAGACGATGGTCATATATCGGTCATGTCCTACGAATGCAAAACAACAGAATACCACTACAGGCGCTCACTTGGGTTCCTGAGGGTAAGAGGAAAAAAGGAAGACCAAAAGAAACACTCAGAAGAACAATAATAAGAGAAGGAAGAACGTTGGGCCTAAATAATGTGCAAGAGCTAAGAGGAGTGGCGTCACAACGAACAACCTGGAGAGCACTGGTTTCTGCCTTATGCGCCGTGTTTGGTGCTTAAAGAATTTATTATTATTAATTATAACCCATCAGAGGTTGAACGGGATATTTTTCTTCCTTAAATAAATATATATATATATATATATATCTTCTTTTCGGGGAATTTTAAGACTATCAACTAGTGCCTGCTAGTCCGGACATTTCAGTACACCGTCAGCTACTTTAGTTATGGAATTTTCCGGCTTCCTAGCCTTGACTCAATTTGTCGTCTATTGACATTGGGCCTTGCGATATCATTCGCTTTAGAGATCATAATTGACCCTATTATGTTGCAAAAGAAACCTTCATTTAATTACCAATTATTCAAAACATGCATTTTTTATTCAAATTGGTAACTTTCTTAGCTTTTCAAGCTCTTGAAAAAATTAGATTGATGTGCGAATGTCTGAAGTGGTGATAACACATTCAATCCACGCTGTGTTACACAAACTGTGCGATCATGTTAAATTGCTAAATAATATTAAAAGTATTGTAAATTTTACATTTGAAGTTCAATACATTGTTAATAAGTGATATACTTACGTATAGTCAACCTCAAATCAGAAGATGTGATGATGTTTGAACAAGAGCCAATATAAGTGGCGTCCCGATCTTGATAGACATCGGGAGTTATCACGGCCCATGGAACAGCCTCGCTCTGCATCCTTCGCTAAAATTTCTAGGCCTTACTTGAGCGATACAGAACTTACTCAAAGTCAATTAGCTCGACCGCCAAATATCAGAAGTCAATAAAATTTCACACGAATAAAGAAAATTGGCTCCCAAATCTTCTCAAACCTGGCAAAGATTTATAACACCATTTAAAATGTCAAATTTGGTAAAATTTAAACTTCACTTCGAGATATCAACGTTTTACACTTTGTTTTCTACAGTTTGCCATATATGAAACTAAAGATACACTTTTCCCCCTAAAAGTTGTGAAAACAGTGTGCAAATTAGTGGTTTGGCGGTTGAGCGACCCTCATTTGAATGAAGCGGGGTGAGATGAAAACGTTCGGAGTCCGTAGCAAACTACACGTAACGCTGCTGTTTGTTTTTATTAGTAAAAAAAATACTTCAATAGCTTTTATTTTTTTTTAATTAATACATTTCAAAAGAGAAGAAGATAAAGAGTATCGTGATATAAATTTTATTACAATCCGCTTAATAGCAAAGGGACAGTGACGACTTAAACTTGATGAATTTCCCTCAGTTTTCTCCACTGGCAACAGCTCGAAGCGGGCGGTTTGTGGTACCTAGTTCCATACCAGCTGTGCTATCTGGGAGTAAAGTGTTAGAGACTTCACCATACTAGGTTTAACTTTTTTGTTTTACCAGGTGGGGTGACCAGTTTCCTTCCTTGTTGCCTTTTAACTTCCCTAACTCAAGAGCAGAGACAGGTACCCATTTACAGCTGGGTAAACTGGAGTGTGACGTTACCAGGTTTTGATTCAGGAACCCAGTAACTTTATTTTTTTTTTTTTAAAGAAAAACTATCCCGTTCAACCCATGATTGGTTATAAATAGGATATATAGTGTATTTAATTCAAGATTTCAATTTCCGATATCAAAATATGGTATCATCTCCCCATTGCACTCAGTCTAAATAGAGTAAATCAAAAATGTAAAACTGTGTGAATGTAAATGTGTGCTTTCCCCTTTCCAAAAAAAAAAAAAAAAAAAAGAGAGAAGCGTGGGAAAGCCCTGGATGACACCCAATCCACCATTCATCTGCCATCATCAACAATCATTACGACACCCCCTCCAGAGCCTCAGTTTCCCATCACATCATCACTAATCCTTATATATTAATTTATGTTCATGTTATGTACTATTTTACTGTATTGTGCAATTCTCAACATCCCATACATTCTAGTATATAAACTGTTACAAACTATGTCTTAACATCCCATACATTCTAATATATAAACTGTTACAAACTATGTCTCAACATCCCATACATTCTAGTATATAAACTGTTACAAACTATGTCTCAACATCCCATCTTTCTTTGATCCTTAGCCGCCGACCGTCAAAGCAGTCAGTGGCCATCACGCCTAGTGGCGTCTTGTAGGGCAACAACAAAATGATTCCACTTTGCTCGGTCGGTGGCCATCCTTCGTACAGTGCCCCAACTCTGGTTCATTCTTTGCATCTCAGCCTCCACAGTCCTCCGCCAGGTTGTTTTTGGTCGGCCTCTCTTTCGTTTTCCTTCAGGGGTCCAAAGCATAGCTGTTCTTGTGATGGCATCGGGGTCTCTTCTGAGGGCTATGTCTCAACATCCCATACATTCTAGTATATAAACTGTTACAAACTATGTCTCAAGATCCCATACATTCTAGTATATAAACTGTTACAAACTATGTCTCAACTTCCCATACATTCTAGTATATAAACTGTTACAAACTATGTCTCAACATACCATACATTCTAGTATATAAACTGTTACAAACTATGTCTCAACATCCCATACATTCTAGTATATAAACTGTTACAAACTATGTCTCAACATCCCATACATTCTAGTATATAAACTGTTACAAACTATGTCTCAACATTCCATACATTCTAGTATATAAACTGTTACAAACTATGTCTCAACATCCCATACATTCTAGTATATAAACTGTTACAAACTATGTCTCAACATCCCATACATTCTAGTATATAAACTGTTACAAACTGTGTCTCAACATCCCATACATTCTAGTTTATAAACTGTTAGAAACTATTTCCCTAAATTCAAATTCCAGCTATAATAACAAATAACAACAGTGTTATCAGTTCTATTCACAATGTCAAGTCCAGTGTTATCAGTTCCATTCACAATGTCAAGTCCAGTGTTATCAGTTCTATTCACAATGTCAAGTCCAGTGTTATCAGTTCCATTCACAATGTCAAGTCCAGTGTTATCAGTTCCATTCACAATGTCAAGTCCAGTGTTATCAGTTCCATTCACAATGTCAAGTCCAGTCGTCGTCATCATTATTTCCCCGTTGTTGCTCCTTATGGAGCATGGAGCCACCACTACAACTGGTCCCCCCTTACAGAAATATTGTATCAAAGCATTCATGTGCTCTTGAAGAAGTAGTTTATGTAGCAGTTATTTTGTGCATAATGAGGTTGCCAGCCCCATGCTGACATATTAGTTGCCTCCTACAACATGCTTGATGTTGCTAGCCCCATGCTCACATATTAGTTGCCTCCTACAACATGCTTGAGGTTGCCAGCCTTATGCTCACATATTAGTTGCCTCCTACAACATGCTTGAGGTTGCCAGCCTTATGCTCACATATTAGTTGCCTCCTACAACATGCTTGAGGTTGCCAGCCCCATGCTGACATATTAGTTGCCTCCTACAGCATGCTTGAGGTTGCCAGACCTATGCTCACATAGTTGCCTCCTACAACATGCTTGAGGTTGCCAGCCCTATGCTCACATATTAGTTGCCTTCTACAATATGCTTGAGGTTGCCAGCCCTATGCTCACATATTAGTTGCCTCCTACAACATGCTTGAGGTTGCCAGCCCTATGCTCACATATTAGTTGCCTCCTACAACATGCTTGAGGTTGCCAGCCCTATGCTCACATATTAGTTGCCTCCTACAACATGCTTGAGGTTGCCAGACCTATGCTCACATATTAGTTGCCTCCTACAACATGCTTGAGGTTGCCAGCCCTATGCTCACATATTAGTTGCCTCCTACAACATGCTTGAGGTTGCCAGCCCTATGCTCACATATTAGTTGCCTCCTACAACATGCTTGAGGTTGCCAGCCCTATGCTCACATATTAGTTGCCTTCTACAACATGCTTGAGGTTGCCAGACCTATGCTCATATATTAGTTGCCTCCTACAACATGCTTGAGGTTGCCAGCCCTATGCTGACATATTAGTTGCCTCCTACAACATGCTTGAGGTTGCCAGCCTTATGCTCACATATTAGTTGCCTTCTACAACATGCTTGAGGTTGCCAGCCCTATGCTCACATATTAGTTGCCTCCTACAACATGCTTGAGGTTGCCAGCCCTATGCTCACATATTCATTGCCTTCTACAACATGCTCACATATTAGTTGCCTCCTACAACATGCTTGAGGTTGCCAGCCCTATGCTCACATATTAGTTGCCTTCTACAACATGCTTGAGGTTGCCAGCCCTATGCTCACATATTAGTTGCCTTCTACAACATGCTTGAGGTTGCCAGCCCTATGCTCACATATTAGTTGCCTTCTACAACATGCTTGAGGTTGCCAGACCTATGCTGACATATTAGTTGCCTCCTACAACATGCTTGAGGTTGCCAGCCCCATGCTGACATATTAGTTGCCTCCTACAACATGCTTGAGGTTGCCAGCCCCATGCTGACATATTAGTTGCCTCCTACAACATGCTTGAGGTTGCCAGACCTATGCTGACATATTAGTTGCCTCCTACAATATGCTTGAGGTTGCCAGCCCCATGCTGACATATTAGTTGCCTCCTACAACATGCTTGAGGTTGCCAGCCCCATGCTGACATATTAGTTGCCTCCTACAATATGCTTGAGGTTGCCAGCCTTATGCTGACATATTAGTTGCCTCCTACAACATGCTTGAGGTTGCCAGCCCCATGCTGACATATTAGTTGCCTCCTACAATATGCTTGAGGTTGCCAGCCCCATGCTGACATATTAGTTGCCTCCTACAACATGCTTGAGGTTGCCAGCCCCATGCTGACATATTAGTTGCCTCCTACAACATGCTTGAGGTTGCCAGCCCCATGCTGACATATTAGTTGCCTCCTACAACATGCTTGAGGTTGCCAGCCCCATGCTGACATATTAGTTGCCTCCTACAATATGCTTGAGGTTGCCAGCCCCATGCTGACATATTAGTTGCCTCCTACAACATGCTTGAGGTTGCCAGCCCTATGCTGACATATTAGTTGCCTCCTACAACATGCTTGAGGTTGCCAGCCCTATGCTCACATATTAGTTGCCTCCTACAACATGCTTGAGGTTGCCAGCCCTATGCTGACATATTAGTTGCCCCCTACAACATGCTTGAGGTTGCCAGCCCTATGCGCACATATTAGTTGCCTCCTACAACATGCTTGAGGTTGCCAGCCCCATGCTGACATATTAGTTGCCTCCTACAACATGCTTGAGGTTGCCAGCCCTATGCTCATGTATTAGTTGCCTCCTACAACATGCTTGAGGTTGCCAGCCCTATGCTCACATATTAGTTGCCTCCTACAACATGCTTGAGGTTGCCAGCCCTATGCTCACATATTAGTTGCCTCCTACAACATGCTTGAGGTTGCCAGCCTTATGCTGACATATTAGTTGCCTCCTACAACATGCTTGAGGTTGCCAGCCCCATGCTGACATATTAGTTGCCTCCTACAATATGCTTGAGGTTGCCAGCCCCATGCTGACATATTAGTTGCCTCCTACAACATGCTTGAGGTTGCCAGCCCCATGCTGACATATTAGTTGCCTCCTACAATATGCTTGAGGTTGCCAGCCCCATGCTGACATATTAGTTGCCTCCTACAACATGCTTGAGGTTGCCAGCCCTATGCTCACATATTAGTTGCCTCCTACAACATGCTTGAGGTTGCCAGCCCTATGCTGACATATTAGTTGCCTCCTACAACATGCTTGAGGTTGCCAGCCCTATGCTCACATATTAGTTGCCTCCTACAACATGCTTGAGGTTGCCAGCCCCATGCTGACATATTAGTTGCCTCCTACAACATGCTTGAGGTTGCCAGCCCTATGCTCATGTATTAGTTGCCTCCTACAACATGCTTGAGGTTGCCAGCCCTATGCTCACATATTAGTTGCCTCCTACAACATGCTTGAGGTTGCCAGCCCCATGCTGACATATTAGTTGCCTCCTACAACATGCTTGAGGTTGCCAGCCTTATGCTGACGTATTAGTTGCCTCCTACAACATGCTTGAGGTTGCCAGCCCTATGCTCACATATTAGTTGCCTCCTACAACATGCTTGAGGTTGCCAGCCCTATGCTCACATATTAGTTGCCTCCTACAACATGCTTGAGGTTGCCAGCCTTACGCTGACGTATTAGTTGCCTCCTACAACATGCTTGAGGTTGCCAGCCCCATGCTGACATATTAGTTGCCTCCTACAACATGCTTGAGGTTGCCAGCCCTATGCTCACATATTAGTTGCCTCCTACAACATGCTTGAGGTTGCCAGCCCTATGCTGACATATTAGTTGCCTCCTACAACATGCTTGAGGTTGCCAGCCCTATGCTGACATATTAGTTGCCTCCTACAACATGCTTGAGGTTGCCAGCCCTATGCTGACATATTAGTTGCCTCCTACAACATGCTTGAGGTTGCCAGCCCTATGCTGACATATTAGTTGCCTCCTACAACATGCTTGAGGTTGCCAGCCCTATGCTGACATATTAGTTGTCTCCTACAACATGCTTGAGGTTGCCAGCCCTATGCTCACATATTAGTTGCCTCCTACAACATGCTTGAGGTTGCCAGCCCTATGCTGACATATTAGTTGCCTCCTACAACATGCTTGAGGTTGCCAGCCCTATGCTCACATATTAGTTGCCTCCTACAACATGCTTGAGGTTGCCAGCCCCATGCTCACATATTAGTTGCCTCCTACAACATGCTTGAGGTTGCCAGCCCTATGCTTATGTATTAGTTGCCTCCTACAACATGCTTGAGGTTGCCAGCCCCATGCTGACATATTAGTTGCCTCCTACAACATGCTTGAGGTTGCCAGCCCTATGCTGACATATTAGTTGCCTCCTACAACATGCTTGAGGTTGCCAGCCTTATGCTGACATATTAGTTGCCTCCTACAACATGCTTGAGGTTGCCAGCCCCATGCTGACATATTAGTTGCCTCCTACAACATGCTTGAGGTTGCCAGCCCTATGCTCACATATTAGTTGCCTCCTACAACATGCTTGAGGTTGCCAGCCCCATGCTGACATATTAGTTGCCTCCTACAACATGCTTGAGGTTGCCAGCCCCATGCTGACATATTAGTTGCCTCCTTCAACATGCTTGAGGTTGCCAGCCCCATGCTGACATATTAGTTGCCTCCTACAACATGCTTGAGGTTGCCAGCCCCATGCTGACATATTAGTTGCCTCCTACAACATGCTTGAGGTTGCCAGCCCCATGCTGACATATTAGTTGCCTCCTACAACATGCTTGAAGTTGCCAGCCCCATGCTGACATATTAGTTGCCTCCTACAACATGCTTGAGGTTGCCAGCCCTATGCTCACATATTAGTTGCCTCCTACAACATGCTTGAGGTTGCCAGCCCTATGCTCACATATTAGTTGCCTCCTACAACATGCTTGAGGTTGCCAGCCTTATGCTCACATATTAGTTGCCTCCTACAACATGCTTGAGGTTGCCAGCCCTATGCTCACATATTAGTTGCCTCCTACAACATGCTTGAGGTTGCCAGCCCTATGCTGACATATTAGTTGCCTCCTACAACATGCTTGAAGTTGCCAGCCTTATGCTCACATATTAGTTGCCTCCTACAACATGCTTGAGGTTGCCAGCCTTATGCTGACATATTAGTTGCCTCCTACAACATGCTTGAGGTTGCCAGCCCTATGCTGACATATTAGTTGTCTCCTACAACATGCTTGAGGTTGCCAGCCCCATGCTGACATATTAGTTGCCTCCTACAACATGCTTGAGGTTGCCAGCCCCATGCTGACATATTAGTTGCCTCCTACAACATACTTGAGGTTGCCAGCCCTATGCTCACATATTAGTTGCCTCCTACAACATGCTTGAGGTTGCCAGCCTTATGCTCACATATTAGTTGCCTCCTACAACATGCTTGAGGTTGCCAGCCCTATGCTCACATATTAGTTGCCTCCTACAACATGCTTGAGGTTGCCAGCCCTATGCTCACATATTAGTTGCCTCCTACAACATGCTTGAGGTTGCCAGCCCTATGCTGACATATTAGTTGCCTCCTACAACATGCTTGAGGTTGCCAACCCTATGCTGACATATTAGTTGCCTCCTACAACATGCTTGAGGTTGCCAGCCCTATGCTGACATATTAGTTGCCTCCTACAACATGCTTTAGGTTGCCAGCCCTATGCTGACATATTAGTTGCCTCCTACAACATGCTTGAGGTTGCCAGCCCCATGCTCACATATTAGTTGCCTCCTACAACATGCTTGAGGTTGCCAGCCCCATGCTCACAAATTAGTTGCCTCCTACAACATGCTTGAGGTTGCCAGCCCTATGCTCACATATTAGTTGCCTCCTACAACATGCTTGAGGTTGCAGTAAGTCCTATTCTGTTTCTACTGAGAGACCTCCACAGGACCCCAGTGGAGTATATAGTACAATTCATTCATCACTCTTCAGCTCCCCAAGGACTATAGGCCTTCAACAAGTTTTACTGTCCCATGCCATCAGTATTTCCATGCCATCTTCATCCCCTTTGATCTCTGTATCTGCTTCTCTTCCCCAGTTGCCTCCTCATGACAAATGTTTCTTTTTCTGTATTTCAGTCACAGGCGCAGACAGAAGTCTCTCTACTGAGATCACAGCTGGAGGATGAAAGGTTCAGAGTAGAACGTTTGGAGGAGCAGCTGAATGACCTGACGGAGCTTCACCAGCATGAGATGCTGAACTTTAAGCAGGACTTGACATCCATGGAGGAGAAGATTGAGTACAGACTAGATGAGAGGACCACTGATCTCAGTGATTTGGTGGACAATGCTTCAACTAGAGTAAGATATGCATGGATTTATCACCAGTAGCCCTGATGTATCAGCAGGATGTTAGCTAAAGAGTGTGGGACCATCATCATAATGTGTGATGCCTAGCCCGTGTTGATGATCATTTTCCTATATCACTGTCTTTTGAGTATTCAAAGACTTCAGGAGCTTTTTTTTTGTCCTGTTCCATTAGCTCAATGCCTTTCTGTGTCCTCTTCATTCCCTTATTGTCTGTCTCCAGTTCACTTCTCCATGAATTCTTTGCTCTTCCCCTACCTTACTTACCCTGGGGATTGCAGAGCAAGGACTACCTGCTTGGTCATGCTATCAACAGGTTTCCTCATTGGGTGTCCTATCCATCTCTAATGTCTTCTTCTCATCTCTTGTCCTATCCATCTCTAACTTCGTCTTCTCATCTCTTGTCATATCCATCTCTAACGTCGTCTTCTCATCTCTTGTCCTATCCATCTCTAACGTCTTCTCATCTCTTGTCCTATCCATCTCTAATGTCGTCTTCTCATCTCTTGCCTATCCATCTCTATCATCTTCTCATCTCGTGTCCTATCCATCTCTAACGTCGTCTTCTCATCTCTTATCTTATCCATCTCTAACGTCGTCTTCTCATCTCTTGCCCTATCCATCTCTAATGTCGTCTTCTCATCTCTTGTCCTATCCATCTCTAACGTCTTCTCATCTCTTGTCCTATCCATCTCTAATGTCATCTTCTCATCTCTTGCCCTATCCATCTCTAACGTCTTCTCATCTCTTGCCCTATCCATCTCTAACGTCTTCTCATCTCTTGTCCTATCCATCTCTAACGTCGTCTTCTCATCTCTTGTCCTATCCATCTCTAACATCTTCTCATCTCTTGCCCTATCCATCTCTAACATCTTCTCATCTCTTGTCCTATCCATCTCTAACGTCTTCTCATCTCTTGCCCTATCCGTCTCTAACGTTGTCTTCTCATCTCTTGTCCTATCCATCTCTAACGTCGTCTTCTCATCTCTTGTCCTATCCATCTCTAACGTCGTCTTCTCATCTCTTGTCCTATCCATCTCTAACGTCTTCTCATCTCTTGTCCTATCCATCTCTAACGTCGTCTTCTCATCTCTTGTTCCACTAGCACTTGTATGGTTCTTGTTATCAGTTCCACATTGATGACCTTGCCATACCATTTTAATCATTTTACTCTACAAAAGCCCCCGTTTATGAAAGTCTGCACTTTTTTTTGGTTGTTTGATAGAGATTTAGTGGAGAATAATGAAACATGTTTCTCCGTTTCATGTCTTGCATTGCTCATTTGTCCAGAAATACCCTGCTTAGCACTTGGAATACATTCCTTAAACATTTAGCTAATCGAAACAGCGATGTACGTGGTCATTATAACATAGCGTAAATAGAGATGTGATTCTGATATACTGTATATTGTATGGTGCTCTGTTAGTTCCCAAGGGGCTCTGAAAAGATGAAGAAAGAATAGGACTGTTGCACCTTCAGACACCATACGTAGTACGAGGCGACTAATATGACGTTGTGCATGGGGATGGCTACCTCATCATGTAAAACAAATTGCCACAGAAACTAGCGTTATAAGTGCATGTGAATGCTTGCTGCAAGGGAACCAGCCACAATTGTGGCACCATGCTCCATTAGGAGCGCAAAGGAAAATGATGATGATGTTATATGGTATGTAAAGAGTATGGGTAGTAATAAATGGTTTAATATGCCATTGGTATAGAATATTGAACATCATCATAGATAATATAAAATATTGAACACTATGCTGACCAGTCTATTTCTCCATCATAGAAATTATGATTAGCAGTTTATAACGTTCTGAGAAAAGCAGAAAAATTGAAGGGGGGGTGACTAGAAAAGTTGGGTGGAAGGTTGAACAATGTTGAAGAGAGTGCAGTTTATACGCTGACTCGAATTGCATGCACCACACACTTGGTTCAACCACACTTTGAACTGAACAAAAGAGGTCACTAACTGGATGCCAGCATACTTATGATGCATTTTGACTAGTGACGTGCACTTGACGCAAATTTTGATGGCCTCTCTAAGAGGGTAGTTTGAACTTTCTAATTCACCACTTTTATGGATTTTTCAGACTTTATAAAATAAAAATAAAATAGCCTTCTAAATTGAAGAGTGCTTTAAGTAAGAGGCAGAATATGGAGTAGCACTAATCAGGGCATTTCTGTGTTTCTTATTCATGTCATATTTCTCAGTTATTCATTTCAGAAATGTCTGCTTCTTGTTGGCAGATATCCCGGCTAGAGCAGCAGCAACAGCAGCAGCAGATTCTGTCCATGGAGATGGTAGAGAACGCAACATTCCGCACAATCATCTCGAAACTGATCAATGTGGTGCTAGCTATCCTTGCTGTTATTCTGGTTTTTGTTAGTACAGCTGCCAATTTCTTGTCTCCTTTTGTTCATTCTACGTAAGTAGCCAAATCTTGTTGGGTTTTTTTTTTGGGGGGGGGGGGGGGGGGGGGGGGGAATGACAGTCATTTATTTGTCTTTGACATGAAGAAAGGATAATTGACATTATGGCATAGGAGGAAATCAAAACACGATTCATGAAGAAAGTGCTGAACATTCCACCAATTTTCCCCTTTTTTTGTTCCCTGTGAGGCATTGACAGAATGGGAGATCAGCTACTACGACAAACACGGGAAACCAGGAGCTAAGGATCCAGATTTCCAGGATGACCCAATGCTGGGAGGACAACATCAGATAATCTCTGAAGGACAAAGCACTGGGCTCGAACCAGGCCAGAAGGAAGACAGCTGATAGGATAGCATGGCACTCTCTCTGGCTAACCTCTACTCCTCCAAGTTAGAAGAGGAACAACTAAGTGAGTGAAATGGTACTTCCTCTACAGCCAGTCCCCTTGTAGAAAGCCTGTATCAAAGAATTAATATGATCATGCAGCTTTGGTTTCTATAGCGATTTTTTTTTTTACATGATCATGGTTGCCAGTCTCGTGCTCAGCATCATAATAGTCACCTTTTACGAAATGTGGGATCAGTAGTCGTGTTCTTTCTTGACCTCCTGTCGTATATTTTTAGATAGGTTAGAAGATATTTATGGTCCCATCTGAGCAGAGGTGATAGTGGTAAATAGGTGAGAATAAAGGTGTAAGAATAGATTTCACGAGTGAATAGTTAAGGAGAAACAGTTGTCTCTGGACTGAATAGTTTCTCTAGTCCAGCCTATCTATACGACTATATTGTAGTGTAAGACACTCTTTCAACCCCTTACCTCCATAAAGATAAGTTTAACTAAACACACCCACACACAATTATGTGACAACAAGATGCACAAAACGTAAAAACCTATGGTTAATTGGGTATGGGTCTGACCAACACACAAATTTAAGTTCTTTTTGTTGTTTATTATCATTAAACTTTTTACAACATCAAACATATAGAGAAATCAATAAAAATCATGTTTACAGATATATGAAAATAACCGAATCAGTGCCCTCCCCTTGTTGAGAGAGGATCCCAAAAGAAGTTAATAACCCAAAGGTCAAAGATAAGCACTACGTTACAGAATAGACTATGAAGAACAAGTTCCCCACTAAATTACTACTTGGTAAAGTACTCAGTTTAGTGAAATAAAAAAAGAAGTTAGTACAATGATCGTAACAAAGGAAAATATTCACTCTCTCTATCTCTCACTCTGTCATATGTGACCACAAACACTCTTGCTTACCTAATAGTGGTGTTGGTATCCCTTGAAAAATTGCAATAGTCTGAACCTAAACTATCCGGTGGGTTGCCCAAATATGGCCCCAGTCCAGCCTATATATCGAATAATAATTACAAGGTGGACGCCAAATTTGGTGGTTTAATTTTTCCTGGATGAATCATGTTTCACCGCAAATAGTTACTGAAGCAAGACGTGCTCGGGATGTTCACAGTTGCAAAAGGAGAAAAGTAATTCCTGTATTGCTAAGCATCTGGTTGCTAAGACAAATGTTACAATATGTAAAAACTGCTGGTGATGGTAAATCCTATCGACTGGCTCTTATGGTGAGTGCCAATTTTGAAACAGCGTAGTTTTCTGGATCACTCTGTTGCTACGGCTGTCAAACGTCAGGAATATATGTTCTTTCGTATGCCCAGTGGGCTGGAAAAATTGGATAAATAATTCTGGGTAATGTACAGTCCAGTTACGATTAATCTTAATGTTTATTGGTCTCTTGGGCCCAACCGGTTCACGAAGGAACTTGGGACTGGTAGCCACGAAGAAGACACCATTAATCCTTCACTGAATGAAGAAAGAGGACCGAACTAGTCCAAAAATGGAAGACCCAAAATAATAATAATGGTACTGGTAATGTTAATCCGCTGGTTTTGATCAGGTGCTAGATTAGGAAGAAAAGAACATTTAAAAAAACTACTACTATCCTATCCACCCGTAAGTTTTCTGCTATGGCATGTCGGGGAAAAAAGGTATGTGCCCTCCCCCGTTATTGCCCGCGAGAAAATGCACAGCGCACAAAGTCAATTATTATTTACTTTATCCATACGCGCACTTTAACAAAAATCGCCTGTCACTACTAGCTATTTGTCAGCGTCTATTTTTTTGCCACATAACATGAACTCTAGACACTTATTTAATTTCACACAATGAAATATAATGCGAATTCTATTCGGTCACTCATCCGTCACGCTTAATAATCTCAGTCAGCTAAGCCGTATCTTCTTGTGTAAGAAAAATGGGGTGTTTGAAATTACATTACTCTGAACGACTGGCAAGAAATATCTATGCGTTAGGTTATTTCACTAGTTTTAAATGCTAGGGAATTATAGTGAATAAAATGGTAAACCTAACACATTTTAACACTTAAGCACAATTTCTATTACCACAAATCAGAAAATGAAATCCCCACGTGACAATTTAACACATTTAGCGAAGAATGGTTCTAGTCCGGCGTGTTTAGATTATCCAAGAATTTCTGAGCGACTCTGATAACTGAATTTGAGAGAGTGCGGTATATATACAGATTGTGGTGTTATTATCACTAGAAGATGCTACAATTCACACCTTCTGTATAGCAGAGAAATCAGGAAACTATGTTTTCCCGGATCAAAGGTTTTTCGTTCATTCTACTCAGCGATGCTGATCGACATCAGAAGACTGGCCGTGCATGAGCCTCTCCTAGATTACGTCCCCTTTCTGCAGATCAATCGTTTACCTCCCCCTGAAACGTACGAACATCAAAGGTGGTCGGAAAAATATTATCGCCCCTGTATCTCTTCAAACAATCCGTTATTTCTACGGGCATCTGTCTAATGAACGATAATTGGCAAATCAGCTCACGTGGGAAACTCAGGTAAACAAACCTGATTCGCTCCCTTGTTAAGGCTGGCAGGCGCGAAAAGTTGGTTAACAACTCTGTTGTTATGTTCCCAGAAAAAGGGCGTGGATTCAAAAGTGAGTCATACAAACAGAAAATTGCGTGGTTTGGCTTAGCCAATGGTAGACACTAAATGGGAAAGCAAAGGCTGTCAGATTACTGTATCACTATTCCCATTCTACGTCACACCTCCTCAGAAACCCCTGGGAACTACACAGGGTATTATAACAACATGACAATGGAAGAAAACCAACACTAGTGTTGATAACAAGCA
Source organism: Oreohelix idahoensis (assembly GCA_024509875.1). Lineage (NCBI taxonomy): Eukaryota > Metazoa > Mollusca > Gastropoda > Stylommatophora > Oreohelicidae > Oreohelix > Oreohelix idahoensis. The sequence goes on along the minus strand of JAMPIV010021814.1, from coordinate 190 downwards.
TTAGGAACTGGAAGTTTTGAAGAGACATGATAGTGTGTGGTGTGCAACGAAAGTGGCAGCCAGAAACATACTATAACAGCCGTTTCAGTCATAACTGATTATGGGAATGTGCCCCTGAGGTGACAGTTCTCAGCTGCTTATTTTCCTGGTGTTTTTTTTCAACGTTTTCTCCTCTCTTCTGCTTGTTGTG